>ML789933.1:157021-186191 GCA_009831015.1 Picea engelmannii | reverse complement strand
TTTCCTTATCTCACATCCTTTAGAATGAAATGTGAGGTTGCAACCTTGGTCACACATTTGACTAACACTTAGAAGATTGTGTTTTTACCCTTCAACATACTAGAAATTTTGTGTTTTAGTATTTCCATTATCAAGACTAACGATACCTTTTCCAACTATCCTTGGAGAAGCATTATCCTGAAACGTTGCATCCTTTTTCTTCCTTTAGGGTGGGAAATTTGTTCTGATTCCCTATCATGTGTTTTGAACATCCACTGTCAATGTACCATTGGCTTCCTTTGTCTTGACCATGCATTGCAAGTCCACATTCTTCCTTCTTTGGTTCTTCTTGCTTCCTTTTCCACACCTTTGTGTTTTCTTTTCTATTCTTTGTAAGCACATTTTATTCCCTATTTTGTTTAGGAGAATTCATTATGCCTCTTTTACAATCACTTGCTATGTGCCCATAATTATTTCACTTATAACATTCAATATTGTAATGAAGTAGGGGAGCAAATGAATTGTAGATTTTATCAACAAACCCATGAGAACTTATGGTGTTTTTGCTCACATAATAATTCTTTGAGGTCTTATAAGAACCTCTATTTCTATCTCTCACATGATCACTTATTGCATAAGATCTACAATCTAGTGCTTTATGGCCAAAATTATTGCAATAAAAACAATAACCAAGAAAGAGATTTTGGCACTGGGTTGTGAAAGGCCTTCTTGGTGGAAAAACTCTTTTGAAATCATTCTTTTTGTTCTTGTGAGAAGAATCAGGTTTTTGCTGGTCATCATTTCTTTTTCGGTTGTTGCTTTAATATTTGATGGAGCCTTTGAGTATATTAGCATAGCTTTTAGGATTTTCTTCATTTTCCTTTTCTGATGGCTTTGTGACTTTAGTGCTTGCATCTCCCTCAGGGGTATTTTTTTTTCTTCATAGCCAATACCTACCTTGATTAATGGTTACCTTTCGTAACTGAGAATATCATCTAAAATTTTAGTACCTTATCCAAAGTTCAAGCTTTTACTCAACTGATCAGTTTTTTTCTCTAGTTCCTTTCTTAAGGAAATTATTTCAGCCTCTTGCTTCTCGCAACTTTCTTCCCTTTCTTTCAGTTGGCTTCTCACCACTTCTTCTATCCTTTTTGCCTCTTCTACTTGAGTCTTCAGGATGATAGTTGTTTTTTCTATTTCATCAAGATCTTGATCCTTCTTTTCATATTTCTGCAATTTCTCTTTCTACTTTTTATTCTTTCCCTTGAATCTGTCTATTTCTTCTAAGACACTAACACGTTTTGCTCCAATATTCACTTCCCCATTAATGTCTTTGTCTTCTAAATTTGATTTTTCTTTATGATTGTCTTCATTTTATGTATTAGTAGACTTTGTATCCATGGTCATGAAGATGAATTATTCTTTATTAATATCATAAACATATCCATCACTTTCTTCAAACGAGGTACTATACTTTCTAGAGTAAAAACTCTTCTTAGTATATTTACCACTTTTGTGTTTATAGGGTTTGGTTTTATTGTTATGTTCTTCTTCATCATTACTATCTTCATCATCAATGTCTTCCCCTTTTTCATATGTATATTTAGCAACAAAATGTCCTACTCTACCACAATTAAAACATTTGAAGGGTAGCTTACCTTTGTATTTTCCAGATCCTCTTTTTAGCTTTCTCACGAATTGTGCTTCTTCTGTATTTGATTCATGGTTGGAACAATAACACAATTTGTGTCCTTTTGTCTTCTTTGATGTTTTGAAAGTTGCTTCCTTCGGTGCTGGATTTTCTTTTTCTGTCCTCATCTCATATGCAATGAGAATCCCATGCAGTTCATCCATTGTTAATGAATCAAGATCCTTCATTTCTTCAATGGAAAAAACTTTGGCATCAAATCTAAAGGGGAGTGACCTTAACACCTTTTGTAAAATCATTGATTCTTCAACCATTTCACCAAGTCATTTGATGGTGTTGACAATTTCATCAACATAGAGAAGACAAGATGCAACATTCTCTTCATCTTTCATTTTCATTCTCTCAAACTTTCTTTTATGAGTTTGGAGCTTTGCCTTCTTAACCTTGTCATCGCCTTCATAAATATTTTAAATCTTGTCCCAAATTACTTTTATCGATCCACAATGCACCACCTTGACAAACTTGGATTATGATAGACCACACAAGATGACATTCATGGATTTTTCATTATTTTCACTAGGCTTCTTCCTGACTGCATCTATTTGTGGAGTTATGTTTCGTCAAACAACATAACTATGTTTGTGGAGAAACCTTCTTGACCAACCATGTGTGCTCCCGAGATCTACCTTCCAGAGGTTAGATTGTCTTTGAAGGAACCCTCTCTGATACCAATTGTTGAACTTATGCTTATACTGAGGGGTGGTGGTGAACCAATATAAGATATTTTTTCCTTTAAATGAGCATTCATCAATCATTTATTAACTTTAAAATAGTAAACTCATATAAACTCAAATCACAATACACAGAGTTTAATTTGGAAACCCTTGTGGGAGAAAACCACAAAAAATTATCTTTATAAATGTCTATAGGTACCAACCTACTATTACAAATCTTGTAGGCACCAACCTACTAGAGACACCAATATCTTTAGTTGAGCACAAACTCAACACGATATTGCGTAGGAACCAACCTACTGGAGACACCAATCTCCTCAGTTGAGCACCAACTCAACAAGATATTGTGTAGGCACCAACCTACTAGAGACACCAATATGCTCAGTTGAGCACCAACTCAACAAGATATTGTGTAGGCACCAACATACTAGAGACACCAATCTCCTCAGTTGAGCACCAACTCATTAATACTTTTATAGATACCAATATAATGTCTTCTTACACAGATTATTTTTTAATTCACCTGCATGCTTCATACTTCATGCATTTCTCAACATTATCACACCCTTAACTTTCATGCTCTAGCACCTCTCCTTGCTTCATACCCTAGACATAGCTTCAAACCCTAGTTAGATTTAGCCTTCATGCCTTAGAAAACCTCATAGCATCATTCCCATAATATAATTCCAAACTGCAACATCACGACCTCAAAACAATGCAATTTACAACATCATAGACCTTAGTCCTTGATAGTGCACCCTTGAAATTCCAAGAAAACTCCTCTTGCACACCTTTAGATCCTAATAATACTCCCCAACTCACATTGTGCACCTCATCTCTTTTGCAGACTTGCACTTTCTCTTATTGCTTGGATACTCTTCAAATGCACACATCTATCTTGTATTTATAGTTTTTCTATATTCACTTATGGGGCCGACTTATAAAACTGGTTGGGATGACCTGTAAAACTGGTTAGGCAAACTTATACTTTCTAGTTGGGTCAACTTGACATAATATTTCATATTTCTTCATTCCTATGGAGTTAGAGGGAGTACCATATACTGTTGGAAAGGTCTTAGACTAAAATTTTCAACCATATATCATATTCTCCTATTTGAGCTAGATATTCGAAGTAAAAAGGCCTTCAAAAATAAGGTATCCAAACTGAGCATAAAAAATCCAAAAACAATATTTCCGACAATCTCCATATTGCAATATTTATCTTGGACATCTGTAGTCTCCTCTATATTTGACATCAATGACAACAATATTTCCAACAAACCATAAACACCATTATTTTTCAATACACAAAGGTTGTCATAATTAATATTACCAAATCTAGCATGCCACAAGAGACTAGATGACATTGTACCTTCATTGTGATGAGAGATGTATGCAATATTCTGTGCATGTGCATATGTCCCTCTTTCACTTGAATAGTCTTCCATCTTCAACTCTCATCATGACAACCATGTTGTTAGAATCATTCCTTGTTTCAACTTTGTCACCAAAGATATGAACATAGTGGCCTTACTGTTGGATGTGCACAAGGGACAACAAGTTCCTTCGTAACTTAGGAAGATAGAACACATTATGCAGAAGAAAATCTGAGAGTCTAGGAAACTTAATCCTGATGGTGCCCATTCTCAAATATTTGAGACTTGATTTATTTGCAAAATACACTATGCCAACTATATTTTCATTGAAATCTTCAAAGAATTCTCTTTGAAATGTCATGTGGGAGGTTGCACCTATGGCAATAAGCCATGCATCTCTCCAAGAAGAAAATGAAGTGTTAAACAAATCTTTAGTTACTCCTATATTGCAATGGGAAATGATGTAATGAGTAGATTCAGATGCTTTACCTTTCGATGGTTATGAATTTTTACCTTTGTCTTCTTTTTTATTTTGTCTGTCTTCTTTGATATTTTCCCATGGTACTATGTAGTTATTCACTTCATGTGACCCATTCTTTCCACAATGGGTACAATGAAGATTGGATCTCTCGCCTTGGTTGTGTCTATCCCCCTACCTCTAATTTTTTTTTCTTCCATGTCCTATTTTGTTGTCTTCTCCTCTAGAAGAATCATGTGGTTGACTCTTACCTTTCTAAGCAAAAAACACAGTCTCACCGATAGAATGGGTTGACTTACTTCCAAAGGATTTCTCATGTTCTGCAACTTTCTCCACCAACTTCTCAAATGTGATGGATTTTGTTTGACCATTAGCTTGCAGAGATTCAAGGTAGTGAGAATATGTAGGGTAGAGAGACTTACTGAAGGATGTGAGAGGCATATATATCTTTATCCTAGTGGCATCAATGCCATGCATTATGGCTTTGATTTTAGAATCTAAAGCCATAGGGTCATCATTCTTCAACTCTAGGTTGAATAACTTCACCATCATTTGTATGAGTTCCAATTTTGAGTGTGTGTCATACAATTTGTTCAATCTCTTCAAAGAACTATAAGAGTCGTTAATGGAAGACACACGGTGGCTCACCTCTTCACTTACTGTCGCAGAAATCACAACATATACTTTCTACTATTTATTATTCCATATGGTATGTTCCTTGTATGATGTAGGGATAGTTGGTATACTACTCTTCAACTGTGCTTATGACTGTTATTCTTCTGACTAGCCTTTTTCTTCACCGGTAGGTTGCACTTCACAAATGTATTTCCACAAGTCGTTGAAGATCAATGTGATTTTGATCTTTCTATACCATTCTCAATAATTCTTTTTTCCGGTCAACACCACACCGACTATAGATATGAGTGAATGCATCTTCACACTCCAACTGTAGGAACCCTTCAAAGAATTTAAGGCTTGGTTTTTGGAGTTGTAAACAATGAAGAATATGCAGAAAATGGATACACTATTTCAAGAACTTGTAAAGACTACGCAAAATCAATAAAAAATATTCTAGATGAACAACCTTTTGGGATTTCAACACTTTGGGTGAATGAAAATTCTAAACCTAAGACAGAAAAAAATCCAAGCCCAAAGAAAAAACACTTAGCCAATGACTCTAGGAAATATGTACAACAAATGGAGTTCATAGGTCAATTCTCATAGGGTTTCTTGATGTCATGTCCGCCACAAAATTTTGAAGAGCATATTGGCTTCAAACAACCTCCAAAAACTTGAGGGTGCTTCAACGTAACTTCGGGTGTTTGGCCCATTGTTGTAAATTACAACAATGGGGATATGTCCACTATCAGGCCAATTCTTGCAACTAATGATACCATGTTGTACAACATCCAAGTTTATCTCAACGTCTTTCTCTTTCAAATTTGGTTTGCATGGGGAGTCGAACCGACGACTAGCAACAAAACATGCGACGCCTATGATACCAATGAGCTACTATCCATACCAGGTCGAGCCACCACCATGACCACCATCAGACTAGCCAGGAACAATCGTGAGTTTGAGTAATCACAGTCTTGACACTAGAAATGACAAGGTCTCGACAAGAAACTGTAGATGTGATAGGAGTCACAACCGATTCAATAAGAAATGTGTGATGAGGATGAGGGAAATAAAGAAACCTTAACTAGAAACCCTAACGTAGAGATTTCATGCAGGTCGAGAATACAAATGGAATGGGAACATGTGGGCAAGGGAAGAATGAGAGGGATGAGTAATTCTCATTGTCCATAAACTAATGCACACGAATTGATCAAAGGAATAAACTGGAACAAAGAGGGACTGTCATGTAGGAAATGGGTGTTTTCTACATGCAAAGGGAAAGGGAATGCTAAGGGGAACATATCATGGAGTTAACTTGTGCTCTGATACCACTGACAGGCCAAGTATGGACATAATTGTAACTTCACACCTGATTAATTCATTAACATGTAGCTCAATAACTATGCAAATGAATGACTATTGGTCTTCCCCAATGGGTGACTCTTCCTATCACCTACGACTCTTCATATTTACAATAATGTTACACAAGTAATGCAATCCCAAGGATTACATGTCTAACACTAACAACCAAGCGCTCATTCCTCAATCCCCTATTCCCATGTCAATATACTTCTATTTCCTCGTTCTTTATTCAATTCTACTTTAAAGAATCCAACAATGAAAGGAGTTTGGTTTGATCTCGGTCTTTTCTATTTATTATTCAACCTCTACAGGGGGCTTGACTACATCTTCAAAGTTAAATTATTTGAAAATAATTATGGGTAAAGTATTTTTTCATTGAGTAAAAGTAGAATATCGAAAAATAGTGAAAGGATTGTGAAAGGCAGTTTGGCTCAAGACGATGCTTTCAGAAATGAAGGCGCATTAGATAGAGTCCACATCCTTGACCAAAATAATCAACTATTAAGACTATATATTTTGTTTTCCAAATAAACTACCCTAACTCAATCATCCATGAGTGTTTTTTCTAGCATACAATATACGTTGCATGGATGATGTCTGGTCTAAGGTGATATTATGCCTTTTAATACCTTTATGTTGTTGCAAACAATATGGAGATATAGTCCATTGTCTCTATGCTTGTTTTCATCTCTACATCCACATAAAAGCAATGCAGTTGCATGTGAGTTGTAGAAAGATAAGTGTGGTTATAACTATGAGCTCACTTTAACTATCTGCTTTCATGATGGGTAGGTACTAGCCACTATATAGTTTCTTTGCCTTGTTATAATAAAATTTAAATATGGTACCACAAAAAAAAAGGTACATAATGGAGTGCATTTAGTGCAATTGTCAGTTATTAAGAGTTTAGGTTTAATATTTGGAGATAAGTAAAACCTAAGTTTGATACTTGAAGGAAAGTGGTATATTGTTTTTTCTTTTAATTTTATGTATATTTTTTAATGATATATGTTCTATATAATTCTATATGTATTATGATTCGATGAAATTAAATATACATGGAAATATGATTGGACATGTGGAGTTGTTTCATAAATGCAATGTGTCATAACACAAGTATCATGAAAAGAGTACAGTTTTACAAAGTGTTGGTGACATTGTCACATAAAATCATAGTAAAATAAGTGCCATTACAATGGCGATGTCCCTCTCCAGAAGTTATTTTTCAATTTGATTTGGATCACAAGGGTAAAACTGATGGTATAGGAAATATCTGCATATCACTTATGTTAACATCATTGTTGTTTCCAACTTCTTTGTAGGCGAGGTATGATCATAGGGGGAACACTATGAAGAAAAAAATGTAGCCAATTGCAGTCAATTTTGTTGCCACAATGTAAATTCTTCTCCGTCTCTGAGCATTGAATGACACCAAGAGGGCCTTGGGGACATGGCCATCCTTCATCCAATTCTTCAAATCTTTGTTTCACGCAAAGAGATAATGATGATAAATTTTCGGTGGTTTTGTGGTCTCTAGTGGATCTGATTTATATTCTTGGTGCGTTGTGGGGGATTTGATTTGTATTCTTGGCATGTTGTGGGGGATACAATTGTCGTACATCTAACAAGAATTTAATAAATTAAAAGAATTTTTGGTCATAGTTGGATTCTGGTGCACCAAAAGTTTAACAACCCATGGAGTCCATAGGAAAATTGAATTTGCTTGGTGAGTGGTAGTTTTCACATTTAAGAAAAATATAATATTTTGAGTAACCAATTTAGTTCAAAACATTTTAAGGCTAATTGATCTGGATTTTATGAGAAGAATGAAATGGATACATATCATTAAAAGATGTTTAACACAAAATAACGAAGATACAATAAACTTGGTTTCTATTCAATAAGGAAATAAGCTGAAACTGTAAAATGCAACAGAAAACAAGCTTGCTAGAATGGTGGCGGCTTATCTCTGAGAAGAGATGTGATGGCCAGGATCATTGGCAAGAAGCTGATTACAATGAGGCTCCAAAGTCATTTTTTACAATAAACATGAATACCAAAACCCTAGACATCCAAAAACCTAACCCTAGGAGATGAAGCGCCAAAAGTCATGTGGGCCCCGTTGGGGTAAGCTAGTACATCAACTTCCTGGGGTCGTAAATTTTCATACAATCTCCATTTTAGGCGCATGATATCCTGTTGGAAAGGTCTATCCGAGGAATACACATGTTGTCGTCAGACTCTAACTTATTTAACAATCTGACTGTGGCGAGCCCTAAAAATGACCCCGGAAGTTAGGGACCCAAAAACTAGGAAAAAATTGCCAAACTGGAAAACTGCCAAATTGAACTAGTTGGAATAGGTGGGAGGCCATCGACATCCATCTAGATCAATCCTCTCCCCTTATTAAGAAATGGTCTCCATTGCGTTGAGTTGCCCCATCAGATGAGGAAATTTCTGTTGAATTTGGCCCTAGGTGAGCCACTTGCCTTGGTGCAGGAGCTGCCCTGCTTTGACAACTCGATAAAGCTGGATCCTTTGCTATCGAGTGCACTTGACCTGTGTGTACACAATATGATCACTAGATTCCTGTTGCATGCAGTCAGGGTTGATTTCTGTTAGTGTCAACTGCTCTGCTATCTCTGAGGTGTCCAATATGGTTGAAGGAGAGCCACATTGAATACTGGGTGCAGGCCAAGGAAAGGGGGAATGTTCAGCTCAAAAGCATTGTCACCCACAACCTTGGTGATGGTGTACGACCCATAACAGAGTGGGAGAAGCTTCCGATGGGGCCCTGTAAGGCGTTCTTTCTGCAAGTGCAACCGAACTTTGTCACCCACCTGAAACTTATGTGTCACCTGGTGTTGATCATGGCACTGCTTGTACTTGGCATTGGACTTCTGTAGAATATCCTAAACCTGTTGGTGGATGTGATGGATTTGCTCAATGAACAGGGTGGTTTTGTCAGCTTCAAGTGGAGCAGGGGATGAGTCGACTGAGGTGGTCGCCAGGGGTAGTGCAACATCCATGGGGCCCAATGGTTGGAATCCAAATGCCAACTGAAAGGGGTTGTGGCCAGTTGAGCTATGTAGGGCTCGATTGTAACTATGTTGGGCATAGGGAAGAATCTCATCCCATGTGTGGGGGTGCTTGGAATTGTACATGCATAGAATATGCATGATCATTTGATTGACGACCTCAGTTTGGCCATTTGTTTAGGGGTGGAAGGCAATGGATTTGGTGAGCTTGGTGTCCAGCAGTGACTAGAGGCTCAACCAAAATGTGTTGAGGAACCGACTGCCCCGATATGAGACAATGGTTTGTGAGATCCCAAAATGTACCCATACTCGTTCAAAGAAGAGCTTGGCAGTAACCTCTATTGTGATGCTCTTCTTGTAGGTGGCCATAATCACCATTTTGGAAAAGAGATCAACAACCACAAAACATAGTCATTTCCCCTCTTGGTGGATGGAAGGCCCGACATGTAGTCCATTGAGATGGATTCCCATGACCTATCAGGAGTAGGCAGATGGGTGTACAAGACTTGTTTCTTAGTGGTTGGTTTGGCAATAACGCAAGCGGTGCATGACCTAATATACTTGTCGACATCCTGTCGAAGTTTCATCTAGTAGAAATGTTTCTGCAACACTGTCACTATCTTTTCGACGCTAAAGTGTCCTGCCACCCGACTGTAGTGAGCTTCCCAAATCAGCTTCGCGCACTCTCTTGATGGAACACATAGATGGCCTAGATGACACAACAACCCATCCTGAGGATGGAAATTAACAACCACTAAGTTTTCGCCCAACATTTGGTAGGTGGTGGAGAAGTCAGGGCCTATCTCATACAGGTGGGGCCATCCAGAGGTCTCGTGGCCGCAAGAGTCTAGCACCGTGGTGAGTGCCGCGACTGGAGGTCGACTGAGGAAATCAACAACTCGGTTTGTACTTCATGTTTTATACTTGATGTTGAGGTGGAACTGCTGCAAGTATGTGGACCAATTCTGATGGTGGTCATTTTGCAATTTGCCTTGGGTCTTCATGAACTGTAGTGGCTTATGATCAATGTGGATGACTGTCTCCTTCCCAAGAATGTAATATCTCCACTGGCGGTAGGCTTGCACAATGGAGTACATTTCTTTGTCATAAGTAGGATACTTACGAACAACATATGATAGTGTCTCACTATGATATACCATGGGATGGCTGTGTTGAGTGAGAACGACTCCCACAACATAGTCTGAAGCATCTGCCTCGATCTCAAAGGGATGTTGCAGGTCTGATAATGAAAGTACTAGGGATGAGCACAACTGTTGCTTCAAATCATCGAAGGCTTGTTGTTGGGACATGCCCCACAAATTTTTTTCCTTACCACCACCCTTGGTTACTTGGCTGAGGGCCCATGCGATATGAGAGAGTCCCAACACGAACCTGCGATAGAAATTGGTGAGGCCCAAGAAGCTCTGAATATCAGCGAGTGTGTTTGGGGTTGGCCAGTCACGGATGACCTAGATCTTGGATGGATCCACATGCACACCATGATGATCAACGATGTAGCCTAAGTAATTGACCCTGTCCATGATGAAGGAACATTTTTCCAAGTTGGAATATAGCTTTTGCTGCCGCAGAGTGTGCAAAACCTGTTCAATATGATGCAAGTGTTTCGCCCAAGTCTTATTGTAGATGAGGATGTCATCCAGATACACCACTGCAAAAGTATTGGTGAAAGGTCGCAGGATATCGTCCATCATCCTCATAAAAGTTGTTGGAGAATTTGTCAAACCAAAGGGCATGACCAACCATTCAAAATACCTTCTTTTGACTTGAAGGCAATCTTCCATACATCTGTTTGTTCTATTGGGACTTGGTGGTAGCCAGACTTCAGATCAATCTTACTGAAGTATTTTTCCCCCGTGAGCTGATCAAGGAAGTCGTCGATTCAGGAATTGGGTACCAATTCCGGACTGTGATTTTATTCAGGGCCCGATAATCAATGCAGAGTCATCAGGTCCCGTCTTTTTTCTGCACTAGCACGATTGGGCTCCCACAAGGTGATGAGCTAGGACATATGTGCCCCTTGTGGAGCAGTTCTTGGATCTGTCTCTTGATCTCCTCGTTTTCTAACAGAGAGCGGCGGTAGACTGTCCCATTGGGTAGCAGTGCGTCGGGGGTCATATCGATGGGATGCTTGACCTGGGAGTGCAGAGGTACCCCAATAGGTGAGGATAAGATATTTGAGTATTCTTCCATGACCTTATCCACTTTCTTTTGTTGTGTGGATAGATCAGTCGTGGAGGCCTTGGCTGTGGCTGTGAGCTTTTGCTCACTCTGAGAGCAAATCACGAAGAAGAAAAATTTCCCGGTCTAAGAGATTACCTTTTTGCATTGCTTAGCAAAGATCAAGGAAATTACACTAGGTGGTACTGCCTCAGGTATCCTGTACAATTTCCTGTTCAAAGTAATAATAACACTACAAGACCTAGACTCATACACAATATGATGTTTCCATAAATAGGGTTGTCCCAAAAGAACATTACAAACTTTTAGAGGAGAAACATCACACAATACCTCATCTTTGAAGGGCTTGATGTCGTACGACAATCGACACTGTTGGCTGACATGGAGATTGCTTCCTTGGCGGAGCCATCCAATGGTGTAGGGATGCAGGTGCGGCATTATCAGCAGGGCCAACCGATTGATGACCTCTACTGAGATGAGGTTCTTCTGGATACCACTATCAACGATGAAGTGCAACGGGGTGCCTTTTACCCACATCTGTGAATGGAAAAGGCACTCTCCTTCTTTTGGCTCATCTGGTTCATCGGGCTGGAGCTTGGTTGTAGCAACGGTGGCATTAGGTTCCACATCAATGATCCGTCTTCCCCTTTATAGTTCTGACTCAGAGTCGGAACCCACATCTGATTCAGAGGCTTTCACTTCAGCCACCAACAACTTCTTTGAGTGACAATCAACAATGTTATGCTAAGGGATCTTATGGAAGTCAAACCACTTCTTGGTATCTTTCTTTGTCTTTTCGGTGTCCTTCTTTGCTTGCGGCTTGGAATGGTTGTCCTGATACTGTCCATCCTTGCTCTATCTTTTGTTCTACGGGTTGGGGCTGCCCTTTCCTGGCTTTTTCCGTGAGGGGTTCCCAGGCCCAAATTGTGGCGTCTTTTGTTTGAGCTTCTTCTTGATTTTGACGACATATCGATAGGCCGTGCCAAAGGACGAGATGTCCAAAAATTCCATTTTGGTATGGATGTATCTATGCAAAGCACCGCAATACTTGAACACTAGATGTCTCTCTGAATATTTGATACCCAATTTGGTGCGCAAGGTATGGAATATATTTGTGAATTCCGACACTG
Organism: Picea engelmannii; assembly: GCA_009831015.1. Classification (NCBI taxonomy): domain Eukaryota; kingdom Viridiplantae; phylum Streptophyta; class Pinopsida; order Pinales; family Pinaceae; genus Picea; species Picea engelmannii. The sequence goes on along the minus strand of ML789933.1, from coordinate 173,629 downwards.
CTTGGTCTCTTCCTTGCCTCAATGTGGTCCATTTTGTATACAAGTTGTCATAACTTCCAATAGGGTATTATTGTTCCTTAATAACATCCCGGAAGGAATCCCAGGTGGCCACGACTATAAATAATGAGGGTTCCTCTGTTTCCTTTTGCTCACAAATTTTTTCCCACCAATCTTTGACATGGGGAACGACTTTGAGGAGCACAAAAGTAATTTTTTCTCTATCCAAAAGGTTATGGACATAAAAATACCCTTCTAGTAGATTCAACCATTTGTCTACAATGTCTGCATCTATCTGACCTTCAAATATAGGAATATCAAAGTTGATTTGTACCTTGAAGGGAGCAACGCCTCCGCTCGAGGAAGATGCGTCATCTGTTAGTAGCCGCCGAAGGATTTGCACAAAACTATCCATCATCTCGTTCCTCTATTGCGTGAGGGCTTCCTCAAACAACATTTTGAAAGGATCCCATGTCCCGTCATCCTTCTTTTATTCCGCCATGAGAGGTCACTTGGGTGTACGAGAGATTTTTTCTTCAAGAGAAACAAGCTCGAGACCTAATTCTTTGTACCCTGACCTCGTTGGGGACATGCATTAAGAACGACAAGGAGCAGACCGCTATGATATCACTGATCCAGATTTTATGAGCAGAACAAAATGAATACAGATTATTAAAAGATGTTTAACACAGAATAACAGAGATACAATAAAACTAGTTTCTATTCAATAAGGAAATACGCCGAAACTGTAAAATGCAACGGAAAACAAGCTTGCTAGAATGGTGGCATCTTATCTCTAAGAAGAGATGTGACAGCTGCGCTCATTCGCAAGAGGTTGATTACAATGAGGCTTTGAAGGCCTTTTTTACAATAAACATGAATGCCAAAACCCTAGACATCCAAAAACCTAACCCTAGGAGATGAAGTGCCAAAAGTCATGTGGGCCCCGTTGGGGTAAGCTAGTACATCAACTTCCTGGGGTTGTAACTTTTCCATACGATCTATGTTTTAGGCGCACGATAGCCCGCTAGAAAGGTCTATCCGAGGACTACACATGTTGTGATCAAATTTTAACTCTATTATCAAGATGTGTCGAGCCCTACAAACGTTGTTTAGGGCCTCAAAACAACCCCGGAAGTCAGGGACCCGAAAGCTAGGAAAAAACTGCTAAACTGGAAAACTGCCAAAATGAACCAGTTGGAATAGGTGGGAGGCCACAAACATCCATCTGGATCACTAATTTAAGTAGCCAACCTAGAGATGATGACATTATCATGGACATTTATAAGAGATTTATCCACAGGTAAAGCACCTCAAATTAGTCTCGTCAATCTCTAATTGCCTAAACATTGCTAAGGTTAATTCACTTTGACCAACCACCAATGAAAGCAGATAGATGGTGATAATTGAAAATTTGTAAGTGACTAGCATGGACCTCCAAAACCATGATCAGAGTGTAGGTGCAACGTAAACAATGGAGTTAACTTTGAGCCGTGAGCTTCCCCAACTCAAAATCAATTGAGAAAAGTAGCTTTTAATTTCAAGTTGGTAAATAAACTACAACTAATCTTTGTAAAATTTCAAGTGCCTAAACATTCCAAACACTACTTTTCCATCGAAAGGCAAAATATACTAAAGTTGTGCTGGTTTACATTCATTTTCACATAAATGGATATTTCAATCATGACTAATTTAACTATAGTGTCTAAACTTTCAAAAGCCTTCTCATCTTTGATTTGCCATGACAGGAAAAAAAAAATGCAAAGTCACCAAACTAGACTAAGAGAATGACTTAGAGAGGCCAAAGAGTAGGAGTTGGATTGGACCAGCGAAATGTTGAATAGGTGACTTGGGAAATTTGAAAGATATAAAAAGCTACATTAAATTTCATAAGAATACCCTCTTCACCATAAAAAAAAAAAAATGTAGAATTCAGAAAAATAGAATTTTAAATTCTTGAATCTCTCAAAAGTGTTCTATGCCCAAACCGTTAAAAAGGCTTTTGTAAAAGCCCTTTTGTGTTGCGCTGACAAATAACCAGTGTACCAAACACCTAATTGAATCAATTCCGATGTTGTTAGCTATCGAACGGCTGAGTGAATACACATTTTTGACATAATTTTAACCATAGACGATTTACTGAAGTAATAACCTCTACATTAATTAAAATCACATAAATAATAAAAATAATTCCATAATAACATAAAAAAATTATATTACATCACATGATAGTGCATATAGAACCTTAATTGTATTGGGATGCGTATTTTATATCATTATGCATGCAAGTAATAAGTAATAAGTGTAAGTGTATTATATTGTCTAATTGGTATGTGTGTTGTATTTTAAGTTCGTGTGTAAATAAAATTTTCATATTATATAATTGTGTAAGTATGTGTAAAATTTGTGAGATTCTTGTTCTCTCTACATAAAAATTACATTATATTTAATTTCAATATATATATATATTTTTTAAATTTCAAAACATTTTTGTAAATAAAACATAGTTGCACATTAAAATGGAGAGTGCAAGGTTTGGGATAACCATATTTTTACATTATATTTAATTTCAAAATTATTGTATTTAATTTATATATATATATATATATATATATATATATATATATATATATATATAATTTCAAAACATTTTTGATAAAACATAGTTGCATATTAAAATGGAAATAACCATATCTTTGCTTAATAAGTAACATATGCTTTTAGAGTAGACACCTTTTCTTAATGAAAAAGACACATGGTGGCTCCGCTAGGTAACTTTTTAGTATGTATTAGTTGTTAACTCTTTGTTCTATGATGAGAAAACCAAGAAAATTATTAAGGAAACATATATTGTGCTCCAATGTTGTATTTGATTTTGGTTAAACATCCTCATTTATTTGTCTCTAGGAATGACACCACCTTTATGTTGCATGTATTAAGAAGTTTAAAGAACATTGCTACTGAGAAACAATGCAAATTGTTATGAGAAAGAAAAAAACTCAGTGCTTGGGACATGACACCACCTTTATGTTGCATGTATTAAAAAGTCTAAAGAATATTGCTACTGAGAAACCATGCCAATTGTTATGAGAAAGGAAAACACTCAGTGCTTGGGTAAGGGATATATGCCAAGCATTAAGATATACCCCTTTCCATCATTCATTTTATTAAACGAAGAAGTGTGAAATTGATGGGCGGAAGGATGTGGGCCCCACCTCACAAGAAGTTGTATATGAACCAACTCAAGCATGAGCCAACACCACAAGATATTTTGCATCCTCCTCCTCCAAGGTAAAATCCAAAATTCTCAGCTCAACAACCTGCTATAATCAAACACACAATTTTGCTTGTATCCGATCATGGGCACACATGTCGATACAACGCACTGGGACATACTAACTAAATAATGCACATGCTAGTTTTTAATTGTACACATCGTTGTGGGATAGAACAATGAACGGTCCATACATTTCCCCCCAAAAAACGCTAAATGTGGCAAGCCCTAGAGATTACAAATGTGAGAAAATCTCACTCAAACAACCATATGTAAATTGAAATATAAGAGAAGGGGCATGATACTATCGACACATGACCAGGTGAAAAATATATGGTGGTGGTGATAATGATAATGACTCACACAACATTTTCCTTCACTTTCTACTTAGAAATGAGAGGTTGTTTTGTGGCAGTTGTAACAACAACTAGGAGATTTGAAGTGTATTGTACACAAGGGAGGCATTTGATTTCCAATGGCATTTGACATTTGCAATCCTATTAGAATGGCATAAGAATTGATACCACAACAACACAGATGGAAAAAAAAAATATTGTGTTGGTAATAAGTGGTGATAATGGTCATGATCAACACAACATTTTCTCGACACTTTCTGCATAGACACTAGTGGTCATTCTGTGGCAGTTGTAGTAATAGATAATATATTTGAAACATGTTCGACACACAACAAGCATTCGATTTCCAATGGAATTTGGAATTTGCAGTCCAGTTTGAATGACATAAGTATTGATACCACAACCAAACTTAGATGTAAATAAATTTCATTTTCAGCTTCATGTAGAGGAATCTTAGGCTCAAATGAAACCCTAGGTATGCATGTTTATTGGGCATAATTTGCTTTCGAGATTTAAGTCAATATCTTAATACAATTTCTCATTGGTTTGGGCTATGTGCTTTGTTGTGTAATAGATATAGATGGGATCAACATATCTCATAACCAAACGACAAGTTTTAGATTGCAGGCAATGCCTTTTTCAAGGACAAATCTTTTGGTCATTCACTTCTCTCTTTAACATAGATATATGTTTCATTCTATAAATGACTAGGGTAGGGGTGTTCAATGTGTTCATGCCTAGGGGTGTTCTTGCCTTACCCAGGTGTTGTCTAAAGAGCTTGTTCTAGTGTGTTACTCCCTAAATTATGTGTTCTCCAAAGTCAAGATTTACCTCAATTTCTGTAAGTTGTAATTGTTTTGTTTAGAAAAAATTCCTTCTTCCCCCTTAAAAGATAGTGGCTCATAGCACCATTTACAAAGTCCATCGCAAAGTGTTTAAGCTGTTAGTTCATAGACGATAAGGGTTTTTCCAAAAAAAAAAATTGTACAAATAGAATATGGTTCCCAAAAACTATTGATCTTGAAAGGATGGGCATAAGACTTCCATGAAATTTCCAATGGTTTATCTAGTTCTATAACCTCACACCACTTTTCAATGGTCTACCCAGTTCTATAACCTCACTTCCTTTGTTGAAAATTTGTGTGTTCGTTGTTTGAAGAGGAATAAACCATTTTGATTTTCCTTCTGATGATCATGATCGAGGGGAAATAGGCATTTTAGTTGTATCTCTTCTCGGGTCAAAGTATTTGATCTTTAGGTTCTCCCTTAGCTGTTGTTAGAATAAAAACCATAGGATGAGAATCCCTAGCATCCAGAAGCAAGGGATGCACTTTTCCAGTTGACTATCCATACAGACATCTGTGTAGATCAATTCTTGTAAAGATTCAAGTTTCTAGAAGTCAAAGGTTTTGCTCAAATTGATCATTTTCATGGCACATAGATCTATCATAGGCAAAGACACTCCAAATGATATTTTAGTTTCTTGTGATGCAAACGAGCTCTGAAGAGAATTCTAGAGATCATGAACATTCAAGGACTTACACCAGAGAACATTGCAGGCCATTTGTAGGTATGCCTCCTAATATTCTAATTTCCACTCCATAATATTCAACTTCACAAAAACTAACATTTATAGAAAACATCTTATAGCTTGTCAATTCATTAAATAATTTAATGTTTATAGAAATACCAACTCTACTTGAAGCATTTATGCAGAAGTGTCTCGGGACCATGCCCAGTCACTTCATCCTAGGCTGCTAGAGATGGAAGATCCAATGACATCGTGCCTCCTCCTTCTTCTATTGTGTCACTATTGTAAATCCTTCAATCCTATCCCAAGTTGTTCTTAAGGGGGGATGTTAGGATATTTAGACACTTAGGAGTTAGTTAAGATCTACTTGGTCTAATGTGTCGTTAGGTAAAAGTGTGTTTCCTAGTGTGTTTCTTTAGTATGCATTAGTATGCATTTGTAGTTAGGAAATCTGACGGTCACGATATGTTCCTGACATAGAGTTATCCAACGGTTCATACTCTCCTTGATCTTAACGACCATTGATTTGTGGCTTAACACCCGATTGGTCCATGATCTCTATTTAAATAGAATGGAAGGTCATTTTCCGATGATCGATTGTGAGAAACTCTCTTGTAAAATCTCTCTGTAATCTTTTTCTTTTGCATTAATAAACTGCTCCAAGTGGTTGCCTTGGCTGGGGCCGTGGATGTTTCCCCGTAGGGGTTTACCATGTGAAAACATTGGTGTGTTGATCTTTGATCTGGTTATGTGAGTGGTTACTAAATGTGTTCGTCCTCTGTTGGAATACCTGTGTTGTTGAACATGGCATCAGAGACTATTTGAAGACCCGCTCCTATTGTAGATCGAGATCGTGAAGCCGAGTTGCCTCATCTCCATTTTTTGTCATTTCCGTAAATTTCTGGGATGAGAGGAATGTTCCATTGTGTCCAGAACACTCGTTTCATTCAGGAACACTTTTCACTTCACTCGAAAATATTTATGTTTTCCCAAGATATGGCCATTACAGTCAGATCCGGAGGTATAAAGCTTGAATATGCATTTTTAAATTTTTTGCAGAGTAGTATTTTGGTTTTGTATTATTTATTTTCGGGTTGATACTCTTTATATCTGCATATTCTCTTTTCCCCGCGCCCTGTGCGATCTCGGAAAATCAGAAACAGATAGGAAAAGGTGCATCTTTTGGGTAAGCTAACTGAGATCTAACCCTTGTTGTCATCGAGAAGCGAAATTTTTTTCTTGTGTGAAAAGAGTTTATTTTAGCACGCTCTCCAAGGCCGTCTTCCACAACAACAACCCCAATCCTCCTTTTGAACATTACAATATGTTTTGCTAGACAATTTGGTTAAAAGTTGCCTTATTAAGTAAGAGGTCTTGAGTTCAAGTCTCTCTTTTGTTACTTTTTTTTTAAAAGTTCATGCTAAAATTGTAAAGTGAATCACTATAAGTAGCTTTAATATTTTAATTTAGAGTTATTTATTTTGCATGTAGATTTTCTATTATAAAGTAACTTCATTGTAAAAGTGATCCCCACTTCTCTTTATAAAAGTGGGTCACTTCATAAAACAACTTACACTATCACGTGGTCATTTGGTTACCATTTATACCTTTTTTTTAAAAGGACATAACTCTCACATCCGAAGTCTGTTTTCAATGCCGGTTATTTTAAAACTGCATAACTTTTCGATATCTTTCCATTCATATCATTAGTTTCAGTTTATAAATCCATATTATCTGCATATTTAATATGGATTCTACAAGTAATCTCTTACTTACCAGCACCAACTACTTCCAATGGAAATCCCATAAGGAGGATTTATTAAGAAGTAAAGGCTTGTACCAGATTACCTTGGGAAAGGAAACAACACCAATTGATGCTGATAAGAAAGTAAAATGGGATAATAGGAATGACGAAGCACGTGGATTAATCAAAATGCCCATCTCTCATGATTTAAGGTTCCACCTTCAATCAATTGATAAACCCAAAGAAGCTTGGGAAAAGATTGAATCTGTGTTTGGTAAACACAATATTATTTGAGCACAACAATTAGAAAATCAAGTACTAACTTTAAGTCCAAGTGATTTTTCTTGCATTGAAGACTATCTATCTAAGTTTAAAACACTTAGAACTTTATGTGAAGAATGTAAGATAAAGATAGAAGAAGATCATTGCATCTATCTTATTCTTTCTAAGCTAGGTAGTGCATATTCTGTGTTTGTATCTAACTTTTATGTCATGTAAGAGGCTCTAGGGTCAGCTTATCAAAAATCCAGTCTTGAGAAATTTTTTGATGCTTTGATTAGAGAGCAAGATAAGCTAGTACAACTTGGAGTGATCAGCACTGCAGGTACCTCCAACAAAGCCTTAGTTGTCCATCAAAAAGATAAACCCAAGAATTCCAAGAAACAACATCCTCTCCACAACAACAACCAATATAAGGGTCCCAAACCCACTCAGACAACTTCCGCTCCTAATGGAGACAAAGGAGAAAAATATAAAAATAAGAAGACTGACAGACATTACAACTTTTGTGATAAAGATGGTCATGATGAGTCCAAATGTTTCAAGAAGATGGTAGCCTTAAAAGAAGTGATGACGAAGCACAACATCAATATTGATTCTACTTCTTCTTCTTCTTCTTCTCATGGACATGCACTTTCTGCTTTTGGTTTCTCCTTCAATACAACTTCTATTCTTCTTTTGATGAGTGATTTATTGATTCTGGAGCATCTTATCATATGGCTAAGGATAAAGACATATTTTTTTCTTTAAATGAATGTAACACCAAGAAAATATTTGTTGGTGATGATATATCTCTTAGTGTTGAAGGATCTGGAACAGTTCAAGTAGAAAATGGTCATTTCAATGATGTATTATGTGTTCCAAGTCTTTCTTGTAACCTTCTATCAATATATCAAATCACTCATTCAGGTGAAGGTAAAACCATAGAGTTTTCACCTCACCAAGTTGTAATCAAGGATCTAAAATATCCCAAGCATGTTCTTGCAACTGGAATTGTTGATGATATTACCAGGTTATACATGTTTGACAACTTTGGGTCATCATCTTTTTCATTAGTTTTTGTTTCTCATAGCGATGACTTGAGAAAACTTTGGCATGAGCGGTTTGGTCATCTAAACTATCGCGCATTGCAACAACTATGTAATCAACAGATGGTGACTGGTCTTCCTCTTGTTTCATGCAGAGATGGTGTTTGTGTTGGTTGTGTTCTCGAAAAACATCATCGGGACAATTTTCACAAACATGCCTCTTGGCACGCCTCGAGTCCTTTGCATCTTGTTCACAGTGATTTGTGTGGTCCACTTTCTTCTCCTTATTTTTCTGGGTGCAAGTATTTCTTAAATTTCATTGATGAATTTTCCAGACGTACTTGGGTTTATTTCTTAAAACTTAAGAGCGAAGTTTTTGACAAGTTTTTGGCCTACAAAGCCTTTGTAGAAAAGCAATCTGGACATTAAATTCAAAGGTTAAGAACAAATAATGGAGGCGAATATGTGAACAATAATTTTACAAGTTACTGCACTACACAAGGAATCCAAATGAAACACATTGTTCCATATACACCACAACAAAATGGTGTTGCTGGGAGAAGTAACCACACATTAAAAGAAATGACAAATTGTATGATCCAATCTAAGGGATTAATTCTAAATTATTGGACGGAAGCCATCAACTGTGAAAATTACATAGTAAATCGCACTCCCACAAAGGTTCTTAAAAATATAACACCGGAAGAAGCTTGGACTAAAATTAAACTAGATGTAAGTCAGTTTCATGTATTTGGCAGTATGGCATGGGCTCACATTCCTGATGAGAAAAGGAAAACATTGCAGCCTAAAAGTGAGAAGTGTATATTTGTTGGTTATTCTGAAGATGTCAAAGGTTATAGACTTCTTTAAACACATTGTAATGAAATTATTATTAGAAGAGATGTTAAATTTGATGAAAATATCTTGGCCTGCGAGCCTAATTTGGCGTTTGTGCCTTCTTTGACCTGTGAGCCTAATTCGATGGTTGTGCCTTCTTCGGCCTGCGAGCCATCTTCGACGTTTGTGCCTTCTTCTGTTCTAGTTTCTTCTTCAGATGATGACAATGATGATGGAAATCCACCTCCACCTGCTCACCTTCCTCCAGATGAGTCCTTTGAACCTGAACCAACACCAGCTACACCGCTTCCTAGATGTGTCTGTTCAACACGAGAAGCAGCAAGTGATCTTGTCGATGATCCTTCAGATCAACGTCAGACACGTTCACAGTTCCAACGAGTCTCTTCTCTTTTGGCTCAGGTTTTGGAAACTCATGATCTAGTTTTGGAAATTCACCTTAAGAAATCTCTTTATGGTCTCAAGCAAACTCCCCGAGCTTGGTATGCCAAAATGGACAGCTTTCTTATTGCCACTAGATTCTCTAGATTCCATTCTGATCCTAATGTCTATACCAAGAAAGTAGGAAGCCATCTCATAATCCTTTTCCTTTATGTTGATGACCTTATCCTTACTGGTAGTGACTCAAAAATTTTAAACCATGTGAAAACCAACCTTAAGAAGAAATTTGAAATGACAGACTTAGGCATTTTGCACTATTTCCTTGGCCTCTAAGTTTTGCAAACCAATGAAGGGATTTTTCTTTCCCAGTCTAAGTATGCTTGTTAACTTCTTCGTCTCTTTCACATGGATGATTGTAAACCAACCCCTTCTCTCTTCTAGTCTGGATTCAAGCTTACTGCCACCTGTACTTCTTCTGAAGTTGATGCTACCCTGTACCGTCAGTTAGTTGGTAGCCTCTTATGCTTGACTCATACCCGTCCTGATCTTTCCTTTGTTGTTGGTCTTGTTGCCTGGTATATGCAAACACCCCATGAAATCCATTGGAAAGAAGTTAAAATCATACTTCGCTATGTCCATGGTACATTTCAGTTCGGGATACATTATAGTTCAGGGGGGACTCCTTTATTGGTTGGTTTCACTGATTCAGATTGGGCCGGCGACCCTGATGATCGAAGTCTACTGCAGGTTTTCAACCTTGGTTCAAGACCTGTCACTTGGGCCTATAAGAAACAACAGGACATTGCACTTTCTTCAACAGAAGCAGAGTACCAAGCATCAATAAATGCAAGTCAGGAAGCCTTGTGGCTTCGAAAAATCCTTTTAGATTTTAGATTCCAGCAACAGCATACGAACACACTTTGGTGTGACAATCAGAGTGCCATCAAGCTCGCCAAAGAACCAGTTCAACATCAACGTAGCAAACACATCGAGCTACACATGCACTTCATCAGAAAGCTCATTCATGATCAAGTTATTGAAGTGCTCTTTTTCCCTACAAAAGATCAAGTTGCAGACATTTTCACAAAGTCTCTTACAGAAGCGAAGTTTTCCAAACTTTGATACATGTTAGGAGTTCAAGAAGTTGTCATTAAGGGGGGATAGGCTCTAATGCCTCCTTCCTTCTCCTATTGTGTCACTATTGTAAATCCTTCAATCCTATCCCAAGTTGTTCTTAAGGGGGGATGTTAGGATATTTAGACACTTAGGAGATAGTTAAGATCTACTTGGTCTAATGTGTTGTTAGTTAAAAGTGTGTTTCTTTAGTATGCATTAGTATGCATTTGTAGTTAGGAAATCTGATGGTCACAATATGTTCCCGACATAGAGTGATCCAATGGTTCATACTCTCCTCGATCTTAATGACCATTGATCTGTGGCTTAACACCCGATTCGTCCATGATCTCTATTTAAAGAGCATGGAGGGTCATTTGCCGATGATCGATTGTGAGAAACTCTCTTTTAAAATATCTCTACAATATTTTTCTTTTTCATTAATAAACTACTCCAAGTGGTCGCCTTGGATGGGGCCATGGATGTTTCCCCGTAGGGGTTTTACCACGTGAAAACATTGGTGTGTTGATCTTTGATCTGGTTATGTGAGTGGTTATTGAAGGTGTTTGTCCTTTGTTGGAATAACTGTTTTGTTGAACAACCGACACATGACCAGGTGACAAATATATGGTGGTGGTGATAATGATAATGACTCACACAACATTTTCCTTCACTTTCTACTTAGAAACGAGCGGTTGTTCTGTGGCAGCTGTAACAACAACTATGAGATTTGAAGTGTATTCTACACAAGGGATGCATTTGACATTTGAAATCCTATTCGAATGGAATAAGAACCGATACCACAAAAAAACAGATGGAAGAAAATCAATTGTGGTGGTAATAAGTGGTGATAATGGTCATGATCAACACAACATTTTCCCGACACTTTCTGCATAGACACTAGTGGTCATTCTGTGGCAACTGTAGTAATAGATAATATATTTGAAACATGTTTGGCACACAACAAGCATTCGATTTCCAATGGAATTTGGAATTTGTAGTCCATTTCGAATGACATAAGTATTGATACCACAACCAAACTTAGATGGAAATTAATTTCATTTTCATCTTCATGTAGAGGAATCTTAGGCTCAAATGAAATCCTAGGTATGCATGTTTATTAGGCATAATTTTCTTTCGAGATTTAAGTCAATATCTTAATACACTTTATCATTGGTTTGGGCTATGTGCTTTGTTGTGTAATAGATATAGATGGGACCAACATATCTCATAACCAAACAACAAGTTTTAGATTGCAGGAAATGCCTTTTTCAAGGATGACTCTTTTGGTCATTCACTTCTCTCTTTAACATAGATATATGTTTCATTCTATAAATGGATAGGGTAGGGGTGTTTAGTGTGTTCATGCATAGGGGTGTTCCTGCCTTACCCAGGTGTTGTCTAAAGAGCTTGTTCTAGTGTGTTCCTCCCTAAATGATGTGTTCTCCAAAGTCAAGATTTACCTCAATTTATGTAAGTTGTAATTATTTTGTTTAGAAAAGTTTCCTTTTTTCCCCTTAAAAGATAATGGCTCATTGCACCATTTACATAGTTTGTCACAAAGAGTTTAAGCTGTTAGTTCATGGACGATAAGGGTTTTTCCAAAAAAAAAAAATTGTACAAATAGAATATGGTTCCCAAAAACTATTGATCTTGAAAGGATGGGCATAAGACTACCATGAAATTTCCAATGGTTTATCTAGTTCTATAACCTCACATCACTTTTCAATGGTCTACCCAGTTCTATAACCTCGCTTCCTTTGTTGACAAATTGTGTGTTCGTTGTTCGAAGAGGAATAAACCATTTTGATTTTCCTTCCGATGATCGTGATCGAGAGGAAATAGGCATTTTAGTTGTATCTCTTCTTGGGTCAAAGTATTTGATCTTTAGGTTCTCCCTTAGTTGTTGATAGAAGAAAAACCATTGGATGAGAATCCCTAGCATCCAAAAGTAAGAGATGCACTTTTTCCGCTTGACTATCCATACGAACATATGTGTAGATCAATTCTTGTAAATATTCAAGTTTCTAGAAGTCAAAGGTTTTTCTCAAATTGATCATTTTCATGGCACATAGATCTATCATAGCCAGAGACACTCCAAAAATGATATTTTAGTTTCCTGTGATGCAAACGTAGCTTTGAAGAGAATTCTAGAGATCATGAACATTCAAGGACTTACACCAAAGAACATTGCAGGCCATTTGTAGGTATGCCTCCTAATATTCTAATTTCCACTCCATAATATTCAACTTCACAATAACTGACATTTATAAAAAACATCATATAGCTTGTCAATTCATTAAATAATTTAATGTTTATAGAAATACCAACTCTACTTGAAGCATTTATGCGGAAGTGTCTCGGGACCATGCCTAGTCACTTCATCCTAGGTTGCTAGAGATGGAAAATCCAACGGCACCATGCAAATCCAATAACACGTTAAAACTAGTCCTTCATCCTCATTGTCATCAAGTTGATCCTCTACTCTAAAAGTGTTTTCTTCATGTTTATAATTAGTGAGAGACCTCCACTGGACATGTAGGTCCTACCTTCTGTACTCTGAATTAAAAAAAAAAAAGGACAAAATAGAAAATTTAAGTTCTGAATTTTTTAAGCAAAATGACAAGATAGAAAATTTAAGTTTTAGTTTTAAGGCTATAGATTTCCATAAGTTAAGTTCACTTTCAATACCTGCAACATTGCATTGTGTGTGTAGATCACGCAGGACGACCTTATAGAGAGTTTGAAGAAGAAACCTAACACTCATGCCAAAGAGAGCCTACAACGTCTTCAATTGTTGTAAGTTAAGTTCACTTTTAGTACCTGCAACATTGCATTGTGTGTCTGGATCATGCAAAATGACCTTACAGAGAGTTTGAAGAAGAAATCTAGCATTCGAAAAGAGAGCCTACAACTACAAATGTTGAGGCGATAGCGATGAAACAAAGATAAAATGTGGTGAGGCGGTGTAGAGAAGTAACTTTGCATGTCAGTGCATTGAAATTGGTGCACTGACAAAGCAAAAGTGTTAATGTATTGACACTGATGCCATAAAGCAACAAAGTTAAAACTTAGGTTATAATGAAAAAATGCATTTTGGCTTGGAAATAAGATTAACGAAAAATAAAACGTTGGGAAGAAACAAAAAATAAAACATGGGAATAATGAAGCATGTGATAAGACTTCAAATCTATTGTTCAATGAGATTACGAAGAATAAGATTTTTTTGTTATATAATAAATAAAATTTTGAGTTTGCCATCTCGAACATTAGAGAAATATATAGTCAAATGCCAAACTAATACAAAGTCAACTATGAATAGAATACTATTGTCCCTGCACTAGCCTTCGGTAGGAAGGGACTAATAACATAATAAAACTGATTAGGAAACACATATATAAGACAATAAGACTTTTTTAGTTGGCACACAATTCTCTAATTATGTCGCATAAACGGAGGTGTGTGTGTGTGTGTGTAACAACGTTGTTTTAAGTATATATTATTTGTTGACATTTCCTTGTAATATTTATTTGAATTAAGAACCATTTAAGACCACACGTTAGCGACTAAATATGTCTATTTATAAATGGTTAAATAAACACTATGATAATCTCCCAATAATGTTTAAATTGGCAGGGAAAATAATGATGACTAAAGTTAAAAATATCTTTATCATGAGGAGTAAAGGATGAGAGACTAGGCTGGTGGTTGCAATGCTAGTTGTTCTTGTTTGAGGGTGTGACTTTCAGATCCACCTGAGCTCTGGCACATGAAATATCTAGTACTTAATAATTGTATGGTAGAGATAAGTGAGATGGTCAAATTTACCACAAAGACCACACATGTTACTATTCCTTGATCCCACTATCATGGACATGTAATAAATAGTGGTGGACCCGGGTTCATTGACAACTGGAGTTTGTGGTACCCGAAAGAGAGGTATTGGATTGTGCTATAATTGTTGCATGAGGAACTATGACCAACGTGGTATAGAACTAATCCATATTCGACAATGGTGAGTGTAATGTCCATATGTTGAGCATATGGTGCAAGGATGGTTTGTAAGCAAAGCCTTGTTGTGCACTTGGGTAGGTTCTATTGTGGCAAACAACAACCCCCCACATTTTTATTTTGAATGATAAAATTTGGGTCCCTTTTTTATTTTGATAATACGTTTTCCTTTGTTTCATTTACGTTTATTTGATTTGAAGTAAATTGTGTAGTAGTTATGTAAATATTTCATGATTATAATTTTGTTATTGGACATTAATGCTTTTAACATGCTCAGTATTGAAAGTGCTTTAAACTTTGATTCTTCTTATTTATATCCATTATTTCTTGTTAAATTTCATAATTTCCAACATGAAATTTAGAACCATCATATCTTTCAATAACTAGCATATTTGTTTCATAACATGCTCATGTTTTCATGATTTCTTTTTATATGGTAAGATGCAATAATTAATGTGTTATTAGTCTTATCTTTTGGTTCTTGTTTTCTTGGTTCTATTACAAGTCACTACAAGATATTTTACATGAGCTATAGAATCAGATTTGGTGAATAATCAAAGTCTTGTTTTGTTATGGTTTTAGTTTCAATGGTCATAAGTCTTGTTTGAAACTATCGTTATGTCTGCATGCTTTTCCTTTCAGTGTTTGTTTGGAAACCTTGCTGATAGTTTGTTTGTCATGGCCCCTATTTCTAGAGTCGAAACCCTAGGCCTTGAGCTTGTAGAAGCAAATTATGAGTGTATACCCATTTTACAGAGAGTGGGATGTCTGGAATTCCTTATGTCATTTCACAGTCATAACATGAGAGTAGTGATGGATTTCATGCAAAGTTTCAATGGTTGAATTTCAAAGGTGGGAGAAATGGAAATTCAAGTTAGTGAAGCCATAATCGCTGAAGCCGCTCATTTTCCATTGTTAGGAGAGAAATGGTCCAAAATTTTTCCAGTCAAAGATATTCCATGGGCTGAGTTCCTGGTTTCAACTAAGACCAAACATAATCTGAAAGATATACCCATTTTTCAAGTAAAAAAGAAATAACACGCTTTGTTTTTTATTATTAAGCATTATATTACTTGTGAAGGCCATTTTGGCTTGGAATTTTACTATCATTTCAGACTCTTGATGGCTTTATCAGGGTTTGAATTGAATTTTCCATAGTATCTGTATAAAAGTATATAAAAAATGGCCAAGTTTTACCAACGAGGGTTTGGTAATATTGAAAGGAGCCTGCTTCATCATGGGATTATCCGAATTTTGGTTGAATTTCACCTAAGTCAAATTTGGGATTCATGGGAAAACTTCATTCGAAGAAACTGGTTCTTTGAAATCTCAAAGTCAGTCGGTCGCTCTCTAGAATTTGACTCAGGTTTTGAATTGAATAGTTCGATTGGGGTTGATCATAGTAGTCTTACTCATAATTTGATCTGCAATGAAACCTTGTCACGAGTAACTTGGGTTATGAGTAGAAAATTGAGTTCAAATCTCAATCCTGTAGCATTGAGTGAAGATAAAAAAATTTCCTTTTGAATCTACTAATCAAGCATATGTGACTCAACCTATATCTCAAGATCCTAAGGTCACAAAATCGTTTGTTCAAGATATGTTAGTAATTTCAGATAAATATAATAGATCAAAGAGAAAATGCCAGGTCAGAAGGTTATCACGATTTGTCAGAAATAAGTCTAGGAAATTATCAAATCCCAATTCATCTATTTCTATTGATGATGAACCAAAAATAGAAGCCAAGTCACCTCCTATTAAATATTTCAAACAATTATCAGATTTAAAAGATGAATAATCCTTGTTGTTGATCAAACTGTGAAAGAGAAACCAAAAGATGATCCTAAATTTGAAGCTTGGTTTTGGAAGAGAGAATTATTATGCAGTGGTTCTTGTTTTAAAAAGTAACGTTGTAGAGCTTCAATTAGAAAACTAGCAGTTAAAATTTCAAAATAGGGATCTTATTGAAAAATATGAGAGGCAAATTAATGAATTAAAGAAGAAAGCAATCAGTGAAGGATCAATGGTTGTAAAGTCAA
>ML789933.1:132718-156971 GCA_009831015.1 Picea engelmannii | reverse complement strand
AATATGGTTCCCAAAAACTATTGATCTTGAAAGGATGGGCATAAGACTACCATGAAATTTCCAATGGTTTATCTAGTTCTATAACCTCACATCACTTTTCAATGGTCTACCCAGTTCTATAACCTCGCTTCCTTTGTTGACAATTTGTGTGTTCGTTGTTCAAAGAGGAATAAACCATTTTGATTTTTCTTCTGATGATCGCGATCGAGGGGAAATAGGCATTTTAGTTGTATCTCTTCTCGGGTCAAAGTATTTGATCTTTAGGTTCTCCCTGTAAGTTTTAAACCTGCGAAGTAAAGCAATGCATATATATTCTTAAGCAATACAGAAATTAATCAATGGCTCATACACATAATACACAGAGATCTTTACCGGAAACCCTCAACCGGGAAAACCTTTCTTTTTCATTATATCGAATTTCACCATTCGCCATACAATATATACAATGTTTTTAGATATTCCGTAGATACCAAAACCCTAATCCCTTAATCCGGGATTAATTTACAAATCAACTAAAAATAGCAAAAAACCGCCCAAAAAAAAAATTTTGGGACGTTGCCCCGAACGCTCCGCGTAACCAAGGGGGGGCATCCCTGCCCCCCCCCTGGGACCCCCCTAGGAAAGCGCCCGACGCACACAGCAGAGCTCTAGTTTTTACAGATCGTCAGATGCAGTTGTCGTATTTGACGCACCCACACACACACACATGCAAAGAATATAACACATACCCAACACTCCCTTAGCTGTTGCTAGAAGAAAAACCATAGGATGAGAATCCCTAGCATCCAGAAGCAAGAGATGCACTTTTTCCGCTTGACTATCCATACGAACATATGTGTAGATCAATTCTTGTAAAGATTCAAGTTTCTAGAAGTCAAAGGTTTTTCTCAAATTGATCATTTTCATGGCACATAGATCTATCATAGCCAGAGACACTCCAAAAATGATATTTTAGTTTCTTGTGATGCAAACGTAGCTCTGAAGAGAATTCTAGAGATCATGAACATTCAAGGACTTTCACTAGAGAACATTGCAGGCCATTTGTAGGTATGCCTCCTAATATTCTAATTTCCACTCCATAATATTCAACTTCACAATAACTAACATTTATAAAAAAAATCATATAGCTTGTCAATTCATTAAATAATTTAATGTTTATATAAATACCAACTCTACTTGAAGCATTTACGTGGAAGTGTATCGGGACCATGCCCAGTCGCTTCGTCCTAGGTTGCTAGAGATGGAAAATCCAACGGCACCATGGAAATCCAATAACACGGTAAAACTAGTCCTTCATCCTCATTGTCATCAAGTTGATCCTCTACTCTAAAAGTGTTTTCTTCATGTTTATAATTAGTGAGAGACCTCCACTGAACATGTAGGTCCTACTTTCTGTACTTTGAATTAAAAAAAAAATGGACAAAATAGAAAATTTAAGTTTTGAATTTTTTAAGCAAAATGACAAGATAGAAAATTTAAGTTCTAGTTTTAAGGCTATAGATTTCCATAAGTTAAGTTCACTTTCAATACCTGCAACATTGCATTGTGTGTGTAGATCACACAGGACGACCTTACAGAGAGTTTGAAGAAGAAACCTAACACTCATGCCAAAGAGAGCCTACAACATCTTCAATTGTTGTAAGTTAAGTTCACTTTTAGTACCTGCAACATTGCATTGTGTGTCTGGATCATGCAAAATGACCTTACAGAGAGTTTGAAGAAGAAATCTAGCATTCGAAAAGAGAGCCTACAACTGCAAATGTTGAGGCAATAGTGATGAAACAAAGATAAAATGTGGTGAGGCGGTGTAGAGAAGTAACTTTGCATGTTAGTGCATTGAAATTGGTGCACTGACAAAGCAGAAGTGTTAATGCATTGGCGTTGATGCCATAAAGCAACAAAGTTAAAACTTAGGTTATAATGAAAAAATGCATTTTGGCTTGGAAATAAGACTAACGAAGAATAAAACGTTGGGAAGAAACAAAAAATAAAACATTGGGAATAATGAAGCATGTGATAATACTTCAAATCTATAGTTCAATGAGATTACGAAGAATACGATTTTTTTGTTATATAATAAACAAAATTTTGAGTTTTCCATCTCGAACATTAGAGATTGGGAAAAATTATATAGTCAAAGGCCAACTAATACAAAGCCAACTATGAATAGAATACTATTGTCCCTGCACTAGCCTTCAGTAGGAAGGGACTAATAACATAATAAATTGATTAGAAAATACACATATAAGACAACAAGACTTTTTTAGTTGGCACACAATTCTCTAATTATGTTGCATAAACGGAGGTGTGTGTGTGTGTGTGTAACAACATTGTTTTAAGTATATATTATTTGTTGACATTTCCTTGTAATATTTATTTGAATTAAGAACCATTTAAGACCACACGTTAGTGACTAAATATGTCTACTTATAAATGGTTAAATAAACACTATGATAATCCCCCAATAATGTTTAAATTGGCAGGGAAAATAATGATGACTAAAGTTAAAAATATCTTTATCATGAGGAGTAAGGGATGAGAGACTAGGGTGGTGGTTGCAATGCTAGTTGTTCTTGTTTGAGGGTGTGACTTTCAGAGCCACCTGAGCTCTGCCACATGAAATATCTAGTACTTAATAATTGTATGGTAGAGATAAGTGAGATGGTCAAATTTACCACAAAGACCACACATGTTACTATTCCCTGATCCCACTATCATGGACATGTAATAAATAGTGGTGGACCCAGGTTCATTGACAACTGGAGGTTGTGGTACCCGAAAGAGAGGTATTGGATTGTGCTATAATTGCCGTATGAGGAACTATGGCCAACATGGTATAGAACTAATCCATATTCGACAATTGTGAGTGTAATGTCCATATGCTGAGCATATGGTGCAAGGATGGATTGTAAGCAAAGCCTTGTTGTGCACTTGGGTAGGTTATGTTGTGGCAAACAACAACCCCCAACATTTTTACTTTGAATGATAAAATTTGAGTCCCTTTTTTATTTTGATAATAAGTTTTCCTTTATTTCATTTAAGTTTATTTGATTTGAAGTAATTTGTGTAGTAGTTATGTAAATATTTCATGATTATGATTTTGTTATTGGACATTAATGCTTTTAACGTGCTAAGTATTGAAAGTGCTTTAAACTTTGATTCTTCTTATTTATATAGATTATTTCTTGTTAAATTTCATGATTTCCAACATGAAATTTAGAACCATCATATCTTTCAATAACTAGCATATTGGTTTCATAACACGCTCTTGTTTTCATGATTTCTCTTTATATGGTAATATGCAATAATTAATGTGTTATTAGTCTTATCTTTCGGTTCTTGTTTTCTTGGTTCTATTACAAGTCACTACAAGATATTTTACATGAGCTATAGAATCAGATTTGGTGAATAATCAAAGTCTTGTTTTGTTATGGTTTTAGTTTCAATGGTCATAAGTCTTGTTTGAAACTATCGTAATGGATAAGTCGCTTGGGTATATTTGAATCCTTAGTTTTAAATTGATATTACACCATGGTTTTACATCATTAACGTATTTATTACTTGACCATTATTGGAATTACTTGGAAATCACATCGTTTTTATAATCATTGTGTGAAATATCTTAACAATCAAATCCTTGTGATAATCATTCCAAATGATCATTCATTTGAGAGTCTTGAATGTACTATACATTGCGATATGTTTGTGACAAGTGGATTTTGAAATCTATGAAGCTACCCTATGCATTGTAATTTAGGCCAATCATTTATTTTCACTATTACTTCTGTACTCGGTGATTTGAGTTCTTTGTACAGAGCCATATCTCCATTCTTCCTTTCATTATGGTTTCATGCCCTCGCATTTATGCATGATACTTTGGTTCAAGGTTAATCGTTATGTCTGCATGCTTTTCCTTTCAGTGTTTGTTTGGAAACCTTGTTGATAGTTTGTTTGTCATGGCCCCTATTTCTAGAGTCGAACCCCCAGGCCCTAAGCTTGTAGAAGAAAATTATGAGTGTATACCCATTTTACAGAGAGTGGGATGTCTGGAATTCCTTATGTCATTTCACAGTAATAGCATGAGAGTAGTGAGGGATTTCATGCAAAGTTTCGATGGTTGAATTTCAAAGGTGGGAGAAATGGAAATTCAAGTTATTGAAGCCATAATCGCTGAAGCCTCTCATTTTCCATTGTTAGGAGAGAAATGGTCCAAAAATTTTCCAGTCAAAGATATTCCATGGGCTGAGTTCCTGGTTTCAACTAAGACCAAACATAATCTGAAAGATATACCCATTTTTCAAGTAAAAAAGAAATAACACGCTTTGTTTTTTATTATTAAGCATTATATTACTTGTGAAGGCCATTTTGGCTTGGAATTTTACTATCATTTCAGACTCTTGATGGCTTTATCAGGGTTTGAATTGAATTTTCCATAGTATCTGTATAAAAGTATATAAAAAATGGCCAAGTTTTACCAACGAGGGTTTGGTAATATTGAAAGGAGCCTGCTTCATCATGGGATTATCCGAATTTTGGTTGAATTTCACCTAAGTCAAATTTGGGATTCATGGGAAAACTTCATTCGAAGAAACTGGTTCTTTGAAATCTCAAAGTCAGTCGGTCGCTCTCTAGAATTTGACTCAGGTTTTGAATTGAATAGTTCGATTGGGGTTGATCATAGTAGTCTTACTCATAATTTGATCTGCAATGAAACCTTGTCACGAGTAACTTGGGTTATGAGTAGAAAATTGAGTTCAAATCTCAATCCTGTAGCATTGAGTGAAGATAAAAAAATTTCCTTTTGAATCTACTAATCAAGCATATGTGACTCAACCTATATCTCAAGATCCTAAGGTCACAAAATCGTTTGTTCAAGATATGTTAGTAATTTCAGATAAATATAATAGATCAAAGAGAAAATGCCAGGTCAGAAGGTTATCACGATTTGTCAGAAATAAGTCTAGGAAATTATCAAATCCCAATTCATCTATTTCTATTGATGATGAACCAAAAATAGAAGCCAAGTCACCTCCTATTAAATATTTCAAACAATTATCAGATTTAAAAGATGAATAATCCTTGTTGTTGATCAAACTGTGAAAGAGAAACCAAAAGATGATCCTAAATTTGAAGCTTGGTTTTGGAAGAGAGAATTATTATGCAGTGGTTCTTGTTTTAAAAAGTAACGTTGTAGAGCTTCAATTAGAAAACTAGCAGTTAAAATTTCAAAATAGGGATCTTATTGAAAAATATGAGAGGCAAATTAATGAATTAAAGAAGAAAGCAATCAGTGAAGGATCAATGGTTGTAAAGTCAAAAAGGGTCAATGTTACACATTATTTTGGTCATCTTAGTGATCCATTGACAACATGTGTTCATGTTCCCAAAAAGAGCCTTTTTCATGAGGAAAGTGATTGACTTTCTCTTCTCAAAAACCATGTTAAGGAAGGTTGTCGCAGGCTGCATCATAATCAAGGTGCGACGATGCCTGGTCATCGCACTTTGCCCTAAAACTGGTTTGCGATGTCTCTGCATGCTTCTCTATAGCTAGGGTGCGATGATGTCAAAAGGCTAAGAAAAAGTTGAGCTTCATGAAAGTTCTAGAAGGGGATATTCTAGAAGAGGACGTGACATCCATATGGTTGGGATCCTACTTGCTTCTCTGATTTGGTGGGATCATCCTAATCTCTTTAACCATCTCTCTTTCTCCTATATAAGAAGGGATTTCTCATCGAAAAGGTTAAGCAAGCAAGGTTAAGCAAGAAAGTAAGATTATTGAGGGTTCAATTGGCTAAGATTGTATGAAGAATTCTGCATTGGATCATTCTTGAGAGCCTCATTTCATTTCATCAAGTCATTGTGGATCTTCTTCATTCAATATTGGAGCAATTGTGTGTGTTGGGGCAAAGGGTCATTGGAAGGGGACCTTGCGACATCAAGGCTTTGGTTGTAATCTCCACTTTCATTATTATATAATACAATGATATGTTTCTTTCCCATAAAACTCATCTTGTTTTATTGTATGATTCCTTGATCACATACATAGGTTCCCGTTGAGTATATTATTTCTTTCACTTTGGTTGGCTTGTGTTCCCTTGCAGATCCAATATCACAGGAGCACTGGAGTGGAGCTAGGACGACAATGACAAGAGTAAGCGATATTTAAACAATATGTTGCCCATCTCTTGCTAGATATTAAACTCAATGATTAGAGCTTAGGGGAAGTGTCATATTCTGTTTTGTTTTGTTTTAGATCTAGGTGGATCTAGGGAGATCTGTTTATGTATGCATTTACTGATAACTCCTACAACAATTAATTTCTTCATCACTTCTGATTCAAAGAATCTTAATCATTAATGTTAAGTTTTATTAATAGGATTTTGTTGAAAGTTTATTCCCTTTTTTAGGTACGATTTTGTTTATTTCATTTTTAGTTTGTTTTATTTTCTTGATTAAGAGGAGCTACATAATCAAAGATTCTATAGCTACTCTATTTAAAGGTTTTTTTTTTTTAATTTGTTTTATTTTGATATTTTTCAGGTATTCGTTGGAAAGCTGGCAGCTATGGACCGATTGAAGAAGTTTCCAATCCAATCTTACTCATACAGTTAGTTTATTTCTAGTCTATTGACTATTCAGATTATGATCATTTTTGTTTAAAGTTTGTTAGAAAGTTGATTATGATGAGAACTTATATTTATAACATATTGTTATGTAGTTTGATAAGATTTCCTCCTAGTTTTGATGAAGTACTTTTATTTTTTATTCATAACTCTTATTATATAAGGAGTATGGAAATATTGGGGAATGAGAGAAAACATTTTCTGCAAGAGTAAGTACTCTTTGCACTATTGAGGGGGATTTTTCTTGTAGAAGATTAATTATCCGTTGAACTAGCAGAGAGAGAATTGTTTATTCTTGTAACCATTTGGAGCATTGTTGTCAGTTTTGGAGATTTAATAAAGATATTATTGAGTCCTTTTTTTATTTTGTTTTCTTGATGGGTATGAATTATCTTTTCTAGCACTATTGTTAGACTAGAATAATGTATGCTTGTTTTTTAAATCACTGCTAAGTTATCTTGTAGGATTGGACATAGATGAATTGAGGGTTGAATGTTGCATTTGAACAGGATTTTATGCATTTAGTTGGATAGCTATCTATCAACTTAGTGCTATATTCATTTTGGTATTATTCGTGTCATTCTATTTGGAATGGTCCAATATTTTGACATGATCTATTGACTTAAATGCATTTCCATTTGATATAGATATATGTACAACATAGATATGATAACTATTTATCAGATAATTGATCACCAACGAACGAGTGATTGTTGATACAGAAGTAGGGTTCACATGCTACCAAACCCCTAAACCAACTTTCAGGCGATTTTAGGTTGCAATCGTAGGTTTCAGTCTTACCAGCACGAATGAGAGATTGATATGGATCCTAAAGGGGGGGTGCAAACCCCCTCATACCAGAATGTGGCCACAAACGACAGAGTGGGACCCATATCTAAGCGACTGACTTTCGAGCCATCGTCCCATCTCCGCGAGCAAATCCTACTAAATGAACACGGCTTGGGGAAGGACATGGAGGTAGAAGCGGGCATGTCTCATCCAAAGGTGTCTCGCAACTGGGATCTCGGGAAATGCATTCCATAAGCCACCAAGGCACCAAGATATGTGATAAACTCTACCAGAGTGGGGGAGCACACACAATTCATGAAAGAACACACCCTCATTCGGGAGTTTCTAAGGTTGTGGCCCTCAGAACGTGACCTCATGCACTGGATCAAAACATGGTGGAACCCTAAAGGGGACTATGAAATTCAAATCAGCTCGAAGGGTTTCTTCACGATCATCTTTTACAATCTGGAGGACAAGGATCAAGTTTTTGAAAATGGTCCATATTTTTACAATTCTCTAGGGCTTTTCCTCTGATTCTGGACAGATCACTTTAGCCTAGAGAAAGAAGAATTTGTGACTGTGTCAGTTTGGATCCGCCTCTACTCACTGCCCCATGAGTTCTGGATTGAAGATATTCTCATGGATATTGGCAATACCATGGGTAGATATGTGAAATCCTCAGAGGAAAAAAATCAAATAAAGTACATCTCTTATGCCCAAATATGTGTGTACATGGAAATTTCCAAAGCATTGCCAGGCTTGATCACCATTGAATATCAAGATGAGGATTGGAGTTTTAGGTATAGATGTATTCCAACGTCTCTAAACGTAGGATTTGTCGTTACTTGTCAGTGCTACAACCCAGGGACTGTGTGGTTCTTCAACGTACCTAGAGTATATCAGAAGGCCCCTTTTGAATGGTTTCACATTAGACAACACTACTACGGATATGAGCTCCCACATACCTTGCATATATCGGGAGACCCTAGAATCCCGAGACTTACTGAGTAAACCTTTTGGTCGTCTTGTTGCTATAGTACACCGAGAAAAACACTCAGGGAGATCACTCTCTAGTACTTGGGTATTCATATAATACGATTAAGTGCATGGTCAAGCCTCCTTAGTTAGTGCCCTAATATATTGGATCGAGTACTATTGTTGGACCCCGTACATATATGAGAGAGATATAACACGTGACACTCCCTTGTCTATGAGGACCTCTGCCTAAGCCAATTAGGAATTCCTACCTTGTAGTGATAATTGGCCAACATTCCACCAAAAAATGGAACTTCTACACCAAATAAGCCTTCAGACAATCCTACTTGGAATCTTGATGAAGGTGAAGAAATGCACAGGGACATAAATGATTTACAAAAGAAGGCAATAACAAAATATGAACTACAAGGGATGATGGACTCAACTAAAGCGAAGTTGGAAGAAATAATGGATACTAGGATGGATGGTTTAAAAAGGGATATCATGGAAGGATTGTAAAATTTCCTAATAGAGAGGCCACCTGGAAGTGAAAATGTATCCCATGAAATTCATGATGAGGACAAAAGGAAGATGAATCAAGATTGGAGAAACTCCAACTTTGGGTTGAATACCAACCACTTTACTAAGATCGATATGAGGAATTTTGATGGCAAGGATTCAATCACATGGATACTCCAGATGGAGAAGTTCTTTGATCTACATGATGTGCCACACACACAAAAGGTACAAATTGCGTCTTTATATTTAGAACCCAATCAATTTGTGTGGTTTTGATGGATTTTTTCTCGCAAATCTCTTGTTACTTGGACAATTTTCATGGAATAAGTGATACCACACTATGATGATACACAGAGAAATATCTTCTTTAGCCAATTGATAAATCTCAAGAAAAATGGTTCAGTTGCGGAGCACATTAAGAACTTCCAAAGATTGAATATAAAGTTAACGGATATTCTAGATGAGCACCTAATTGATGTATTCATATTAACTTTAAAGGATAACATTCAACATGAGGTTCACCTTTGGGAACCCAAATCATTGGAGAATGCATTCAGGGTGGTGAGAAATATTGAAATTAAAAATATGGCTATGGCTACTAGAAGGACCACTCCTAACATCTATCGAGAATATTGTTCCTTCTTATAAAAAACCTCAACCTACAAGGTTGACACCTCGACAATTGGAGGAAAGAAAATAAAAAGGTTTATGCTTTAAGTACAGTAAGGGACATAAGTGTGGTGAGAAGAAATTATTCTACACAGACTGTGAAGAGAAAGAAGAAGAAGAAGAAGAATAAGAACCATCTCAAGATGAAAACATAGAAGAAATTTCTTATGAAGAGTTGACTCCCACCATATCATGTAATGAATTGGATGGAATTATGACTCCTCAAAGCCACAAGATCAAATGATATATCAGAAAGAAAAAGGTAATAGTTCTAGTAGTACTCATAATTTCATTCACTATAAATAAGCCAAAGCTCTCAATTGCTTTATATATCCAGTGCCAGAGTTTCAAGTAATGATTGCAAATGGAGGAACTATCAATTACTCAGGAAAAATCCATAAGATCAATCTTACTATGGGGGAATATGTAATGAATAGTCCAATGATTGTTATACCCATGGGTGGTGTTGATGTCGTACTAGGAGTCCAATGGTTACAATCATTGGGAACAATGGATTTTAATTTTTAAGAAATTTTCATGAAATTTTCATTGGAAGGAAAGGAAATTGAGTTAACGGGTATCACAGGGAAACCCAATAAGGTGATAAGCTCTAATGGAAAGACAAAATTATTGAAAAAGGGGCATCATGGTGTAATTGTACAACTATGCTCACTAGATGTTCAAACATCTAAACCATCTATTCCCCTAGATCTCCAAGGGATAATTGACAAGTATTCCAAACTACTTGAAGATATTCCTAGAGGTCGTCCACCCACTCACAATCATGATCATTCTATTCACCTAATTCCTATGAGTGTTCCTCCTAACATCATGCCTTATAGATACCCTTATGCCCAGAAGAGTGAAATTGAGAATATGGTTGAAGAAATGTTAGATGCTTGCATTATTAGATCTAGCCAAAGTTCTTGGTCTGCATCAATGGTAATGGTACTCAAGAAAAAGGGCTCATGGCGTATGTGTCCAGATTATAGAGAGCTCAACAAGATCACTATTAAAGATAATTTTCCCATTCTCATCATTGATGAATTGTTAGATGAACTACATGCAACAATCTACTTCACAAAGTTGAATCTTCGTTTAGGGTATCATCAGATTAGAATGAAGGAAGCATATATCCCAAAAATAACATTATGAACTCATGAATTACATTATGATTTTTTGGTCATTCCTTTTGGCCTTATGAATGCACCTTCCACATTCCAATGGTTTATGAATTCCATTTTCAAGCCCTTCCTTCGAAAATATATGTTAGTATTTTTTGATGATATACTAATCTATAACAAGTCTACGGAGGATCATGTTCAACATGTTGACAGGGTGTTACAACCACTAAAGGAGCAACAACTATATTCCAAACCATACAAATGTTTCTTTGGTGTGAAGGAGGTAGAGTATTTGGGTCATATTGTATCTCATGAAGGTGTCAAGGTAGACCCTAACATGATTAAGGCCATGATGGACTGACTGATTCCCAAAACATTGAATAATCTTAGAGGATTTTTAGGTTTGACAAGTTACTACCGCAAGTTTGTTCTGAACTTGTTGATGCTTGAATCCCTCAATACTGAAATGACAACCTCATGAGGACATTAGTCCCCCTTCATTTTTAGAGAGGTGGTTCTCCTCTTTATCTAAAAGATATATCTTTGAATAACTTGGAGTAGGGAGAGTGCTAGACAATAAACCCCAAATTTTATTTCTTGGATTTAAATGAAAATGGTTCTTCAATAACCCAATTTGATCTTTATGTGAAATAAAAGTCTTTTTACAATAATAAAATATTGAAGGAGGGCTTCAACATCAGAATTAAATTGTGATCAACATCACACACAATCTTCTTAATCATATATAAATACATCCATGTCTTCTTCATGAAAAATAGGAGAGAATAATTTGATCATCTCAAATAATTTTAAAAGAGTAATGCTATCAAGATCAAAAGAGAATTTGATAGGTAAACCTCAAATATCTCATACTTAAAACTCAAAGTTACAAGATACAGTCAAGATCAACCTCCAAGCAATTCTTTGTGGAGTTTTACTCATGAAATATGTTCTTCATTACAAAATATTTGACAGACATGTATGTGGCTGAAAATAATCCATGATCATGTAAGAAACAATCTTAGAAGAATATAAGAAAAACATTCAACAACTCATCCTTGTGCCCAACTTTAAGATTCAAGCAAAAAGCTATGAGAAGTGGTGTAGAAGAATAGAAAGAATGGAGAAGATGGAGATTTCTTTCTTTTGATCAGAATCTTGATCGTGTATCCATGGCTGTACCTTCTTCTTCCTTTGATATTCTACCCTGCCCCTCTCACAATACTGATTCTTGGACTGATTGATGAAGCCTCTCTTCTCTTTTTAAGAAGCGATTTTCTAACTACTTGAGTAGTTAGGGTTTCTCCCTTCTAGAAATTCCTGTACAAGTTTCTTCTTGAAACATTTCCTTTAATTAATGTCTCATTAATTCATCATTAATGAACTCACATCATTAATATAAGTATATTGAAAATGGGTCCCTCTCCTTTTTTAATAAATTTTTTAATTAAACTTTTATTTCTAAAAAATTAATTAATTTTCCATTAAAAGAGGGCGAATGTAATTTAATTTTATGGAAGTTAAAACCAAATTTTTATCCATATAAACCAATTCCAATGTGATATTCATCATCTCATCTTTCCAACAATATAAATTTTGTGCAAATTCATCACCTGGATCTCAAGATATGAGCTCGTGAAGTTCAGTTGTCATGCAAGCCCATTAAAAATGCAGCTGATTGATATTTTAATTTCTGAGAAAAATGTATCAACTTTCAACACTTTAATCCTATACCACCATATTATACTTCAAAAAACTTTCCAACGGTATAAATTTTTCACGATTCCGACACTCGAATCTCACGTTATGGCCTTCGCAAGATCAACGCCCAACCACCGTTGATCAAAATTGATGGGCAAATGTGGGCCCTTGGATGAATTTCGTGCTTCCCTTCATAAAATTCGACCTTTTGGTTTAAAAGTCTACCTGACATGCATTGGGATATTATATTCTTCATGATATATAATACTAAGTGTTTGATACACTTAGCAAGAAACACGAGAAGAGAATAAATTATGGAGCTTGGAGGATTCGACCCTTGGAAAATTGTCGAATAAAAGAATATTTTTTTGGAATCCTGTCATTGTCCACCTCATGCCATGTCATCAATGAGTCACACCCATGTGTCATCACGGGAATGGTCCACATCATCGCCACGTGTCATATTCTCATTCGTTGGTTTTCATGCCTTGGAATAGCTTTGAGAATTTGGCTAAGTATGTGAGATTGGAAAAGAGGGGATGAGGGAGAGGCGGGTTGGAGGGTTTGTGTAACACACCCAACCCCTAAGTACCCCTTTCATGGACGGGGAATCAAAATTTCACTTTCCTTAATCGTCTTGAAACCTCTTCCCAAGATCTCCATCCTCTTCTGCCCATCAAGAGTTTTCCAAGGATTGCTACCATGCTCAAATCCGAGCTCTGGATTGCAAGTTATGGCCCTTCAAGGTTCTTTAAGCCTTCATTAACTGGAGCCCTTTACAGCCACGTGGCACCACCCACATGGCTCCCTGTCACTCGTAACTACACCTCATCATAGTATACGAAGACCCTCCTAACCCGGAGTTGACATTTGTCTAGTTCCTGTAAGTCTACTAGGTTAATTAACCATTAACACAACAAAAAACCACTCTTTACCAAGATCTCCAAGGTGCTTGGATTCATTAATATTAAATTAGAGCCTAAGTCTTCGGACTTTGGTGAAATTTCTCCTCATGTGATCATGAACCCAAATCTCCCAAATGTTGGTGTCTCGGAGAGGGTCCCTTTCCATTTAATTAATTATATTTAAAATTGTCCGACAACTTGTAGGAGCGGGAAAGTAAATCCAGGCCTTCGACCCATTTCGACTCATTCAACCACACCACTCCAAACCTTCGGAGTTCTGAACTCCCAAAATCTTGAAGGGCCCACACTTACACGTGGTGAGGCATTAAACATAGAGGTGAGGACAGGTGGATCCGAGCCTTTGGATGATTTAATCCCTAGCATCCCAACATCCCAAATTTCTCGAAGTTTCAAACTCCTAGTACCTTGGAGTATTCCACCAGATCTTAGGCCAAGCGAGCATGTGCCAAGGGTTGAAACGTGGCAAGGGGAAGAGATGACACATGGCCCCATCAATGGGTGACATGTGTCATGTTCTAATGGTCATATAAGGTTTGTGAAAAGTATGAATACAGGTGACATGTGGCATGATGAACATGGGTCCACATCACCCTAGGTGACATCAGTGTGTCACGTATATTAGGGTAGACAACCTTCAGGAGTCTCTAGCCTCTCCTATCCAAAAAATCTCACAGAGATTACAAGTCTGAACTCTCTCAAACCTCCCAATTCTCCTTATATCCCACGGTCGAGATGGGTCCATGTAGACCCATAGATCTACGGCCTCTGTTGCTTCGCGACTTTGACCTTTAGGGTTTTGGCTGACTAGTTTCCTCTTTACTCCCGTAGTGGTCAACATCGAGATGACCATGTTCTAGATCCAATGGTCATGAGGCATCCCGAAGTATCCTCGGAACGACAGTCCTTGTCATTTTAAGACTTCGATGATTGGGGGTTCTACCTATTTAACACTCCCTTTCTTCGGAGTGGTCAACGTCAGATTGATCACCATGTAGATCAGATGGTCATGGGAGATCCCAAAGCCTCCCTGGATATACAGTTCTCATCACTTTGTGAGTTCGACATTTGAGGGTTCCATCTGCTTAACACTCTTTTTCACCCAGAGTGGTCAATGTCGGATTGACTGTGACGTAGATCCAACGATCATGGGAGATCCTGAATGCCCTTGGATCTACGGTTCTCGTTACTTCACTAATGGTAAGTGGGTCGGGGTTTATCGGTGGGACAAATCACATGGTGACAGTTAAGGAAACCTTCATATGTTAGTCAACCTTGATGGTAACCGAACCAATATGTTACCTTCGGTTGATTTCAGAGGTTGCAAGGTCATAGCATCCCGGAGCTCCGAACTCCTGTAGTTCCGAAACCAAAATAGCTTAGCTCCTTTCTGACCTAGCAAAGGATTCCAAGGTCTCGGTCATATGAACACTCTAACAAGCCTTGAGGTTGTGCACTCTACTCTTATCCATTATTTGGTTAGGGCCATGGACATTAGTCCTCAGTCACATGAATGGATGGTTTGAAAGAGGCGCCCTCCCTCCAAAGAGCTCGAATTTAGTAATCCTGCGATGGTAAATTCGAGGGGTTGAATTTCAGCTAAATCTACCCCGACTCTTGCATGACAAAGTCAATCCTTGGGAAAAATTCCCTTAAGGATTTTCCAACTGATACAAAGATCGTACAATTATTCTTAGGTTCATTTACACACCCATGTCTCACACTTCTCCTGCTACTAAGCAGAGGAAAATATAAATCCATTCAAAGGCAAGGGTTTACAGAAGAATAATGAGAATTTCTAATAGTAATCAAACAAAACAATTCTTAATCATAAACACGGACATTCAATCATTATTTCAACTCTAGTACACAGGATATAAGAATACTTATCAAGACACCAGACAATGAAGCAACTCCTTAGAGGGGTGCTTGTTTCCACCCAACTATACGCACAACCAATCCTAGATAGATTTACTATTGGCCACCCCCTAGCTAGATCATGATTCTCTAAGAGAGACTCTTCCTCTTGTTCAACGACAGTCAGGGACAAATGTCACTCTCCTCCTCCCACAGGACCTTGGAAACACATTTTTCTCTCCATCAAGCAAGGGGGCCTGCAACGAGTACTTCCTCAGTCACTCGTCTTCTTTGCAACCCCATTTATCAACTTGGAATGAAAATGCTGCCAACAACTTCTTGCACCCAGAGAAATATTGTTTTTCAGTTCTCTTTAGAACCAAAGAGCTGGACACACTCTTTTTCTTTAGGAAGAATCATCTCTCAACTCATCCTCTTCGCAATCCCTTCTGCCCACAAATTCCCTTATTTTCTTTACTTCCTCTGCAATATTGTGTGGGTACAAATCCCCAATTCGAGTTCAAGTTAGGAAGTATTTCATATGGGTACTCTACCCATCTCCTCATTAACTCTTAAGGAGGACGCCCCAACTACCAGCCTTACTGGTAACTTATTTATGGGTTAGAGGAATGTTCTGGGTCTAAGTAATCTAAATCCAATAAGGTACTGGTCCGGTGGGGGGTCATCTCAACCATTGTTGGTTCCCCTCACAATCTCTCTCATATCATCATGATCTACCTTCGAAAACCCCCTTCAACAGTTATGCAAAACTATTTATTTTATTTAATAACAAAAATACATACATTACCTTTCATAACAAAAAGGTTCATCAATTCCAACATCCACACATATTCAGTCCGCCCATAGTCTTTTGGAAAGTTATAGTTATATTTACAAGATGGGGGAAACACGGTTATTAAAATCCTCACCCCTTAAAGGAACATTGTCCTCGATGTTATACCTGGCGATATGTTCTGTATGTATAAAAGTAAACAATAATGGGTATGCATGTTTCATGGCATCCTCCATTTCCCATGTAGCTTCATCTAGACCAAAGTGTTTCCACTGCACCTTGACATGTGCAATGGTTTTTTTCCTGAGTAGGATTTCCTTCCTGTCTATTATGCATTGTGGCTCTGGTAGGAATTCTCCCTTTGGTTCCACCTGATTCACAAACCAATCAATTATATGATTAGAATCATGTACATTTTTCTTCAGTAACGAAACATGGAAAACATTATGTGCCTTCACTATGGGAGGAGGTGCTAGTATATATGCTACAGGTCCCACTCTATTCAAAATTTCAAAGGGTCCACAATACCTAGGTGCCAACTTGGCACAGGCTCCCATTCTCAAGGAAATATTTCTGGGTCTAACTCGGAGATACACATGATCCCCTGCTTTGAACTCTCTGGGAGTCCTTTTTTTGTCTGCATAGCTTTTCTGTCTATCGTGAACTATTTTCAGATTTTGAATTATCTGAACTACTTGTTGTTCCATTTCCTTTTGGTATATCTGTCCCGGTCGTAATTTTTTCTACTGGGTTATTCCAGTTGATTGGAATATTGCATTGACTACCATAGAGGGCCTCAAAAGGGTTCATCTTCAATGACTTTTGATAGCCATTGTTATAAGAAAACTCTACCAATGGTAGGTAATCTTCCCATTTCTTGGGATGATGCATTACATGCATCCTTAACATGTCCTCTAACACTTGGTTTACCCTCTCTGTCTTCCCATCATTTTGAGGGTGATAAGATTTACTAAATAGTAATTTAGTTTCAAAACCAACAAACAAATATTTCCAAAATTTTGAAGTAAATTGTGTATCAATTTCGGATATGATTTCCTTAGGTAGGCCATGCAGTCTAAATATTTCTTTCATGAAAATACTAGCAATATCTATTGCCTTGCAAGTTGACTTGATGGGAATAAAGTGAGAAACCTTGATCAGTTTGTCCACATGATGGTGTCATTCTGTTTGGTTGATTTTGGTAACCCTATGATGAAATACATTGAGATGGTTTCCCATTTCCATTTTGGGATTGGTAGGGGTTGCAAAAACTCTGCTGGATGTCAGTTCTCTACCTTAACCTACTAACATTCTAGACATTTAGCTAAGTAATCAGTTATGTCCTTTTTCAATCTGGGCCAATAAAATAGTCTCCTGGTGGCTGTGATCATTTTCTAATAACCAGGATGTCCAGTATATGGTATTTTGTATAGTTCATCCATTATGAACCTCTTCAATTCGTCACAATTTGGAATATACAACCTACCCTTGTAAGTTAGCAATCCATCATTTAGAAATTGATAACCCTCATACTTCATCCTTGTGGGTTCTTTCTCTAAGTATGATTTCACAGTCTTGAAAAATGCATATGTTTCTTGTGCACTTTTGACTCTCTCCTTGATGTATAATTTACAGGTGCTTATCGTTGCCAAGTGAAGCACTTGCATATTTCTGCTAAGGGAATCAACCACCCTATTTTATTTTCCTTTGATACGTTTGATTTCAAAATCAAACTCACTAAGGAGAGTCATCCCTCTAGCTTGTCTAACATTGAGTTTTGTTTGATCAAACAAATATCTCAACCCACTATGGTCTGTCATGAGCATAAATATTCTACCTAGGAGGTAATGCCTTGACATTTATAAAGTGTGTACTATGGCAGCCAACTCCAAATCATGGGTCACATAATTGATTTCATGCTCATTCAATTTTCTGGATTCATAACAAATCACATGTCCTTCTTGCATAAGGACTCCTTCAAGCCCTTCCTTCCAGACATTTGTACACACAAGGAAGTCCTTGTTTGGGTCTACAATATTCAACATAGGTGCATTGGTTAGAAGGCATTTCAACTATTGGAATCTCTCTTCACATTCTGATGTCCAAATGAATTTAACTCCCTTTTTATGAAGGGAGGTGATTGGGCAACTGATCTTGGAGAATCCCTTTATAAACCTTCTATAGTATCCTGGTAGGTACATAAAGGATCTGATATCAGATACATTCTTTGGGGTAGGCCAATCCATAATGCATTTGATCTTGTTAGGATCAACTGCCCCTCCTTCTTTATAAATATCATGACCTAAGTAATGGACTTGTTTCTGAAAAAAGTCACACTTACTAAACTTAGCATAGAGCTGATGTTCTCTCAACACTTGGAGTACCATCTTGAGATGTTCTTCATGCTCTTCCTTATTCTTAGAATAGATTAGGATATCATCAATGAAAACCAACACAAATCTATCCAAAAACTTACTAAGTTCATTATTCATTAAGCACATAAAAGTGGATGGTGAATTGATAAGTCCAAATGGCACCACCACAAATACATAGTGACCATATCTTGTCCTAAAGGTATTTTTGTGTATGTATTCATCCTTAATTCTGACTTGATGGTATCCATACCTCAAGTCAATCTTGGATAAAATTGTAGCACCCCTTAATTGGTCAAACAAGTCATCGATCCTTAGAAAGGGATACTTATTCTTAATGGTCATCTTATTGAGTTGTCTATAGTCTATGCACAACCTGAGTGTGCCATCCTTCTTTTTCATAAACAAGGTCATTTCTCCCCATGGAGACACAATAGGTTGAATGTAGCCTTTGTCCAACAACTCCTTTAGCTGTAGTTTGAGCTCAAATAGCTCTGGTGTACTCATTCTATATGGTGGTCTAGACACTGGCACTGCTTCTGGTACAAGTTCTATTGAAAAGTCAATATATCTTCTTGGAGGCAGACCTGATAACTCTTATGGAAACACATATTTATACTCTCTCAATATGGGATGGTATTTTAGGCTTGGTTTATTATTCTCAATAGAGTTCAACACTTGTAGTGCATACAAAGGACATCCTTTTCTGCAATACTTCTTCACTTGAAGGGCTGATATCTATCTCACCGAGACATGATTTTGAATCCCTTGTAGGGTTATTTTTCTCCCTTCTTCATCTTCACAATCCAAAGTTTTATTGTAACAGTCCAACTTGGTTTTATGGACAACCAACCAATCCTTGCCAATCAACAGGTCATAAGATCCTAAAGGAAGTATGTTTAGGGTTGCTTGGGTGGGTAATCCATTCATAATGAATTGGCATGATGGTATGACCTCTGTTACCTTTCTTTTGGTTCCAGTGGCTAGTTGTACCAACCATGATTTAGTATGTTTTACTTACTGCAATTTACATTTCTCAACAG
The DNA here is from genome assembly GCA_009831015.1 of Picea engelmannii. NCBI lineage: Eukaryota > Viridiplantae > Streptophyta > Pinopsida > Pinales > Pinaceae > Picea > Picea engelmannii. Next base: position 137,583 of record ML789933.1, on the reverse strand, counting down.
TTTGAGGGACAACATAACTCAGATTAGAACCACAGTCAATTAAAATGGAAACTAGATGGTTGGAAATCATACCTTCCATCTCCACCACTGAAGCTTGGTGGTCATCTTGTCTACTATCCAAGGACACATAGAATTGTGGCATGCTCCTAGCCACATCATTGACTATGGTGGCCTCCTGGATGTTGTAGACCCTCCTATTGTTTTGTTTCCTATGTGGACAGTCCCTCAACATATGTTCTTCTCCACAACCCCAACATTTCAAGGGTCCCGTCTTTGTGTTATCAGTCTTACTTGGGGCTGCTCCAAAGGGTTTATTACCACTCTAAGATGGGAAATTTTGTTGATATACACTTTTAGTAGGAAGGCTCATCTTAGAAATTTTCCCATGGTTATTAAATCTGGGGGATTTAAAACCCTTCTTCTTGAATCTTGAATTACTTTTATTCTTCCAGTCCTCATGGGGTTTTGTCTTGTTCTTCAATTTCTTATAGCAATACCTTTCCTTCCATATAGTATCTTCTAAGGTCTTGGGTTCATCAAATTCAATTCTGTTATGGAAGGACTAAGGCAGTCCACTAATAAATCGTTGCATCTTTACCTTTTCATCCTTTATGTAGGGAACACACCTTATCAACTCAAGAAATTTGTTCATATATTCATCTATTGTGAGTTGTCCTAACTTGAGTTCATAGAACTACTTGGTCTTCCGTAAAAGTATTTATCTAACAGGTACTTCGTATTGAAGTATTTCTCGAATTGTTTCCGTGACAAGTCCTTCTCATGGATTCCTTTCACATTCCTAATGTCCTCCCACCAAATGGAGGCCTTTCCATTCAATTTGAAAATGGTTATTCGAGCCTTGAAGTTTTCAGAGTAGTCATGGACTCTAAGGTACTTCTTCAAGCCTAGTAGCCAAACTTCTTCTTCTTCCCCCTTCTTAATTTCTCCATCGAAAGTGGGTGGTTTTGATTTCTTAAAATATTCAAGTTCATGGCTCTTGGAATGTTTCCTCTTCTTTCTTCTTCTCTCAGAATGTGAACTAGTCTTGCTACTAGAAGATTCCTTGGAGTTGTTAGTTTCCTCACCAAAGGATTCTTCCGTTGAGTGTCTCTTGGCTCCATGTTGGGCCTTATTTGAGGTGCTCCTCCTTGTTTGGCCACTTTCAGGACCATGCTTTCATATCTTAGGTGGAATTTGGGTTTTCTTAGTACGATGTTTGTCCATATGACTGGCTGCTAGTCCATGTTGCAGCTGCCTTTGTATATCTGCTAGGATTTGCAGTAAGATTGTGTTAATTTCAATTTGCTTTTCCTATTTTTTTATCAGCCTTTCCTTGTCAGCCTCACAGCTCTGTAATTTCGCCATGAGGATTCTTACGGTTTCAGCCAAATATGGAGGGGTTTCCACCACCCTCCTCGCATCAGATTCTTCTTCTCTATTGTGGGAGATTTCCCCCAACTCATGGTGTGTCACCATCCTTTACACTATATTTTTACCATTGTCCGTTGATTGCTTGAGTGTTGATTAAACATTTTATGTTAGTTAATTATCTACTAATTTATGAGCAGCACATACAATTTGTAAGGTGAAGTCAGCTTCATTATTTGGAATGCTAGAAATCACACACTTCAGACTTTCAAAACTTATAACAATAGAAGGAAGTCTCATTCCTCTCTTCAATAGTGGTTTAAATAGGTTTCTTATGAAAGGGGCGTAATATAGGGGGTTACCCCTTAAGAGTTTCTATTAATATTTTTATGTGACTCGTTCATGAGCCTAAGCAGGCCAAGTGTTGTTGCCCGCTCTGATACCAATTTTTAACACCCCCAACCCATAAGTACCCTTTTCAGGGATGGGGCATCAAAATTTCTCTTTCATTAATCATATCGAATCCTCTTCCCAGGATATCTATCCTCTTCTGCTCATCAAGAGTTTTCCAATGACTACTACCATGCTCAAATCCAAGCTCTGGATTGCAAGTTATGGCCCTTCAAGGTTCTTTACGACTTCATTAACTAGAGTCCCTTACAACCACATGGCACCCACGTGGCTACCTATCACCCAACACTACACCTCATCATAGTATACGAAGACCCTCCCAACCAACACAGTGAAAAACCACTATTTACCAAGCTCTCCAAGGCACTTTGATTCATTATTATTAAATTAGTGCCTAAGTCTTCGGACTTCGGTGAAATTCCTCCTCATGTGCTCATGAACCCAAATCTACCAAATTCTGTGAGTCCCAGAGAGGGTCCCTTTCCATTTAATTAATTATATTTAAAATTGTCCGACAACCTCCAGGAGCGGGAAAGTAAATCCGGGCCTTTGTCCCATTTCGACTCATTCAACCAAACCACTCCAAATCTCTGAAGTTACGAATTCCCAAACTCCCGAAGGGCCCACACTTACACGTGGTGACACATTAAAAATAGAGGTGAGGACAGGTGGATTCGAGCCTTCGGCTGATTTAATCCCCAACGCCCTAGCGTCCCAAATTTCCCAAAGTTCGAACTCTGAGTGCCCCAGGGTATTCCACCAGCTCTTAGGCCAAGCGAACATGCGCTAGGGGTTGACACGTGGCAAGGGGTAGATATGACATGTGGCCCCATCAATGGGTGACATGAGTCATGTTATAATGGGCATATAAGGTCCGTGGAAAGTACGAATCCAGGTAACACGTGACATGATGAACATGGGTCCACCTCACCCTAGGTGATGTCAGCGTGCCATGTCACTCTCGGAGGAAAACCTTCGGGAGTCTCTAGCCTCTCCTATCTGGGAAATCTACTGGAGATATGAAGTCCAAAGTCCCACTAGAAACCTCCCAATTCTCTTTATATCCCACGGTTGAGATGGGTCCACATAGACCCATAGATCTACGGCCTCTGTTGCTTCGCGACTTCGTCCTTCGGGGTTTTGGCTGACTAGTTTCCTCTTTACTCCTGGAGTGGTCAGCGTCGGGATGACCATGGTCTAGATCCAATGGTCAAGAGGGATCCTGAAGTATCCTCAGATCGATGGTCGTCGTCGCTTCACAACGTTTTAGCGATCAAGGGTTCTACCTGTTTAACACTCCCTTTCCCCTGGAGTGGCCAACACTAGACTAAAAGTGTCGTATATCTGAATGTCATGGGAGATCCTGAATCATCCCTAGATATATGATTCTCGTCACTTCATGAATTTGGCGTTTGGGGGTTCCATCTACTTAACACTCCTTTTCACCCAGAGTGGTCAACGTCGGACTGACTGTGACGTAGATCCAACGGTCATGGGATATCCTAAATGCCCTTGGATCTACAATTCTTGTTACTTCACGGATGGTAAGTGGGTCGGAGTTTATCGGTGGGATATATACCACGGTCACAATTAAGGAAACCACCAGATGTCAGTCAACCTGGATGGTAACCAAACCAACAAGTTACCTTCGGTTGGTTTCGGAGTTTGTAAGGTCATAGCATCCCGGATCTCTGAACTCTCGGAGTTCTGAAGCCAAAATAGCATAGCTCATTTCAGACCTAGCAAAGGATTCCAAGGTATCGATCATATGGACTCTCTGAAAATCCTCGAGGTTGCACACTCTAATCTTATACATTATTTTGTTAAGGTCATGGACATGAGCCCTCGGTCACACAGACGGATGGTTTGAAAGAGGCACCCTCCCTCCACATATATTGAATTTAGTAATCCTGTGAAGGTAAATTCGAGGGTCAATAGAACTGAAGTATTTCAGCTAAATCTACCCCGAATCTTACATGACAAAGTCAATCCTTGGGAAAAAATCCCTTAAGGATTTTCCAACCGATACAGAGATCGTAAAATTATTCTTATGTTCATTTACAGACTCACGTCTCACAATTCTCCTTCTTCTAAGCAGAGGAAAATAGAAAACCATTCAAAGGCAGGGGTTTACAGAATAATAATGAGCATTTCTAATAGTAATCAAACAATGCAAATCTTAATCATAGACATAGACATTCAATCATTATTTCAACTCTAGTACACAGTATATAAGAATACTTATCAAGACACCAGACAATGAAGCAACCACTGAGAGGGGTGCCCATTTCCACCCAACCGTAGGCACAAGCACTCCTGAAAAAATTTACAGTTGGCCAACCCCTAGATAGATCATGATGCTTTGAGAGAGACGCTTCCTCTTGTTCAGTGACAAATAGGGACAAAGGTCACTCTCCACCTCCCACAGGAAATTGGCAACACGATTTTCTCTCCACCAAACAAGGGGGCCTGCAACAAGTACTTCCTTAGTCACTCGTATTCTCTCCAACCCCGTTTATCAGCTTGGACTAAAAATGATGCTAGAAACTTCTTACACCTAGAGAAAGCTTGTTTTTCAGTTCTCTTCAGAACCAGAGAGTTGAACACGCTCTTTTTCTTTAGGAAGAATCCTCTCTCGACTCATCCTCTTCGCAATCCCTTCTGCCCACAAATTCCATTCTTTTCTTGCCTTCCTAAAAAATATTGTGTGGCTCTGAATCCCCAATTCATGGTCAGGTCAGGAAGTATTTCAAATGGGTACTCTTCCCATCTCCTCATTAACTCTTAAGGAGGACTCCCCAACTACCAGCCTGTCTGGTAACTTATTTTTGGGTTAGTGGACTGTTCTGGGTCTAAGTAATTTAAATCCAATTAGGGACTATTCTGGTGGGGGGTCATCTCAACCATTGTTGGTTACCTTCACCATATCTCTCATGGAATCATGATCTACCTTGGAAAACCCCCTTCAGGAGTTATGCAACACTATTTGTTTTATTTAATAACAAAAATACATACATTACCTTTCATAACAAAAAGGTTCATCAATTCCAACATCCACACATATTTAGTCTGCCTATAGTATTTTG
>ML789933.1:109119-132618 GCA_009831015.1 Picea engelmannii | reverse complement strand
CCCCTTAAGAACAACTTGGGATAGGATTGAAGGATTTACAATAGTGACACAATAGGAGAAGGAAGGAGGCATTAGAGCCTATCCCCCCTTAATGACAACTTCTTGAACTCCTAACATAGATCAAAGTTTGGAAAACTTCACTTTTGTAAGAGACTTTGTAAAAATGTTTGCAACTTGATCTTCTGTAGGGAAAAAGAGCACTTCAATAACTTGATCATGAATGAGCTTTCTTATGAAGTGCATGTGTAGCTCGATGTGTTTTCTACGTTGATGTTGAACTGGTTCTTTGGCGAGCTTGATGGCACTCTAATTGTCACACCAAAGGTTGTTCGGATGTTGTTGCTGGAATCTAAAATCTGAAAGGATTTGTCGAAGCCACAAGGCTTCCTGACTTGCATTTATCGATGCTTGGTACTCTGCTTCTACTGAAGAAAGTGCAATAGCCTATTGTTTCTTATAGGCCCAAGTGATAGGTCCTAAACCAAGGTTGAAAACATAACCTGCAGTAGACTCCGATCATCAGGGTCGTCGGCCCAATCTGAATCAGTGAAACCAACCAATAAAGGAGTCCCCCCTGAACTGTAATGTATCCCGAACTGAACTGTACCATGGACATAGCGAAGTATCATTTTAATTTCTTTCCAATGGATTTCATGGGGTATTTGCATATACCAGGCAACAAGACCAACAACAAATGAAAGATCAGGATGGGTATGAGTCAAGCATAAGAGGCTACCAACTAACTGATGATACAGGGTGGCATCAACTTCGGGAGAAGTACAAGTTGCAGTAAGCTTGACTCCAAACTAGAAGGGAGAAGGGGTTGGTTTACAATCATCCATGTGAAAGAGACGAAGAAGTTCGCAAGCATACTTAGACTGGGAAAGAAAAATTCCTTCATTGGTTTGAAAAACTTAGAGGCCAAGGAAATAGTGCAAAATGCCTAAGTCTGTCATTTCAAATTTCTTCTTAAGGTTGGTTTTCACATGGTTTAAAATTTTTGAGTCACTACCAGTAAGGATAAGGTCATCAACATAAAGGACAAGGATTATGAGATGGCTTCCTACTTTCTTGGTATAGACATTAGGATCAGAATGGAATCTAGAGAATCCAATGGCAATAAGAAAGTTGTCCATTTTGGCATACCAAGCTCAAGGAGTTTGCTTGAGACCATAAAGATATTTCTTAAGGCGACAAATAAGGCTAGAGTCATTCTTGACATAGCCAGGAGGTTGTTCCATGTATATTTCTTCTTGCAAATCTCCATGCAAGAAGGCGGATTTAACATTTATCTGATGGACCTCCCATTTATGTGAGGCAGGAAGGGAAAGAACAAGTCAGATGGAATTCATTTTGGCTACAGGAGCAAAGGTTTCGTTATAGTCAATTCCTTCAACTTGGGAAAATCCTTTGGAAACTAACCAAGCCTTATGTCTTTCAAGACTTCCATCTGATGCATACTTAGTTCTATAGACCCATTTACATATGACAAGTTTTCTTCCTTTTGGAAGAGGTACAAGATCCCAAGTATCATTTTCCATTAAAGAACGATACTCTCCATTCATTGTTGTATCCCAATCTGGATTACCTGAAGCTTCTAAAAATGTATCTGGATCATGAGTTTCTGAAACCTGAGCCAAAAGAGAAGAGGCTCGTTGGAACTGTGAACGTGTCTGACGCTGATCTGAAGGATCACTGACAAGATCATTGGCTGCTTCTCATGTTGAATAGACACATCTAGGAAGCAGTAGAGTTGGTGCTGGTTCAAGTTCAAAGGACTCATCTGGAGGAGGGTGAGTAGGCGGAGGTGGATTTTCATCCTCACTGTCATCATATGAAGAAAAAACTAGAACAGAAAAAGGCACAAACGTCGAAGATGGCTCGGAGGCCGAAGAAGGCACAACCGTCGAATTAGGCTCACAGGCCAAAGAAGGCACAAACGTCGAATTAGGCTCGCAGGCCAAGAGATTTTCATCAAATTTAACATCTCTTCTAATAATAATTTCATTACAATGTGTTTGAAGAAGTCTATAACCTTTGACATCTTCAGAATAACCAACAAATATACACTTCTCACTTTTAGGCTGCAATTCTTTCCTTTTCTCATCAGGAATGTGAGCCCATGCTATACTGCCAAATACACGAAAGTGACTTACATCTAGTTTAATTTTAGTCCAAGCTTCTTCTGGTGTTATATTTTTAAGAGCCTTTGTGGGAATGCGATTTACTATGTAATTTTCACAGTTGATGGCTTCCATCCAATAATTTAAAATTAATCCCTTAGATTGGATCATACAATTTGCCATTTCTTTTAATGTGTGGTTATTTCTCCCAACAACACCATTTTGTTGCGGTGTATATGGAACAGTGTGTTTCATTTGGATTCCCTGTGTAGTGCAGTAACTTGTAAAATTATTGTTCACATATTCGCCTCCATTATCTGTTCTTATCCTTTGAATTTAATGTCTAGATTGCTTTTCTACAAGGGCCTTGTAGGCCAAAAACTTGTCAAAAACTTTGCTCTTAAGTTTTAAGAAGTAAACCCAAGTATGTCTAGAAAAGTCATCAATGAAAGTTAAGAAATACTTGCACCCAGAAAAATAAGGAGAAGAAAGTGGACCACACAAATCACTGTGAACAAGCTGCAAAGGACTCGAGGTGTGCCAAGAGGCACGTTTGTGAAAATTGTCCTGATGACGTTTGTCGAGAACACAACCGGCACAAACACCATCTCTGCATGAAACAAGAGGAAGACTAGTCACCATCTGTTGATTACATAGTTGTTGCAATAGCGATAGTTTAGATGACCAAACTGCTCATGCCAAAGTTTGCTCAAGTCATCGCTATGAGAAACAAAAACTGATGAAAAAGATGATGACCCAAAGTTGTCAAACATGTATAACCTGGTAATATCATCAACAATTCCAGTTGCAAGAACATGCTTGGGATCTTTTAGATCCTTGATTACAACTTGGTGAGGTGAAAACTCTACGGTTTTACCTTCACCTGAATGAGTGATTTGATATATTGATAGAAGGTTACAAGAAAGACTTGGAACACATAATACATCATTGAAATGACCATTTTCTACTTGAACTGTTCCAGATCCTTCAACACTAAGAGATCTATCATCACCAACAAATATTTTCTTAGTGTTACATTCATTTAAAGCAGAAAATATGTCTCTATCCTTAGCCATATGATAAGATGACCCAAAATCAATAAGTCACTCATCAAAAGAAGAAGTAGAAGTTGTATTGAAGGAGAAACCAGAAGCAGAAAGTGCATGTCCATGAGAAGAAGAAGAATAAGAAGAAGTAGAATCAATATTGATGTTGTGCTTCTTCATCACTGCTTTTAAGACTGTCATCTTCTTGAAACATTTGGACTCATCATGACCATCTTTATCACAAAAGTTGCAATGTCTGTCAGTCTTCTTATTTTTATATTTTTCTCCTTTGTCTCCATTAGGAGCGGAAGTCATCTGAGTGGGTTTGGGACCCTTATATTGGTTGTTGTTGTGGTGAGGATGTTGTTTCTCAGAATTATTGGGTTTATCTTTCTGATGGACAACTAAGGCTTTGTTGGAGGTACCTACAGTGCTGGCCACTCCAAGTTGTACTAGCTTATCTTTCTCTCTAATCAAAGCATCAGAAAAGTTCTCAAGACTAGATTTTTGATAAGTTGACCCTAGAGCCTCTTGCATGACATAAAAGGTAGATACAAACACAAAATATGCACTACCTAGCTTAGAAAGAATAAGATAGATGCAACGATCTTCTTCTATCTTTATCTTACATTCTTCACATAAAGTTCTAAGTGTTTTAAACTTAGATAGACAGTCTTCAATGCAAGAAAAATCACTTGGACTTAAAGTTAGTACTTGATTTTCTAACGGTTGTGCTCAAATAATATTGTGTTTACCAAACACAAATTCAATCTTTTCCCAAGCTTCTTTGGGTTTATCAATTGATTGAAGGTGGAACCTTAAATCATGAGAGATGGGCATTCCGATTAATCCATGTGCTTCGTCATTCCTATTATCCCATTTTACTTTCTTATCGGCATTAGTTGGTGTTGTTTTCTTTCCCAAGGTAATCTGGTACAAGCCTTTACTTCTTAATAAATCCTCCATATGGGATTTCCATTGGAAGTAGTTGGTGCTGGTAAGTAAGAGATTACTTGTAGAATCCATATTAAATATGCAGATAATATGGATTTAAAAACTGAAACTGATGATATGAATGGAAAGATCTTGAAAAGTTATGCGGTTTTAAAATAACCGACATTGAAAACGGACTTCGGATGTGAGAGTTATGCCCTTTTGAAAAAAAGGTATAAATGGTAACCAAATGACCACATGATAGTGTAAGTTGTTTTATGAAGTGACCCACTTTTATAAAGAGAAGTGGGGATCAATTTTACAATGAAGTTACTTTATAACAGAAAAAATGCATGCAAAATAAATAACTCTAAAATAAAATATTAAAGCTACTTATAGTGATTCACTTTTATACTTTAAGTGAAATACACTTTACAATTTTAGCATGAACTTTTTAAAAAAAAGTAACAAAAGAGAGACTTGAACTCAAGACCTCTTACTTAATAAGGCAACTTTTAACCAAATGGTCTAGCAAAACATATTGTAATGTTCAAAAGGAGGATTGGGGTTGTTGTTGTGGAAGATGGCCTTGGAGAGCGTGCTAAAAAAAACTCTTTTCACACAAGAAAAAAATTTTGCTTCTCGATGACAACAAGGGTGAAATCTCGGTTAGTTTACCCGAAAGATGCACATTTTCCTATCTATTTCTGATTTTCCAAGATCGCACAGGGCACGGGGAAAAGAGAATACGCATATATAAAGAGTAGCAACCCGAAAATAAATAATACAAAACCAAAATACTACTCTGCAAAAATTTTAAAAATGCATATTCAAGCTTTATACCTCTGTATCTAACTGTAATGGCCATATCTTGGGAAAACAAAAATATTTTCAAGTTAAATTAAAAGTGTTCTTGAATGAAACGAGTGCTCCAGACACAATGGAACATTCCGCTCACCCCAAAAATTTACGGAAATGATAGAAATGGAGATGAGGCAACTCGGCTTCATGATCTCGATCTACAACAGGAGCGGGTCTTCAAACAGACTCAGATACCATGTTCGACAACACAGGTATTCCAACAGAGGACGAACACATTTAGTAACCACTCCCATAACCAGATCAAAGATCAACACACCGATGTTTTCACATGGTAAAACCCCTACGGGGAAACATCCACGGCCCCAGCCAACGCAACCACTTGGAGCAGTTTATTAATGCAAAAGAAAAAGATTACAGAGAGATTTTACAAGAGAGTTTCTCACAATCGATCATCGGAAAATGACCTTCCATTCTCTTTAAATAGAGATCATGGACCAATCGGGTGTTAAGCCACAGATCAATGGTCGTTAAGATCGAGGAGAGTATGAACCGTCAGATAACTCTATGTCAAGAACATATCGAGACCATCGGATTTCCTAACTACAAATGCATACTAATGCATACTAAAGAAACACACTAGGAAACACACTTTTACCTAATGACACATTAGACCAAGTAGATCTTAACTAACTCCTAAGTGTCTAAATATCATAACATCCCCCCTTAAGAACAACTTGGGATAGGATTGAAGGATTTACAATAGTGACACAATAGGAGAAGGAAGGAGGCATGGTGTCGTTGGATTTTCCATCTCTAGCAGCCTAGGATGAAGTGGTTGGGCATGGTCCCGAGACACTTCCGCGTAAATGCTTCAAGTAGAGTTGGTATTTCTATAAACATTAAATTATTTAATGAATTGACAAGCTATAAGATGTTTTCTATAAATGTTAGTTCTTGTGAAGTTGAATATTATGGAGTGGAAATTAGAATATTAGGAGGCATACCTACAAATGGCTTGCAATGTTCTCTGGTGTAAGTCCTTGAATGTTCATGATCTCTAGAATTCTCTTCAGAGCTCATTTGCATCACATGAAACTAAAATATCATTTGGAGTGTCTTTGCCTATGATAGATCTATGTGCCATGAAAATGATCAATTTGAGAAAAACCTTTGACTTCTAGAAACTTGAATCTTTACAAGAATTGATCTACACAGATTTTCGTATGGATAGTCAACTGGAAAAAGTGCATCTCTTGCTTCTAGATGCTAGGGATTCTCATCCTATGGTTTTTATTCTAACAACAGCTAAGGAAGAACCTAAAGATCAAATACTTTGACCCGAGAAGAGATACAACTAAAATGCCTATTTCCCCTTGATCACGATCATCAGAAGGAAAATCAAAATGGTTTATTCCTCTTCGAACAAAGAACACACAAATTGTCAACAAAGGAAGTGAGGTTATAGAACTGGGTAGACCATTGAAAAGTGATGTGAGGTTATAGAACTAGATAAACCATTGGAAATTTCACGGAAGTCTTATGCCCATCCTTTCAAGATCAATAGTTTTTGGGAACCATGTTCTATTTGTACAATTTATTTTTTTTGGAAAAACCTTTATTGTTCGTGAACTAACAGCTTAAACACTTTGTGACAGACTTTGTAAATGGTGCTATGAGCCACTATCTTTTAAGGGGAAAAAATGAATTTTTTCTAAACAAAATAATTACAACTTACAGAAATTGAGGTAAATCTTGACTTTGGAGAACACATCATTTAGGGAGGAACACACTAGAAAAAGGTCTTTAGACAACACCTGGGTAAGGCAAGAACGCCCCTAGGCATGAACACATTGAACACCCCTACCCTAGCCATTTATAGAATGAAACATATATCTATGTTAAAGAGAGAAGTGAATGACCAAAAGAGTTGTCCTGGAAAAAGGCATTGACTACAATCTAAAACTTGTCGTTTGGTTATGAGATCTGTTGGTCCCATCTATATCTATTACACAACAAAGCACATAGCCCAAACCAATGAGAAATTGTATTAAGATATTGACTTAAAGCTCGAAAGAAAATTATGCCTAATAAACATGCATACCTAGGGTTTCATTTGAGCCTAAGATTCCTCTACATGAAGCTGAAAATGAAATTTATTTACATCTAATTTTGGTTGTGGTATCAATACTTATGTCATTCAAACTGGACTGCAAATTCCAAATTCCATTGGAAATCGAATGCTTGTTGTGTGCCGAACATGTTTCAAATATATTATCTATTACTACAGCTGCCACAGAACGACCACTAGTGTCTATGCAGAAAGTGTCGGGAAAATGTTGTGTTGATCATGACCATTATCACCACTTATTACCAACACAATAGATTTTTTTCCATCTGTGTTGTTGTGGTATCAATTCTTATGCCATTTGAATAGGATTGCAAATGTCAAATGCCTCCCTTGTGTAGAATACACTTCAAATCTCCTAGTTGTTGTTACAGTTGCCACAAAACAACCTCTCGTTTCTAAGTAGAAAGTGAAGGAAAATGTTGTGTGAGTCATTATCATTATCCCCACCACCATATATTTTTCACCTGGTCATGTGTCAATAGTATCATGCCCCTTCTCTTATATTTCAATTTACATATGGTTGTTTGAGTGAGATTTTCTCACATTTGTAATCTCTAGGGCTTGCCACATTTAGCCTTTTTTGGGGGGAAATGTATGGACCGTTCATTGTTCTATCCCACAACGATGTGTACAATTAAAAACTAGCATGTGCATTATTTAGTTAGTATGTCCCAGTGCGTTGTATCGACATGTGTGCCCTTGATCGGATACAAGCAAAATTGTGGGTTTGATTATAGCAAGTTGTTGAGCTAAGAATTCTGGATTTTAGGGGCTAAATTTCGCTCATGGGCTAATTTTCCATGGTTTTTCCAAAAATGAGATTCTCTATTTTAAAAATTATTCGCCCGAATTCTATAGGATAAAATTATTTTACCTTAAAAATAGCCAAAATTTTATAAAAATTATATAAAATACTTAGAATTTTGAATATTTTTACAAAAATATTGCCAAACATTTATAGCTGACATATGAAGGATTAGGAAGATTTGCCAAGGTTTCTACATTTTAAAATAAATTTCCATCCTTAAAATCATCCCTGCTCTTTGGCCTCTCTAAATCATTCTCTTAGTCTAGTTTGGTGACTTTGCCTTTTTTTTTTCCTGTCATGGCAAGTCAAAGATGAGAAGGCTTTTGAAAGTTTAGACACTATAGCTAAATTAGTCATGATTGAAATATCCATTTATGTGAAAATGAATGTAAACCAGCACAACTTTAGTATATTTTGCCTTCTGATGGAAAAGCAGTGTTTGGAATGTTTAGGCACCTGAAATTTTACAAAGATTAGTTGTAGTTTCTTTACCAACTTGAAATTAGAAGCTACTTTTCTCAATTGATTTTGAGTTGGGGAAGCTCACAGCTCAAAGTTAACTCCATTGTTTACATTGCACCTACACTCTGATCATGGTTTTGGAGGTCCATGCTAGTCACTTATAAATTTTCAATTATCACCATCTATCTGCTTTCATTGGTGGTTGGCAAAGTGAATTAACCTTAGCAATGTTTAGGCAATTAGAGATTGACAAGACTAATTTGAGGTGCTTTACCTATGGATAAATCTCTTATAAATTTCCATGATAATGTCATCATCTCTAGGTTGGCTACTTAAATTAGTGATCCAGATGGATGTTGGTGGCCTCCCACCTATTCCAACTGGTTCATTTTGGCAGTTTTCCAGTTTAGCAGTTTTTTCCTAGCTTTCGGGTCCCTGACTTCCGGGGTTGTTTTGAGGCCCTAAACAACATTTTTAGGGCTCGCCACATTTTGATATCAGAGTTAAAATTTGATCACAATATGTGTAGTCCTCGGATAGACCTTTCCAGCGGGCTATCGTGCGCCTAAAACAAAGATCGTATGCAAAAGTTACGAGCCCAGGAAGTTGATGTCCTAGCTTACCCCAACGGGGCCCACATGACTTTTGGCACTTCATCTCCTAGGGTTAGGTTTTTGGATGTCTAGGGTTTTGGAATTCATGTTTATTATAAAAAAGGCCTTCAAAGCCTCATTGTAATCAACCTCTTGTGAATGAGCGCAGTCGTCACATCTCTTCTTAGAGATAAGACGTCACCATTCTAGCAAGCTTGTTTTCCGCTGCATTTTACAGTTTCAGTGTATTTCCTTATTGAATAGAAACCAGTTTTATTGTATCTCTGCTATTCTGTGTTAAACATCTTTTAATAATCTGTATTCATTTTGTTATGCTCATAAAATATGGATCAATGGTATCATAGCGGTCTGCTCCTTGTCGTTCTTAATGCATGTCCCCAACGAGGTCAGGGTACAAAGAATTAGGTCTCGAGCTTGTTTCTCTTGAGGAAAAAATCTCTCGCACACCCAAGCGACCTCTCATGGCAGAATAAAAGAAGGATGACGGGACATGAGATCCTTTCAAAATGTTGTTTGAGGAAGCCCTCACGCAACAGAGGAACGAGATGATGGATAGTTTTGCGCAAATCCTTCGACGACTACCAACAGACAACGTATCTCCCTCGAGCGGAGGCGTTGCTCCCTTCAAGGTAAAAATCAACTTTGATATTCCTATATTTGAAGGTCATATAGACGCAGACATTGTACACAAATGGTTGAATCTACTAGAAGGGTATTTTTATGTCCATAACTTTTCGGATAGAGAAAAAATTACTTTTGTGCTCCTCAAAGTCGTTCCCCATGTTACACATTATTTTCATCATCCCTATGACCGTTAATGATGTAAAACTATTTGTTGCCTTCAGAGGGGTCAGTGGCCTGAATTCCTGAAGAAAGAAGAGAGAAGAACTTTTCCTGAGAAAAGAAGATTCATTTTCCTGTGTAAAAACCTTATAAAAAAGGAAGTTCGCAGGCTGCCTATGTATTAGGGTGCAAGAATTCTTTATTCTCGCAGGCTGCATCATAGATAGGGTGCGAACAGTTCGTAGGTTGCACTATAAGCAGGGTGTGAGAATGCTTACACGTGGGAAAAACGAGCGTTTTCTCGAATCTTCTAGAAGGAGAAACTTCCATGGTGAGGTGGCATCCGAATGGTTTGGATCTTTTCGCTTTCATGATTTAGTGGGATCATCCTAACCTCCTCACCTTATCTTCTTCAACTTATAAAAGGAGAGGAGCTCTCATGGAGAAGGGGTTCTTCTTGAGCTTTTGTTAGCTTTGGTTGGCTTGGAATTATTAGCTTGGTTGGAGTGGCTTTGAGATTTGCCTTTGTCAAGATAGATTGTGAATATTATCATATCTATGCTCTCATAATTCTTGGAGTGAAAGTGTGTGGGGAACAAAGGACAGTTGGAAGGGACCTTACGACATCAAGGCCATGGTTGTAATCTCTCTTTCACATTTAATATGATACAGTAATATGATTCTTTCCTATAAAGCTTGTTGTGTTTTATTGTATGATTCCTTGATCAAATACATAGGTTTATATTGATTTTATGTTATTGCTATCACTTTGGTTGGTTGTGTTCTTTTGCAGGTTCATCATTGTATGAGCGTTGGAACAGAGCTAGGATGGTGATGGTGAGAGGAAGTGGCATTTAAACGATATGTCACCTATCCCTCTTTAATTAATAAATTCAATATCTAAAACTTAAGGAAAACATCATGTTCTGGTGTGTTTTGTTCTAGATCTAGGTGGATCTAGGGAGATCAGTTAGTGTCTGCACCTACCGATTTGTCCGATAACACCCCATGTCAAAGATTGGTGGGAAAAAATTTGTGAGCAAAAGGAAACAGAGGAACCCTCATTATTTATAGTCATGGCCACCTGGGAGTCCTTCAGGGATGTTATTAAGGAACAATAATACCCTGTCATAAGTTATGACGACTTGTATACAAAATGGACCACAGTAAGGCAAGGAAGAGACCAAGCAGTGTCGGAATTCACAAATATATTCCATACCTTGCACACCAAGTTGGGTATCAAAGATTAAGAGTGACATCTAGTGTTCAAGTATTGTGGTGCTCTGCATAGATACATCCATACCAAAATGGAATTTTTGGACATCTCGTCCTTTGGCGCGGCCTATCGATATGTCGTCAAAATCGAGAAAATGCTCAAACAAAAGACGCGACAATTTGGGCCTGGGAACCCCTCACGAAAAAATCCGGGAAAGGGAAACCCCAACCCATAGAACAAAAGACAGAGCAAGGATGGACAATATCAAGACAACCATTCCAAGCCGCAAGCAAAGAAGGACACCAGAAAGACAAAGAAAGATACTAGGAAGTGGTTTGACTTCCATAAGAGCCCTTAGCATAACATTGTTGATTGTCGCTCAAAGCAGTCGTTGGTGGCTGAAGTGAAAGTCTCTGAATCAGATGTGGGTTCCGACTCTGAGTCAGAACTATAAAGGGGAAGACAGATCATTGATGTGAAACCCAATGCCACTGTTGCTACAACCAACCTCTAGCCCGATGAACCAGATGAGCCAGAAGAAGGAGAGCGCCTTTTCCATTCACAAATGTGGGTAAAAGGCAACCCGTTGCACTTCATCGTTGATAGTGGTATCCAGAAGAACCTCATCTCAGTAGAGGTCGTCAAGCGGTTGGCCCTACTGACAACTCCACACCCGCATCCCTACACCATTGGATGGCTCCTCCAAGGAAGCAATCTCCGCATCGGCCAATAGTGTTGACTATCATACGACATCAAGCCCTTCAAAGATGAGGTATTGTGTGATGTTTCTCCTCTAGAAGTTTGTAATGTTCTTTTGGGACAACCCTATTTATGGAAATGTCATATTGTGTATGAGTCTAGGTCTTGTAGTGTTATTATTACTTTGAACAAGAAATTGTACAGGATACCTGAGGCAGTACCACCTAGTGTAATTTCCTTGATCTCTGCCAAGCAATGCAGGAAGGTAATCTCTTAGACCGGGAAATTTTTCTTCTTCGTGATTCGCTCTCAGAGTGAGCGAAAGATCACAACCATAGCCAGCGCCTCCATGGCTGATCTCGCCACACAACAGAAGCAAGTGGATAAGGTCATGGAAGAATACTCAAATATCTTATCCTCACCTACTGGGGTACCTCTGCACTCCCAGTTCAAGCATCCCATCGATATGACCCCTGGTGCACTGCTACCCAATGGGACAGTCTACTGCCACTCTCTATTAGAAAATGAGGAGATCAAGAGACAGATCCAAGAACTACTCCACAAGGGGCACATATGTCCCATCTCATCACCTTGTGGGAGCCCAATCATGCTAGTGCAGAAGAAAGATGGGACCTGACGACTCTGCATTGATTACTGAGCCTTGAATAAAATCACAGTCCGGAACTGGTACCCAATTCCCGAATCGACGACCTCCTTGATCAGCTCACGGGGGGAAAATACTTCAATAAGATTGATCTAAAGTCTGGCTACCACCAGGTCCCAATAGAACACACAAATGTATGGAAGATTGCCTTCAAGTCAAAAGAAGGCCTTTTGAATGGTTGGTCATGCCCTTTGGTTTGACAAATTCTCCAACAACTTTTATGAGGATGATGGATGATATCCTGTGAACTTTCACCAATACTTTTGTAATGGTCTATCTAGATGGCATCCTCATCTACAATAAGACCTGGGCAAAACACTTGCATCATATCCAACAGGTTTTGCACACTCTGTGGCAGCAAAAGCTATATTCCAACTTGGAAAAATGTTCCTTCAGCATGGACAAGGTCAATTACTTAGGCTACAGCGTTGATCATCATGGTGTGCATGTGGATCCAGCCAAGATCTAGGTCATCCGTGACTGGCCAACCCCAAACACACTCACTGATATTCAGATCTTCTTGGGCCTCACCAATTTCTATTGCAGGTTTGTGTTGGGACTCTCTCATATCGCATGGGCCCTCAGCCAAGTAACCAGGGGTGGTGGTAAGGCAAAAATTTTGTGGGGCATGTCCCAACAACAAGCCTTCGATGATTTGAAGCAGTGGTTGTGCTCATCCCCAATACTTTAATTATCAGACCTACAACATCCCTTTGAGATCGAGGCAGATGATTTAGACTATGTTGTGGGAGTTGTTCTCACTCAACACAACCATCCCATGGTATATCATAGTGAGACACTATCATATGTTGTTCGTAAGTACCCTACTTACGACAAAGAAATGTACTTCATTGTGAAATCCTACCACCAATGGAGATATTACATTCTTGGGAAGGAGACAGTCATCCACACTGATCATAAGCCACTATAGTTCATGCAGACCCAAGGCAAATTGCAAAATGACCACCATCATAATTGGTCCACATACTTGCAGCAGTTCCACCTCAACATCAAGTATAAAACATGAAGTACCAACTGAGTTGTTGATTTCCTCAGTCGACCTCCAGTCACGACACTCACCATGGTGCTAGACTCTTGTGGCCACGAGACCTCTGGATGGCCCCACCTGTATGAGACAGACCCTAACTTCTCCACCACCTACCAAATGTTGGGTGAAAACTTAGTGGTTGCTAATTTTCATCTTTAGGATGGGTTGTTGTGTCGTCTAGGCCATCTATGTGTTCCATCAAGCGAGTGTGTGAAGCTGATTTGGAAAGCTCACTACAGTCGGGTGGTAGGACACTTTAGCGTCGAAAAGATAGTGACAATGTTGAAAAAACATTTCTACTAGATGAAACTTTGACAGGATGTCGACAAGTATATCAGGTCTTGCACCGCTTGCGTTATTGCCAAACCAACCACTAAGAAACAAGGCTTGTATGCCCATCTGCCTACTCCTGATAGGTCATGGGAATCCATCTCAATGGACTACATGTCGGGCCTTCCATCCACCAAGAGGGGAAATGATTGTGTTTTTGTGGTTGTTGATCACTTTTCCAAAATGATGATTATGGCCACCTGCAAGAAGAGCATCACAGCAGAGGTTACTACCAAGCTCTTCTTTGAACGAGTATGGGTACATTTTGGGATCCCACAGACCATTGTCTCATATCGGGGTGGTTGGCTCCTCAACACATTCTGGTTGAGCCTCTAGTCACTGTTGGACACCAAGCTCACCAAATCCACTACCTTCCACCCCTAAACAAATGGTCAAACTGAGGTCGTCAATCAAATGATCGTGCATATTCTATGCATGTACAATTCCAAGCACCCTCGCACATGGGATGAGATTCTTCCCTATGTCCAACATAGTTACAACCAAGCCCTACATAGCTCAACTAGCCACAACCCCTTTCAGGTGTCGTTTGGATTCCAACCATTGGGCCCCATGGATGTTGCACTACCCCTAGCGACCACCTCGGTCAACTCATCCCCTGCTCCACCTGAAGCTAACAAAGCCACCCAATTCATTGAGAGGATCCATCACATCCACCAACAGGTTCAGGATATTCTACAGAAGTCCAATGCCAAGTACAAGCAACGCCATGATCAACATCAGGTGACACATAAGTTTCAAGTGGGTGACAAAGTTCGGTTGCACTTGCAGAAAGAACGCCTTACAGGGCCCCATCGGAAGCTTCTCCCACTCTGTTATGGGTCATACACCATCACCAAGGTTGTGGGTGACAATTCTTTTGAGCTCAACATTCCCCCTTTCCTTGTCTTACACCCAATATTCAATGTGGCTCTCCTTCAGCCATATTTCCCACCATTATTGGACACCTCAGAGATAGTAGAGCAGTTGACACCAACAGAGATCAACCCTGACTACATGCAACCAGAATCTGGTGATCATATTGTGGACACACAGGTCAAGCGCACTCGACATCAAAGGATCCAGCTTTATCAAGTTGTCAAAGTAGGGCAGCTCCTGCACCAAGGCAACTGGCTCACCCAGGGCCAAATTCAGCAGAAATTTCCTCATCTGATGGGGGAACTCAACGCAATGGAGACCATTTCTTCGTAAGGGGAGAGGATTGATCCATATGGATGTCGATGTCCTCCCACCTATTCCAATTGGTCCAATTTGGCAGTTTTCTAGTTTGGCAATTTTTTCCTAGTTTTCGGGTCCCTTACTTCTGGGGTCGTTTTGAGGCCCTAAACAATGTTTTTAGGGCTCGCCACAGTCAGATTGTTAACTTAGTTAGATTATGGCGACAACATGTGTATTCCTCGGATAGACCTTTCCAATGGGATATCATGCGCCTAAAATGGAGATCGTATGAAAATTTACAACCCCAGGAAGTTGATGTACTAGCTTACCCCAACGGGGCCCACATGACTTTTGGCGCTTCATCTCCTAGGGTTAGGTTTTTGGATGTCTAGGGTTTTGGTATTCATGTATATTGTAAAAAATGACTTTGGAGCCTCATTGTAATCAGCTTCTTGTGAATGAGCGCGACCATCACATCTCTTCTCAAAGATAAGCCGCCACCATTCTAGCAAGCTTTTTCTCTGTTGCATTTTACAGTTTCAACTTATTTCCTTATTGAATAGAAACCAGTTTTACTGTATCTTTGTTATTTTGTGTTAAACATATTTTAATTATATGTATTCATTTCATTCTTCTCATAAAATCTGGTTCAATTAGCCTTAAAATGTTTTGAACTAAATTGGTTACTCAAAATATTATATTTTTCTTAAATGTGAAAACTACCACTCGCCAAGCAAATTCAATTTTCCTATGGACTCCATGGGTTGTTAAACTTTTGGTGCACCAGAATCCAACGATGACCAAAAATTCTTTTAATTATTAAATTCTTGTTAGATGTACGGCAATTGTATCCCCCACAACATGCCAAGAATACAAATCAAATCCCCCACAACATGCCAAGAATATAAATCAGATCCGCTAGAGACCACAAAACCACTGAAAAATTATCATCATTATCTCTTTGTGTGAAACAAAGATTTGAAGAATTGGATGAAGGATGGCCATGTCCCCAGGGCCCTCTTGTCGTCATTGAATGCTCAGAGACGGAGAAGAATTTACATTGTGGCAACAAAATTTACTGCAATTGGCTACATTTTTTGCTTCATAGTGTTCCCCCTATGATCATACCTCGCCTACAAAGAAGTTGGAAACAACAATGATGTTAACATAAGTGACATGCAGATATTTCCTATACCATCAATTTTACCCTTGTGATCCAAATCAAATTGCAAAATAACTTCTGGAGAGGGACATCGCCATTGTAATGGCACTTATTTTACTATGATTTTATGTGACAATGTCACCAACACTTTGTAAAATTGTACTCTTTTCATGATACTTGTGTTATGACACATTGAATTTGTGAAACAACTCCACATGTCCAATCATATTTCCATGTATATTTAATTTTATCGAATCATAATACATATAGAATTATATACAACATATATCATTAAAAAATATACATAAAATTAAAAGAAAAAACAATATACACTTTCCTTCAAGTATCAAACTTAGGTTTTACTTATCTCCAAATATTAAACCTAAACTCTTAATTACTGACAATTGCACTAAATGCACTCCATTATGTACTTTTTTATGTGGTGCCATATTTAAATTTGATTATAACAAGGCAAAGAAACTATATAGTGGCTAGTACCTACCCATCATGAAAGCAGATAGTTAAAGTGAGCTCATAGTTATAACCACACTTATATTTCTACAACTCACATGCAACTGCATTGCTTTTATGTGGATGTAGAGATGAAAAGAAGCATAGAGACAGTGGACTATATCTCCATATTGTTTGCAACAACATAAAGGTATTAAAAGGCATAATATCACCTTAGACCAGACATTGTCCATGCAACGTATATTGTATGCTAGAAAAAACACTCATGGATGATTGAGTTAGGGTAGTTTATTTGGAAAACAAAATATATAGTGCTTAATAGTTGATTATTTTGGTCAAGGATGTGGACTTTATCTAATGCGTCTTCATTTTTGAAAGAATCATCTTGAGCCAAACTGTCTTTCACAATCCTTTCACTATTTTTCGATATTCTACTTTTACTCAATGAAAAAAGACTTTACCCATAATTATTTTCAGATAATTTAACTTTGAAGATGTATTCAAGACCCCTGTAGAGGTTGAATAATAAATAGAAAAGACTGAGATCAAACCAAACTCCTTTCATTATTGGATTCTTTAAAGTAGAATTGAATCTAGAACGAGGAAATAGAAGTAGACTTGACATGGGAATAGGGGATTGAGGAATGAGTGCTTGGTTGTTAGTGTTAGACATGCAATCCTTGGGATTGCATTACTTGTGTAACATTATTGTAAATATGAAGAGTCGTAGGTGATAGGAAGAGTCACCCATTGGGGAAGACCAATAGTCATTCATTTGCATATTTATTGAGCTACATGTTAATGAATTAATCAGGTGTCAAGTTACAATTATGCCCATACCTGGCCTATCAGTGGTATCAGAGCACAAGTTAACTCCATGATATGTTCCCCTTAGCATTCCCTTTCCCTTTGCATGTAGAAAACACCCATTGCCTACATGCCAGTCCCCCTTTTTTCCAATTTATTCCTTTGATCAATTCTTGTGCATTAGTCTATGGACAATGAGAATTACTCATCCCTCTCATGCTTCCCTTGCCCACATGTTCCCATTCCATTTGTATTCTCAGCCTGCATGAAATCACTACGTTAGGGTTTTTGGTTAAGGTTTTTTTATTTCCCTCGTCCTCATCACACATTTCTTATTGAATCAGTTGTGACTCCTATCACATCTACACTTTCTTGTCGAGACCTTGTCATTTCTAGTGTCAAGACTGTGATTACTCAAACTCACGGTTGTTCCTGGCTATTCTGATGGTGGTCATGGTGGTGGTTCAACCTAGTATGGATAGTAGCGCATTGGTATCATAGGCGTCGCATGTTTTGTTGCTAGTTGTCGGTTCGACTCCCCATGCAAACCAAATTTGAAAGAGAAAGACGTTGAGATATGCTTGGATGTTGTACAACATGGTATCATTAGTTGCAAGAATTGGCCTGATAGTGGACATCTCCCCATTGTTGTAATTTACAACAACGGGCCAAACACCCGAAGTTAAGTTGAAGCACCCTCAAATTTTTGGAGGTTGTTTGAAGCCAATATGCTCTTCAAAATTTTGTGGCATACATGACATCAAGAAACCCTATGAGAATTGACCTATGAACTCCATTTGTTGTACATATTTCCTAGAGTCATTGGCTAAGTGTTTTTTCTTTGGGCTTGGATCTGTTTATGTCTTGGGTTTAGAATTTTCATTCACCCAAAGTGTTGAAATCCCAAAAGGTTGTTCATCTAGAATATTTTTTATCACTTTTGCATAGTCTTTACAAGTTCTTGAAATAGTGTATCCATTTTCTACATATTCTTCATTGTTTACAACTCCAAAAACCAAGCCTTAAATTCTTTGAAGGGGTTCCTACAGTTGGAGTGTGAAGATGCATTCACTCATATCTATAGTCGGTGTGGTGTTGACCAGAAAAGAGAATTATTGAGAATGGTATAGAAAGATCAAAATCACATTGATCTTCAATGACTTGTGGAAATACATTTGTGAAGTGGCACCTACCGGTGAAGAAGAAGGCCAGTCAGAAGAATAGCAGTCATAGGCATAGTTGAAGAGTAGTATACCAACTATCCCTACATCATACAAGGAACGTACCATATGGAAGAATAAATAGTAGAAAGTATATGTTGTGATTTCTGCGACAGTAAGTGAAGAGGTGAGCCACCGTATTACTTCCATTAATGACTCTTATAGTTCTTTGAAGAGATTGAACAAATTGTATGACACACACTCAGAATTGGAACTCATACAAATGATGGTGAAGTTATTCAACCTAGAGTTGAAGAATGATGACCCTATGGCTTTAGATTCTAAAATCAAAGCCATAATGCATGGCATTGATGCCACTAGGATAAAGATATATATCTCTCTCACATCCTTCAGTAAGGCCCTCTGCCCTACATATTCTCACTACCTTGAATCTCTGCAAGCTAATGGTCAAACAAAATCCATCACATTTGAGAAGTTGGTGGAAAAAGTTGCAGAACATGAGAAATTGTTTGGAAATAAGTCAGCCCATTCTATCGGTGAGACTGTGTGCCTTGCTTAGAAAGGTAAGAGTCAACCACATGATTCTTCTAGAGGAGAAGACAACAAAATAGGACATGGAAGAAAAAAAAAATAGAGGTAGGGGGATACACACAACCAAGGTGAGAGATCCAATCTTCATTGTACCCATTGTGGAAAGAATGGGTCACATGAAGTGAATGACTACATAGTACCATGGGAAAATATCAAAGAAGACAGACAAAATAAAAAAGAAGACAAAGGTAAAAATTCAGAACCATCGAAAGGTAAAGCATCTTAATCTACTCATTACATCATTTCCCATTGCAATATAGGAGTAACTAAAGATTTGTTTAACACTTCATTTTCTTCTTGGAGAGATGCATGGCTTATTTCCATAGGTGCAACCTCCCACATGACATTCCAAAGAGAATTCTTTGAAGATTTCAATGAAAATATAGTTGGCATAGTGTATTTTGCAAATAAATCAAGTCTCAAATATTTGAGAATGGGCACCATCAGGATTAAGTTTCCTAGACTCTCAAATTTTCTTTTGCATAATGTGTTCTATCGTCCTAAGTTACGAAGGAACTTGTTGTCCCTTGTGCACATCCAACAGTAAGGCCACTATGTTCATATCTTCGGTGACAAAGTTGAAATAAGGAAGGATTCTAACAACATGGTTGTCATGACGAGAGTTAAAGATGGAAGACTATTCAAGTGAAAAAGGGACATCTACACATGCATAGAATATTGCATACATCTCTCGTCACAATGAAGGTACAATGTCATCTAGTCTCTTGTGACATGCTAGATTTGGTAATATTAATTATGACAACCTTTGTGTATTGAAAAATAATGGTGTTTATGGTTTGTTGGAAATATTGTTTTCATTGATGTCAAATATAGAGACTACAGATGTCCAAGATAAATATTGCAAGATGGAGATTGTTGGAAATATTTTTTTTGGATTTTTTATGCTTAGTTTAGATACCCTATTTTTGAAGGCCTTTTTACTTCGAATATCTAGTTCAAATAGGAGAATAGGATATATGGTTGAAAATTTTAGTCTAAGACCTTTCCAACAGTATATGGCACTCCCTCTAACTCCATAGGAATGAAGAGATATGAAATATTATGTCAAGTTGACCCAACCATAAAGTATAAGTTCGCCTAACCAATTTTACAGGTCATCCCAGCCAGTTTTACAAGTCGGCCCCATAAGTGAATATAGAAAAACTATAAATACAAGATAGATGTGTGCATTTGAAGAGTATCCAAGCAATAAGAGAAAGTACAAGTCTGCAAAAGAGATGAAGTGCACAATGTAAGTTGGGGAGTATTCTTAGGGTCTAAAGGTGTGCAAGAGGAGTTTTCTTGGAATTTCAAGGGTGCACTATGAAGGACTAAGGTCTATGATGTTGTAAATTGCATTGTTTTGAGGTCGCGATGTTGCAGTTTGGAATTATATTATGGGAATGATGCTATGGGGTTTTCTAGGGCATGAAGGCTAAATCTAACTAGGGTTTGAAGCTATGTCTAGGGTATGAAGCAAGGAGAGGTGCTAGAGCATGCAAGTTAAGGGCGTGATAATGTTGAGAAATGCATGAAGTGTGAAGCATGCAGGTGAATTCAAAAATAATCTGTGTATGAAGACATTATATTGGCATCTATACAAGTATTATTGATTTGGTGCTCAACTGAGGAGATTGGTGTCTCTAGTATGTTGGTGCCTACACAATATCTTGTTGAGTTTGTGCTCAACTGAGCATATTGGTGTCTCTAGTAGGTTGGTGCCTACACAATATCTTGTTGAGTTGGTGCTCAACTGAGGATATTGGTGTCTCCAGTAGGTTGGTTCCTACGCAATATCGTGTTGAGTTTGTGCTCAACTAAAGATATTGGTGTCTCTAGTAGGTTGGTGCCTACAAGATTTGTAATAGTAGGTTGGTACCTATAGACATTTATAAAGATAATTTTTTGTGGTTTTCTCCCACAAGGGTTTCCAAATTAAACTCTGTGTATTGTGATTTGAGTTTATATGAGTTTACTATTTTAAAGTTAATAAATGATTGATGAATGCTCATTTAAAGGAAAAAATATCTTATATTGGTTCACCACCACCCCTCAGTATAAGCATAAGTTCAACAATTGGTATCAGAGAGGGTTCCTTCAAAGACAATCTAACCTCTGGAAGGTAGATCTCGGGAGCACACATGGTTGGTCAAGAAGGTTTCTCCACAAACATAGTTATGTTGTTTGACGAAACATAACTCCACAAATAGATGCAGTCAGGAAGAAGCCTAGTGAAAATAATGAAAAATCCATGAATGTCATCTTGTGTGGTCTATCATAATCCAAGTTTGTCAAGGTGGTGCATTGTGGATCGATAAAAGTAATTTGGGACAAGATTTAAAATATTTATGAAGGCGATGACAAGGTTAAGAAGGCAAAGCTCCAAACTCATAAAAGAAAGTTTGAGAGAATGAAAATGAAAGATGAAGAGAATGTTGCATCTTGTCTTCTCTATGTTGATGAAATTGTCAACACCATCAAATGACTTGGTGAAATGGTTGAAGAATCAATGATTTTACAAAAGGTGTTAAGGTCACTCCCCTTTAGATTTGATGCCAAAGTTTTTTCCATTGAAGAAATGAAGGATCTTGATTCATTAACAATGGATGAACTGCATGGGATTCTCATTGCATATGAGATGAGGACAGAAAAAGAAAATCCAGCACCGAAGGAAGCAACTTTCAAAACATCAAAGAAGACAAAAGGACACAAATTGTGTTATTGTTCCAACCATGAATCAAATACAGAAGAAGCACAATTCGTGAGAAAGCTAAAAAGAGGATCTGGAAAATACAAAGGTAAGCTACCCTTCAAATGTTTTAATTGTGGTAGAGTAGGACATTTTGTTGCTAAATATACATATGAAAAAGGGGAAGACATTGATGATGAAGATAGTAATGATGAAGAAGAACATAACAATAAAACCAAACCCTATAAACACAAAAGTGGTAAATATACTAAGAAGAGTTTTTACTCTAGAAAGTATAGTACCTCGTTTGAAGAAAGTGATGGATATGTTTATGATATTAATAAAGAATAATTCATCTTCATGACCATGGATACAAAGTCTACTAATACATAAAATGAAGACAATCATAAAGAAAAATCAAATTTAGAAGACAAAGACATTAATGGGGAAGTGAATATTGGAGCAAAACGTGTTAGTGTCTTAGAAGAAATAGACAGATTCAAGGGAAAGAATAAAAAGTAGAAAGAGAAATTGCAGAAATATGAAAAGAAGGATCAAGATCTTGATGAAATAGAAAAAACAACTATCATCCTGAAGACTCAAGTAGAAGAGGCAAAAAGGATAGAAGAAGTGGTGAGAAGCCAACTGAAAGAAAGGGAAGAAAGTTGCGAGAAGCAAGAGGCTGAAATAATTTCCTTAAGAAAGGAACTAGAGAAAAAAACTGATCAGTTGAGTAAAAGCTTGAACTTTGGATAAGGTACTAAAATTTTAGATGATATTCTCAGTTACGAAAGGTAACCATTAATCAAGGTAGGTATTGGCTATGAAGAAAAAAAAATACCCCTGAGGGAGATGCAAGCACTAAAGTCACAAAGCCATCAGAAAAGGAAAATGAAGAAAATCCTAAAAGCTATGCTAATATACTCAAAGGCTCCATCAAATATTAAAGCAACAACCGAAAAAGAAATGATGACCAGCAAAAACCTGATTCTTCTCACAAGAACAAAAAGAATGATTTCAAAAGAGTTTTTCCACCAAGAAGGCCTTTCACAACCCAGTGCCAAAATCTCTTTCTTGGTTATTGTTTTTATTGCAATAATTTTGGCCATAAAGCACTAGATTGTAGATCTTATGCAATAAGTGATCATGTGAGAGATAGAAATAGAGGTTCTTATAAGACCTCAAAGAATTATTATGTGAGCAAAAACACCATAAGTTCTCATGGGTTTGTTGATAAAATCTACAATTCATTTGCTCCCCTACTTCATTACAATATTGAATGTTATAAGTGAAATAATTATGGGCACATAGCAAGTGATTGTAAAAGAGGCATAATGAATTCTCCTAAACAAAATAGGGAATAAAATGTGCTTACAAAGAATAGAAAAGAAAACACAAAGGTGTGGAAAAGGAAGCAAGAAGAACCAAAGAAGGAAGAATGTGGACTTGCAATGCATGGTCAAGACAAAGGAAGCCAATGGTACATTGACAGTGGATGTTCAAAACACATGATAGGGAATCAGAACAAATTTCCCACCCTAAAGGAAGAAAAAGGATGCAACGTTTCAGGATAATGCTTCTCCAAGGATAGTTGGAAAAGGTATCGTTAGTCTTGATAATGGAAATACTAAAACACAAAATTTCTAGTATGTTGAAGGGTAAAAACACAATCTTCTAAGTGTTAGTCAAATGTGTGACCAAGGTTGCAACCTCACATTTCATTCTAAAGGATGTGAGATAAGGAAA
>ML789933.1:73320-109069 GCA_009831015.1 Picea engelmannii | reverse complement strand
ATTGGTGTCTCCAGTAGGTTGGTTCCTACGCAATATCGTGTTGAGTTTGTGCTCAACTAAAGATATTGGTGTCTCTAGTAGGTTGGTGCCTACAAGATTTGTAATAGTAGGTTGGTACCTATAGACATTTATAAAGATAATTTTTTGTGGTTTTCTCCCACAAGGGTTTCCAAATTAAACTCTGTGTATTGTGATTTGAGTTTATATGAGTTTACTATTTTAAAGTTAATAAATGATTGATGAATGCTCATTTAAAGGAAAAAATATCTTATATTGGTTCACCACCACCCCTCAGTATAAGCATAAGTTCAACAATTGGTATCAGAGAGGGTTCCTTCAAAGACAATCTAACCTCTGGAAGGTAGATCTCGGGAGCACACATGGTTGGTCAAGAAGGTTTCTCCACAAACATAGTTATGTTGTTTGACGAAACATAACTCCACAAATAGATGCAGTCAGGAAGAAGCCTAGTGAAAATAATGAAAAATCCATGAATGTCATCTTGTGTGGTCTATCATAATCCAAGTTTGTCAAGGTGGTGCATTGTGGATCGATAAAAGTAATTTGGGACAAGATTTAAAATATTTATGAAGGCGATGACAAGGTTAAGAAGGCAAAGCTCCAAACTCATAAAAGAAAGTTTGAGAGAATGAAAATGAAAGATGAAGAGAATGTTGCATCTTGTCTTCTCTATGTTGATGAAATTGTCAACACCATCAAATGACTTGGTGAAATGGTTGAAGAATCAATGATTTTACAAAAGGTGTTAAGGTCACTCCCCTTTAGATTTGATGCCAAAGTTTTTTCCATTGAAGAAATGAAGGATCTTGATTCATTAACAATGGATGAACTGCATGGGATTCTCATTGCATATGAGATGAGGACAGAAAAAGAAAATCCAGCACCGAAGGAAGCAACTTTCAAAACATCAAAGAAGACAAAAGGACACAAATTGTGTTATTGTTCCAACCATGAATCAAATACAGAAGAAGCACAATTCGTGAGAAAGCTAAAAAGAGGATCTGGAAAATACAAAGGTAAGCTACCCTTCAAATGTTTTAATTGTGGTAGAGTAGGACATTTTGTTGCTAAATATACATATGAAAAAGGGGAAGACATTGATGATGAAGATAGTAATGATGAAGAAGAACATAACAATAAAACCAAACCCTATAAACACAAAAGTGGTAAATATACTAAGAAGAGTTTTTACTCTAGAAAGTATAGTACCTCGTTTGAAGAAAGTGATGGATATGTTTATGATATTAATAAAGAATAATTCATCTTCATGACCATGGATACAAAGTCTACTAATACATAAAATGAAGACAATCATAAAGAAAAATCAAATTTAGAAGACAAAGACATTAATGGGGAAGTGAATATTGGAGCAAAACGTGTTAGTGTCTTAGAAGAAATAGACAGATTCAAGGGAAAGAATAAAAAGTAGAAAGAGAAATTGCAGAAATATGAAAAGAAGGATCAAGATCTTGATGAAATAGAAAAAACAACTATCATCCTGAAGACTCAAGTAGAAGAGGCAAAAAGGATAGAAGAAGTGGTGAGAAGCCAACTGAAAGAAAGGGAAGAAAGTTGCGAGAAGCAAGAGGCTGAAATAATTTCCTTAAGAAAGGAACTAGAGAAAAAAACTGATCAGTTGAGTAAAAGCTTGAACTTTGGATAAGGTACTAAAATTTTAGATGATATTCTCAGTTACGAAAGGTAACCATTAATCAAGGTAGGTATTGGCTATGAAGAAAAAAAAATACCCCTGAGGGAGATGCAAGCACTAAAGTCACAAAGCCATCAGAAAAGGAAAATGAAGAAAATCCTAAAAGCTATGCTAATATACTCAAAGGCTCCATCAAATATTAAAGCAACAACCGAAAAAGAAATGATGACCAGCAAAAACCTGATTCTTCTCACAAGAACAAAAAGAATGATTTCAAAAGAGTTTTTCCACCAAGAAGGCCTTTCACAACCCAGTGCCAAAATCTCTTTCTTGGTTATTGTTTTTATTGCAATAATTTTGGCCATAAAGCACTAGATTGTAGATCTTATGCAATAAGTGATCATGTGAGAGATAGAAATAGAGGTTCTTATAAGACCTCAAAGAATTATTATGTGAGCAAAAACACCATAAGTTCTCATGGGTTTGTTGATAAAATCTACAATTCATTTGCTCCCCTACTTCATTACAATATTGAATGTTATAAGTGAAATAATTATGGGCACATAGCAAGTGATTGTAAAAGAGGCATAATGAATTCTCCTAAACAAAATAGGGAATAAAATGTGCTTACAAAGAATAGAAAAGAAAACACAAAGGTGTGGAAAAGGAAGCAAGAAGAACCAAAGAAGGAAGAATGTGGACTTGCAATGCATGGTCAAGACAAAGGAAGCCAATGGTACATTGACAGTGGATGTTCAAAACACATGATAGGGAATCAGAACAAATTTCCCACCCTAAAGGAAGAAAAAGGATGCAACGTTTCAGGATAATGCTTCTCCAAGGATAGTTGGAAAAGGTATCGTTAGTCTTGATAATGGAAATACTAAAACACAAAATTTCTAGTATGTTGAAGGGTAAAAACACAATCTTCTAAGTGTTAGTCAAATGTGTGACCAAGGTTGCAACCTCACATTTCATTCTAAAGGATGTGAGATAAGGAAATTAGGTTCAAGAAGATTAGTGTAAAATGCAAACATAACCCCGATCAATGTATACATTCTTGATGAAGTCAAAGGAGAAAAGTGATGTATGGGACTAGTAAATGAAAGTTGGAATACATTGCCACCATAGAACAGGTTGCAAATATTTTTACCAAACCCCTTCATAAAGACACATTTGAATATCTTAGATAGAATTTGGGAGTTATATCTCTCTCATCTCATCAGTAAAGGGAAGCACAAGCTCAGGGGGAGCATCCCTTTGCCATTAATTTAAAAGTGGGAGAAGTTGTAGGCGAAGAAAGAATTGCAAACAGAAGGAGAGTTGTAGATAGGGGGAGTATTAAAGAATTCACTAAGGATTTACATCAATGAAAAAGGGGGATATTGTTAGAAATATTGTTTTCATTAGTGTCAAAGACATGGGGAGGCTACATATGTCCGAGATAAATATTGCAAGACGGAGATTGTTGGAAATATTTTTTTTTGTATTTTTGATGCTCAATTTGGATGCCCTATATTTGAAGGAATTTTTACTCTAAAGGTCTAGTTCAAATGGGAGCATAGGATATATGGTTGAAAATTTTATTATGATGCCTTTCCAACGGTATATGGCACTCCCTCCAACTCCATAGGAATGAATAGATATAAAACATTATGTCAGGTCGAACCAAGCAAAAAGTACAGGTCGTCCCAACTAGTTTTACAGGTCATCCTAACTAGTTTTACAGGTCATCCCAACCAGTTTTACAAGTCAGCCCCATAAGTGAACACAAAAACATTATAAATACAATATATATGTGTGCATTTGAATAGTATCCAAGTAAGAATAGCAAGTACAAGTACTCAGAAGAGATCTGAGGTTTGCAAGAGGAGATGGGGAGCATTATTGGGGTCTAAAGGTGTGCAAGAGGAGTTTTATTGGAGTTTTAAAGGTGAACTGTGAAGGACTAAAATCTATGATGCTAAAAAGTGCATTTTTTTTAGGTTGCAATGCTGCAATTTGGAATTGTAGTCCAGGAATGATGTTATGAGGTTCGCTAAGGCATGAAGGCTAAATATGACTAGAGTTTGAAGTTGTGTATGGGGTATGAAGCAAGGAGAGGCATTGGAGCATGAAAGTTAAGGGTATAATAATCCTATGAAATGCATGAAGTATGAAGCATGCAGGTGAATTCAAAAGTAATATGTGTATGAAGATATTATATTGGTACCTATACAAGTCTTACTAGGTTAGTGCTCAACTGATGAGATTGGTGTCTCCTGTAGGTTGGCGCCTACACAATATCTTTTTGAGTTGGTGCTCATCTAAGGAGATTGGTGTCTCCAGTAGGTTGGTGCCTACACAATATCTTGTTGAGTTGGTGCTCAACTAAAGATATTGGTGTCTCTAGTAGGTTGGGGCCTACAAGATTTGTAACAGTAGGTTGGTGCCTACACACATTTATAAAGATAAGTTTTGTGGTTTTCTCCCACAAGGGTTTCCAAATTAAAATTTGTGTACTATGATTTGAGTTTACATGCATTTATTGTGTTAAAGTTAATAAATGATTGATGAATACTCATTTAAAGGAAAAAGTATCGTATGAGCATGCGGAAAACTTGAATTAATTCAGTCTAATTTATGTGGCCCTATGGTTGTTCCTTCTACAAATGGAAATAAATATATCATGTATTTTATTGATTATTACACCACGGTGTGTTGAGTGTACTTTCTGAAAGAAAAATCACAAGCTTTTGAAAAAATTTAAAATTTTCATGTATGGATTCGAAATGAAACTTAGTCTTGTATTATCTCTCTTTGCACTGATAATGGAAGAGAATATACATCTAACGAATTGGAAAGCTACCTTTTCCGGCATGGGATCAAACATCAAACCATAGTTCCATACAATCCTCAATGGAATAGTGTAACTGAAAGAATGAACTGGACTCTCCTAAATATGGTTCATTCCATGATATTTTTCAAGAATGTAAAATTGATGTTTTGGGTTGATGCTTGGGTTGATGCAATTCTATGTGCAGCTTATGTGAAAAACATGTGTCCATCTCATGCTCTTGAAAACAAGACTCCTTATGAAATGTGGTATGGTCGCATTCCTTCGGCCAGGCATCTCAGGGTCTTTGGTTCCACCTTCTATGCCTTGATTCCTAAGGAGCAAAGAAGAAATCTTGAAGTAAGGAGTCGGAAGTGCATCTTCTTGGGGTACTCAAATACCACTAAGGGATATCGTATTTATGATGAGACAAACAAGAAATTCATCCTTTCTAGAGATGCAATCTTGTTGGAGTTACTTCACACACACCTATGATTTATTTTTCCTAAGGTTTTTCCTTGTTTATTAGTCATAATTAGTCATTATCCAGTCTCCTATATTTTAGGGGATAATATTCCAGCTAGAGAATATTCTCTTTCAGTTGACACTTCAGTTTGACTAGTTGAGTTGAGTCTAGATGTTGCATTGGTTTTGTCACCATGCAACATTGGGATCATCACCATGATAATGCTCACTTTCCTTGGGATCATCACTAGACTGGCGCATTTCCCTTGATTTCTTGATCTACTCCTCATTACACTATGTTCAATCAGTTAACTGAAGACTAGTTGACTAGTTAACTCAGCTAGGTTGCAGTTCACTCCCGTAACTGCCTAAGAGACTAGACTAGGTGGCAGTTCACTCACGTAACTACTGGTGTGTGTCCAGATCACTCTAGACCACCACTATGGTGCATTGGTTCTCCTTGAGTGCGCATTCATTGAGTTATACATAGTATATCATGTGTACATTATTCTTTATTCATTACGATTAATGAGAATTATTCCATTATTTCTCTCCTTCTTCTTCTTTCTCAATTTCTCTCTTGGGCATTTCCTTGAGGAATGCTTCCTCCTGCATCTTGGGAAATATATGCTCATTGCTACATTCTCTTCCTCCTATTTCTTTTTTATTTTTAGGGTGTCCAACTGGGAACTTATTGTGCTTAAGATGTATGTCTTGAAGTTTTCTAAAAGGCTCACTAGCTCTTCTCTCATGATACCACCTGAAGTAATTGGTTTTAAGTTTATGTTGTAAGGGTCTCGAACATTCTTTCCTATTTTGGCTCTACTCCTTGAGTAATTTTTACACATTTCACATATTTTAGCAAATGGTTTATGAGAAATGTCACCCGATGCCATCAAGTTAAGCATCTCTAAATATTCTTCTGAAATTCCCTTAAGGAAAAGATCCCTAATTGCATCCTCTGGGAGGTCATGGTATTTTGACTTCTGGGAGATATAACCAAAGCTTTCCATATAATCTTCAAGGGTCTCGCCTTCTAATTGTTGGACTTTAAAGATGTCATTACGAGACTCTTTGGTCTTGCAGTAGTCTTGGTACTTCTTAAGAAATATGTCTTTCATGGCTTCCCAAGACCTAATACTGGATTCTCCCAACCCCATGAACCATCTTAGTGCAGAGTCTTTGAGGGTGGCAGAAAAGAGCTTTAATTTATGGGCATCTTGCATGTAGTTGTAGCTCCTACACAATATGTCAAATTCAAATAGGAAGGTGTCTGGATCTTCACTATTTTTACCATAAAAGGTAGGCAGTGTTGAGAGAGGAATATTCTTCATGTTGACATTTGGGGTGGTGTCTAGAATCGGAAACCCGAAAGTAGTTTCGGTTTGGTTTCCAATTTCTTCTTCCTCTCCGTGCCTTACATTGTTATGGTCCTCCTGATCATCCATATTGGCTTGGTTTCCAAAAAGAGAGTACCTAAGTGGTTTTATCTTTAAAGAGAACAAGGTTTCCCTTTGATGGAAAGGTCTTCCTACGAATTGGATGTTTGGGACTCTACTCAAGCCGGTTGAGACTATTGGTGCCAAAGTTTTTGTATCAGTTTGAGAGATGATTACGTTGGCTGAACTACCAAACAAAAGATTCACGTGTTCAGGGTCTATGATGTTTTCAAAATTAGGATCTTCTGGTGGTGTAAAAGAAAAGGTTGTATTGTTTGGTTCTACGGAAGGCTTGAGTGGTATTGCCTCCTGTCCTAATATGATTGATGCTTCAATTTCTTGTTCTATAGTGCTCTTTGTGTTAGTCCCTTCAGAGACTATTTTAGCTCTTTGAGTTGATCTAGCTCCTGTTTTTCGGTATCGGTCTGTGGATTTTATAAGTGGAACATTCCTTCCCCCAAAGATATCGGAAGGAACCTTGGTTGAAAGGTCTGATTTAGATTTAATGTATCTACCTTGTGGGTCTCTAGGCCTATTCATGAAAGAAAGCAAAAACAAAAACAAAAAGCTACCATTTGGTTTCTAGGTCTATTCATGAAAAATAAATAAAATAAAAATAAAAACTACCATTGGGTTTGGGGGATCCTGCAATAGCAGATGCCCAGGTTTTTACTCTCGTCTTAAAGTTCCCCTGCCACCAATCTAATACTAAGGTCTAGGAATGATATATTTCCTAACTACTTCCTACCTTGAGACAACTCCCCGACAACAACGCTAAAAATGATGGGTATTGTATATGCACTAAAAACCCTCAATTAAATTTTCAACCCGGGGTAAGTAAACTGAGAGTTGTAGCAAAATATATGCCAAAGGTAGAAGGGTTGGTAGTAGTATAGTCTAACTAAGGAAGTGGCTATCTAAGGGCTAATCTATTCAAGCAAACCTATCTAATGAGAAAACCCTACTAAGCAAATTGAAACTATGTAACCTAAGTACTTCTGGGCCAAGGATTGATGGATAGCTCTACGAAATAAAGTAAAAACCCTATATAAAGCAAACTAGTTCATAACAATAAGAAAAAGCAACTATTAAGTATAACAATGAGCAACTAACAAAAGCAAACTACTTTAACTTGCCAACCTACATTCAATGAGTAACTAACCTATGAAAGAAAATAAGTAAACAAACAAGCAACTATTCTACTAAAGCAAGCAAACAAGTAAGCAAAGACAACTAACTAACCTATTAAAGCAAATAGACAAGTAAGCAAAACAACTAGCTAACCTATTAAAGCAAATAGACAAGTAAGCAAAACAACTAGCTAACCTATTAAAGGAAATAGACAAGCAAAACAACTAGCTAGCCTATTAAATCAAATAGACAACTAACTACTCTAAGATAACTTCTACTGCAAGTAATCAAATTAAAACTTCTCATTGAACAACTATCTAGCCTAAGAGGCAAGTGGACTATATTCTTAAAACTTCAAAACTATTTCTAATTCATGAAAGGAAATCTATTTAATTGAAAGCAAGAAGAACTAACAACTAACCTTTAATCTATGATAAACAACTACTCTCTAATCTATGAAAGCAAAAGACTATCTATCCTACAGCAGCAATAAAACTATCTCCTAAGCTATGAAAACAAGAAACTATATCTTCTGATCTATGAAAGCAAGAAACTATCTTTTCTGATCTATGAAAACACGAAACTATCTTTTAAACTATGACAATTCAAATATAATGTTGGTGGTTGTGTGAATGTCTCTGGTGTCTGATAATATCTCAATGGCACTTGACAACAAAGGACAATTTAAGTGGTATAAGCTCAACACTAATCTCAATAGCAAAGTGAAAGGTACGGATTAAACAATCCAACGAGAATTTAGCCATGACAAAAACAATCGTCAATTACCCTGCATATTCATTTATTAACCATCAACAATATAATGAGATCATCATTTTACTTCTATACTATGTAAGCAAAATTCATACTTAAACTCAACTATTAACTAAGAAATACAATTGCAATTTAACTCTAGGAAAGAAATTACATAAAATGAAACTATGCTATATCTATTCTAACAATTCAAACTGCAATAAGAAAATGCTTAAGAACATAAATTAGAACATGGCTTTAAAGAGTAAACTAACAACTACATTAACCAACAACTAATTAAGCAAGATCTACATAAAAAATGAGATAAGCAAGCTATAATTAAAACTGAAATTAATCCTATCCATCCATCAAATCCTTGTTAAAGAAAACTCAAATTAAAACTCTGTTTTATTCTATTTAAAACTTTGTTTTAAATTTGATTCTAAAATCATAAATAAAGACATAATCTAATCTCTAATTGCACATGGGATTAGTCTAGGGATTTGTAAATCCGTTCCTAACTACAAGATCAATGCATTTTAACACAATCCATCATACTAACCTACAAAAGAGAATCAAAGAAATTAAATTATAAAAACAAACTAATTAACACAATGAAAATGCATGTACAGGAAATAAAGAGAACAATTAAACTATGAAATGCATAAACCACATAAAGAACAGTTACCAGACTACTGGTGGGCCCCCTAGCAAGTCATGGTCACTTCCTAAAATCACACCACGAACTCAACAAGTTGACTTCACCATTAAAACACAGAAACACAGTTTTATACAACTTCGGCAATGGAAAATGACAAAAATAAGAGAGTCGCATTTTTCTCTAATACACTACGTCTATTGATTCTTAACCTATTGTCTGACCATCCCAGTGGTAATTATAAGTTTACAGACCAAGTGGTCGACCACAGGAGGGTTGAACCACTTCTAAATTCGACAATTTACATTAAATGATGCCCTAACTTTTGAAACGGAGCGAGCCAATAATCGCCCTGTTGAACAATTAAAATTGAGTTGTCAGAAGTTCAGTAGCTAGAGGGGGAAAGCATGAACAAAACCCACGTTCTTGATT
The DNA here is from genome assembly GCA_009831015.1 of Picea engelmannii. Classification (NCBI taxonomy): domain Eukaryota; kingdom Viridiplantae; phylum Streptophyta; class Pinopsida; order Pinales; family Pinaceae; genus Picea; species Picea engelmannii. The sequence goes on along the minus strand of ML789933.1, from coordinate 99,707 downwards.
CGCCAATCACTTGCCGCTAATACCATAACCGCCAATTCGCCCATCATTTTTGTGCAGGACGCGATGTTGGACGTAGTGTCAGATCGAGTACCGGATAGAGTGTTGGAAGGAGTGTCGGACTGAGTGTCGGAAGCAAAAACATGGTGTGTTTTCGCCCTAGCGTAGATCATTCTGTTTTAGCATAAAATTCTTCAAAAATCTCCTTCAAAACATGAAAAACACATATGTACATTCAACAAAAAGTGTCTAATAACTGTCATAAATTGATCATATATCGAGCCCAACATTACCCCCACACTTACGATTTTGTAGGTCTCACTGCAAAAAAAAACGAGGTTACCCCTCATGACTAGGCTTGCTGAGGAGGATCAGCTTTGGAAGCCTCTCCTTCTTGTTGTGAATACTTTGCCTTGTGCCTCTTATGTTGCTTTAGCTGTGCTCTGAGGCTGCGGTTGGATTTGGTCATTTCATCGACCAACCGTTGAAGGGAGTTAAGATTTGCTTGAAGGACTGCATTATCATGATGAAGGTGTGTGTTTATTGTCTTCCTTTCTTCCAACTGTTGGAGAAGCTGATGGTTTTCCTTTTCTAGCTCCTCTATGGTTGGGCAGAATCGGTGATCTCCGAAGAAGGCTTAGATCCTTTGAGGGATGTGGACAATCTATCAGTTTTAGGATCTAGAGTAGGCATGGGTGAAGTAGGAGTGATGGGGGATTGGTAAGGAGAGGTAGGTTCTGATTTTGTTTTCCTTAGTGGCTCTAATCCATCCACAAAAACTTCCCTAAGTTTCTTGTGAGGACTCTCAAGGTCGGAGGACACTTGGATAGGGTCCGAAGTAGGTGGAGGTTTTGCATAAGGCTTGGTTCTTGTGCTCTGGGTACTCTTCTGAAAGGGTCCTTTACCAAATCAATTGGCTCCCCTCTTGTTTGTGGGAATGATAGGAAAGTCTTGTTGAATTACTTCTTGGAGATGTTTAGGTGTAGGATCAAGAGAGAGTGAAGGCATTGGGGGGTTAACAATAGGCTTATTTTGGCCTTTTCTCTTGGTCTTTTTACCCGATGAAGAAGTGGGGATATCAACAAGCTTTTGGTATTTTTTTTGGAAAAGAGAGGGTTTGTGCAAGGGGGTTTGAATTTCTTGGAGAATGAGGCTTGGATGGAGAGATAGTTTTTAGGCTAAGTGGTTTTTTGTCGGTCTTAACTGTCAAGTGAGGGTTTGTAAATTGGTAGATAAAGGCATCCCAAGTTTTCCCCTGTTTCTCTAGTTTGACTAGAACAAGGAGTTTGATCAAGCCATGGTGAAAGAGACTATTGTGGGGGTTAGTCACATTCTTCCTCACTTGAGAGGACATCTTCTCCAAGCTTTTTAGAAAATAGAAGGGGAAGTTCAAAGGTTTGTTGAACAGAAAATGAGCCAGCAAACTAAAATGACAAGCTTTGAAAGTGGAGTATCTACCTTTGCAGGTAATCAAACTTGTGATGATGATGAGGGGGTTGATCAATTCCACCTTTATCCACTCCCTATAATATCCTTTTGCTCCTGAAATGCTCTCGAATTCAGGCTTAAACACCCTGTTATAACTTGAGAACGACAATTGGTGGTTTTTGAACCATCTATCTCGCATTCTTGGGAGCTTTGTTGTTGCAACAATGGACTCTTCTGAGAGTTCAAAGGTAAGAGACCTTGCATGTGTTGTCTTCCCATCGAAACCAAGGGAGAATTCCATGGAGAGGTCGTCATCATAGCCCTGCAATGTAGACAAGAATGGCCCCTAGCCTGTGCACAAAAACACCTCCCTACACTGTGCAAATTCGGGAATGGAAAACAGGTCCTCATAGAAGGAGGGTTCATACCTCCTGGGAATTGTGGCAGAGGTGAAATTTACCAGGCAAGGGCGTGATCGAGCCAAGAGATGGCACGAATTGGGAGCAGGCCGAATGCATTTTGAACAGAGGATGAAATGGCAGAGATTGGGAGCGATTTCTTAACGCAGGGGAGAGAAAATGGCAAGGGAGAATTGAGATAATGGTTGCCCAACCCAATTTTGAATGTGCTTATAGTGGAGTACGTTGCATACATGTGCGCGTGAGATGCCATGTGTGGGAATTTCGAATTCGATGGCTCGTTTTGGGGAAATGTAATGATGCATAGTTAGATCAATGTCCAAGTCTTTTGACTTGGACATTTGATCATAAACATATGAAGCATCTTCAATCAATGCCTACAACCAATTCAATTGAATGTAATTGAGTTTTGGTTACCTAGAATCTAGGATAGTTGCTGGTGTGTAATTCACATGGCACTTCGTTCAGCACCTCATATGGCATCTCATATGGCATTTTATACGGTATCTCATATGGCACCTCATACGATACTTCCTCTGGTACCTCTGTGTTAAATAAATTTTCACTTCCTGTAATGGATAGCCTGCAAATTAAATGTTTTTGACAATCATAGTGGTTTAATGAGCAAAGGAAGAATGCTCCATTGTTGTTGATTTTGCCACCATGCTCACTCAATCCTCTTGCATATGACATATAATGTCAAACCTACAATGAACGGGTTATATCAAACATAAAACATGTATTGTCAATCCTACAATGCATAGCTTGTAATGAAAGATAAACCAATAAAGAGTGGTATGTTAAGTATATGTTCAGTAATTTATAGCACACAGAAGTTTAGCACTTTTTAAAAATAAAAATGACTATCAATGTAATAACCTGTATCATAGAAATAATACAAAAATTCTTACAAATCTTTATTTCTCTAGGCAATGATCGTTTGTCATCTCATGAACCCCTCCCCCACACCTAAGTATTGTGACACCTCACAATCAAAAGTATAGGAAACTAGTCAGTATCCCCCAATAGCCGAAGATTTATAGTATGTCAAGTGTAAAGATAAAATTTCACAGATTGGTCTGACGAGACGGTTAGAATATGGCCCCACCTATAGGATAAGAGATCCTATATATAGATAAGAAGAGGTAGGCAAGAGAGTTGCAAGATAGTCTTAGAGTTATTCCCTAATGGCAAGTTGATGGAGTTCATTAACCTTAGCTTAACCATACATACTTCATGCCAGCTTTGTCTACAAGTAATGTCGTACATCAGGACAAGTTTAAATTTATTATTTATTTTTGTTAGATTATCATCCTCGCTAGGTAGAATGCCCCGCTGCCAGCAAGCATGTTCAGTACTTCGATGGGTTTACCTAGTCATACCACAGGTCGATACCCGCTGCCAACAGACCTGTTCAGTATCCCGACGAATTAGCCTCTTACACCCTTAGAGACTAGCCCTCCATCTTTTAATATTTTAGTATAAGATTGCTTTATGCAAGAAGATGGGGGAGCAGCACTGAAAACAACGTTTTCTTACTTTTTCAATTGGGATGGTATTTATGTTAGAGGATGAATTTATGTTATATTACTTAGTGATTGTCCCGATGTAAGGGGTACTTAAGCGGACGTGGCCTATCTAAATATATGATATAATCAAGCTATTTAGTGTGTAGTTGATGATACCATTGAGAAAGAACAGAAAGGTATCTCTAGGCTCAACTCACTTTCTTCTTTTGCAATTATTGTGATGTTTCCATGACTAACCGCTAATTAGACCTCCTTGTTCTCTTTGATAAAGACACTTGACTCACTTACTCATGTTTCTTGGAAAAACTGTCTGAGAGACCTCTAGGCTTGATAGTTATGGTATCACTTCCTTATATAGTGGTGAAGAGTTTCAAGAGAAACTACCTTAGAATGCCTTAAAAAAATAAGAATTTTTGCAAAAATATGGCTAATTACAGTAAGTCAATATTCATTCGATGCTTTAGTAGACACAAAATTCAAGTGTAACAATGTTTTGAAGAAATATTCTTGAAATTGTGTACTCCTGGTGAAATAAATACTTACAGAGACCTCTAGATTTTCCTTATTAACAAAATTCAAAAACTATTTACATATGTACAGTAGGAAATTCAGAAAAAAAATTCAAGAACAAGGGGGGACTTACCCATCTACTAAGGCCAATGCCTTGTCAGTTGACATGACCTGTAGAAAATCCTCTTTGGAAATGGGCTTATAATAAAATTTGAGTCGGTGTCCATTTACTACAAAGGAGATTTGCCCATCGTCAATCGTTTTAATTTTTACAGCTCCATTGTCATATATAGTCTCTACCTCATAAGGGTACAACCACCGAGTGGTGAGTTTGCCTTTGAAGGTTTTGAATCAGGAATCAAACAACAGAGAACAATCACCAAGTTGGGAGTGATTCTTCCTAATAAACTTGTCATGCCACTTTCTCCTCTGGTTTTGGACTAATATTGTCTGTTGGATGGAATCTTGCATGATTTCATCCAACTCATTTAGTTGTAGGGCTCGTTGCTTCTGAGCCTCATCCAAGTTCAATCCTAATTCTGCGACAATACAAAATGTCCTTACTTGGAATTCTATTGGTAAAAGTACTTGTTTCCCATACACTAGCTCGTAAGGGGTATGCCCAGTGGTATTTGTTAGAAAAATAGGACCGTGGAGCAATAAAATAAAACAAATGAGGAAACAAAACACAGAAGATACACAATACAAGAGAGACACAAATTCACGTGGTTCACCCAGTGTGGGCTACGTCCACCATAGAAATTTCCAGGTCCTTTCTTTATTATTATCCAGCAAAATGAAGGGATACAACCTACAGCAAAACCCGTTGTAACTTCCTCTTCTTTCTCTCACAGTCTCCTCTCTCAGAATACAACCTCGCCAACATGCATAGCCGCAATACATTTCCCTCATAAAAGAGGGTTGCCTTCTAGGGCAAAAAACCCTAACATAATCTCTATTGTTAGATCTGTGACCTTATAATGAACGGTCCAGATTTACAATGAAATTACAATATACTTTTACAAGGCAAATTTTGCTTCGGGGGCCCGCTTGCCCCCAGACACCCCAGCCGGGGGGATAGCCCCCCTGGACCCCGCAGAGGGGGTACCCCCCCTCTGCACTCCCCCGCATGGAAGAGTGTACATACTTCTGGGGTGTAAATACTTCATGGGGTATAAACACGACTGAAAGTAAAAGTCCTCTAAATCAAGAAGATAATCAGGCTCCACAACCAACAGTATTCCTCCAGGTGGTCTGGTATTCCCACAAAGCCTCTGGGAGCCTATCAACCCAGTCTCGGTGATGCAACTAAAGAGTCTTGGTCAAGATGGCTTCCAGAACTTTGTTTGTGGATTCTACCTGACCATTGGCTTGCGGGTGGTATGGAGAAGATTTACAGTGTTTAATCCCATATTTCTCTGTTAGCTCTTTCATCAGCTTGGAAGTGAATTGAGTGCCTTGGTCGGTAACAATTTCACGAGGGACACCGAAGAGGGTAAAGATGTCTTCATAGATGAATTTGACAATAGACTTCTTTGTATCCCTAGATAGGGGTTTTGCCTCTACCCATTTGGTGACATAGTTCGTACAAACCAAAATATAGTTCTTCCTACGGGACATGGGTGAAATTGGTCCTACAAAGTTGAGGGCCCATTTTTCGAAGGGTTCTATCATAACTTGGGCAAACAAAGGAATTTTGTCAGTTGACATAGGTCTTCCTATCCTTTGGTAACTATCACAACTTCTCACATACTTGGCAACATCTTTGAAAATACTAGGCCAATAGTAACCCGAATGTAACACCTTATATGTTGTGTGTTTGTCAGAAAAATGGCCACCACATGGTCCATCATGATAGCTTCATAGTATTTCAGGTACCTCGTCCTCTCGGACACATCTACGAATAATCAAATCAGGACCTATGCAAAAGATATCATGACCAACCCAAGAGTAATTAGCACTATGTGTAATAATTCTGCTTTTCATGAGGTGACAAATGAGACGGTAACTTCCTAGTAGCCAGATAGTTTTCCATATCTGCAAACCATGGGGTATTGACAAAGAGGGGAAAAAGATGCTCATCTGGAAAACTATCATCTACAGGGATGTCACCATCCTCATTTTTTATTCTTGAAATAAAATCAGCTACTACGTTATCCTTTCCAGGTCGGTCAAGCACATTGATATTAAATTCTTGCAATAACAAAAGCCACATGGTCACTCGTCCATTATTTATAGGTTTATTCATGAGGAATCTAATGGAAAAATGATTGATATGTACGAATACTTCATAACCTGTAATGTAATGACGAAACTTGTTGATAGCATGAACAACTGCCAAGAATTATTTCTCGATGACTATGTAGTTCAACTCGGTAGGAGACAAGTTCTTGCTCACAAAATAAATGGCATAGGATTGTTGGTCCTCTTTCTACCCTAATACCCCTCCTATTGCGGTGTGAGAGGCATCAATGGATATATGAAATGGGAGAGTCCAATTGGGCCCTCTAATAATTGGTGCCACAGACAGCTTAGCTTTCAGGGTTTCAAAGGCAGTTTGACACTGTTCAGTCCAAACAAAATCAACATCTTTTATTAATAATACAAACATAGGTGCAGCAATATTTGTAAAATTTTCAATAAACCGTCGGTAATATCCGTCATGTCCAAGAAAGCTTCGCACCTCTTTTTGAGTATTGGGGGGTGGAAGTCTGACAATGACCTCAATTTTTGCAGGATCGACTTTTATCCCTTCAGATGAAACATGATGTCCTACAACCACTCCTTCAATTAACAACATTTTGCATTTTTCATGACTTAGAGATAGGTTCATTTCTTGGCATCTGATGAGGACTTTTTCTAAGTTGTCTAAGGCTTCCTAGTAAGTGTTACCATAGACTGTGATTTCATCCATGTAGACCTCCACACAATCATGAATAAGATCAACAGATATCCCTAATACTGCTCATTGAAATGTGGCAGGAGCATTACACAATCCAAATGGTAAGACCCTATAGGCATAGGTTCCCCAAGGACAAGTAAAGGTAGTATTTTCCTGATCCTCGGGTGTTATAAGAATTTGGTTGTACCCGTTGTACCCATCTAGAAAGGAAAAATACTTCTTTCCAGACAAGGTATCTAGAACTTGGTCAATGAAAGGGAGAGGAAAGTAGTCTTTCAGAGTGGCCTTGTTGAGTTCCCGGAAATCAACACAAATTATCCATTTCTTGGTCACTTTATTTGAAACCACTACAAGCGGGGATACCCACTTACTTTCAGAGATGGGATAAATGAATCTAACATTTAACAACTTTTGGATCTCCTCCTTGACTATATCTTTAAGTGTTGGGTTCATCCTTCTCTGGGGTTGCCTAACATGTGTTACTTCCCCCTGGGTATATATGTGATGGATGCATGTGTCAAGGTGTATACCCTTCATGTCAGTGTATTCCCAGACAAATGCTCCTTATCGTTCTTTAAGGATATCTACTAATTGTTTATGTTGGTCAGTATCTAGCTCAGAGTTTATATGTAAAAAATTCCCTGGAATAATCTCGTAGGGTATAGTATAAGACATGGTAGACTCATCTGTTTCGAAAATAAAAGATGTTGAATACAAAATGGATGGGTTCAATTGTTCTTGAAGTTCTTCCCCAAACATGTACTCAAATTGGGGAAAAGACTGTGGAAAATCCACACATGTGATAGCATAAATGAACTGGTTTTGCACATTTTCTGTTGTGTGCTCCTGAAGTGCCTTTGCATGGTCACTAAGCAATACGGGTTCTTACTAGTCCTCATTCTTGTATGGACATTCAAGCCACCATAGATTCTCCATAATAGGTTGAGCTAGAGAGTAAATGGTGAGCTTCTGGATAGAGAGACCATTTGAGATGGTCATTTCTCCTTCTCTACAGCCAATAAATGCATTGGTTGTGGCTAGCCAAGGTCTTCCCAAAATGACAGGATGGCCCTTGGTAGGATCCTTTGAATGAATGACAAGAAAATCTATTGGGTATTCCCATAAGGCTAAAGTAACCATGATATCATCTAAAATTCCTTCAGGTATAACCCTAGTATTATCTGCTAATTCCAAGATAGTTGGGGTAGGCTGAAGAAGAGGTTGTAACTGTAATTGTTCCAAGGTAGTAGCAGTGATAACATTGATGGCTACCCCTAGATCTATGAGAGTGTTTCCAATGGAGACCTCATTAATGGTTATGGTCACTATGGGGTTCCCTGGATTCCCATATTTTGCTAGTTTTGGCTTCTCTGATATGTACTCAGAAAGTCCTCCTACCAAGTGTACTGTAGGGGAGTCCTTTTGCTTCCTACCTGGCTTCTTAATACACAATTCTTTGTCTACCTTACTGTAGATTGGAATGTCTTTAATGGCTTGAAGCAAGGGAATCTTGACACAAATATTTTTCAATTCATTCAAAATGTCAAATTCTGGTCGGGTGGTAGGTTTCTCGATTACCAATTGGTCTGGATAAGGAGGAACCTTCATAATTTGTGAAGGTTTATCTTGGGGAAGCTTGGGTTCTTGATTCTTCGGGATAATAACATCTTCCCATCTAGTGTCATATGTGGGTTGTTTGGTGCTTTCTTCTTCTTCTTATTCCTATATGACTACTGAAGGTCTCTTCCTCTCTAGCACTTTTCCCGATATTAGTTGAATTTCCTGTAATGGAACATGAGTGATAACATATGTCAGGAAGGCCTACATCTCAACATTGTGAAGAGGTTTAGGGGGATTATTATTGGGATTCAACACTGGTTATGCCAATAATAGTGTTGGTCTCAGGGAGCTTGCATTTTGATATTGTAGCGGTTGTTGTTGTGGAATAGGAGGTAATGGTGGTGGAAAAAAACTTGGCAGACGTTGTGGAGTGTTCGATAGGAACTGAGGATAATGATGGTTGGACATAGGGATAGGTCGAGCTTGAGGGTTTCCTTGGTTTTGTCCTCCTCTCCATCCTTGAATCCAAGGATGTTGGTACTGAGTAGACCAGTTTTTCCAACCTTGTGCGTTCCACTGTTGTTGTTGTTGATAATAGGGTGGAACTTGAGATTGGAGATCTGGGTATGTGGGATGGTTCCTAGGCTGCCATGGCCTCCTACGTGCATAAGAAGACTCCCTAGGATCTCCACTCCTATATATGTCTAATAAATCGGGCAATCATGGACATTTTTCAGTCACATGGTCTTCTGTACAGAATCCACAAACTGAAATGTTATCTAATGGGCATTCCCTTGAGGAATGCTTCCTCCTGCATCTTGGGCAATATATGCCAATTGTTGCATTCTCCTCCTCATGTTTCTTTTTTATTTTTAGGTTGTCCAACTGGGAACCTATTGTGCTTAAGATGTATGTCTTGAAGTTTTCTAAAAGGTTCCCTATCTCTTCTCTCATGATACCACCTGAAGTAATTTGTTTTAATTTTCTATTGTAAGGGTCCTGGACATTCTTTCATGTTTTGGCTCTACTCCTTGAGTAATTTTTACACATTTCACATATTTCAGCAAATGGTTTATGAGAAATGTCACCTGATGGCATCAGGTTAAGAATCTCTAAATATTCTTCTAAAATTCCCTTAAGGAAAAGAGCCCTAATTGCATCCTCTAGGAGGTCATGGTATTTTGACTTCTGGGAGATATAACCAAATCTTTCAATATAATATTAAAGGGTCTAGTCTTCTAACTGTTGGATTTTAAAGATGTCATTACGAGACTCTTTGGTCTTGCAGTAGTCTTGGTACTTCTTAAGAAAGATGTCCTTCATGACTTTCCAAGACCTAATACTGGATTCTCCCAACCCCATGAACCATCTTAGTGAAGAGTCTTTGAGGGTGGCAGGAAAGAGTTTTAATTTCTGGGCATCTTGCACATAGTTGTAGCTCCTACACAAGATGTCAAATTCAAATAGGAAGGTGTCTGGATCTTCACTGTTTTTACCATAAAAGGTAGGCAGTGTTGAGAGAAGAATATTCTTCATGTTGACATTTCGGGTGGTGTCTAGAATCAGAAACTCGAAAGTAGTTTTGGTTTGGTTTCTAGTTTCTTCTTCCTCCCCATGTCTTACATTGTTATGGTCCTCCTGATCATCCATATTGGCTTGGTTTCAAAAAAGAGAGTACCTAAGTGGTTTTATCTTTGAAGAGAACAAGGTTTCCCTTTGATGGAAAGGTATTCCTACATATTGGATGTCTGGGACTCTACTCGATCTGGTTGAGACTATTGGTGCCAAATTTTTTGTATCAGTTTGAGAGATGATTACATTGGTTGAACTACCAAACAAAAGATTCACATGTTCAGGGTCTATGATGTTTTCAAAATCAGGATCTCCTAGTGATGGTGTAAAAGCAAAGGTTTTATTGTTTGGTTATGTGGAAGGCTCGAGTGGTCTTGCCTCCTATCCTAATATGATTGATGCTTCAATTTCTTGTTCTATAGTGCTCCCTGTGTTAGTCCCTTCAGAGACTATTTTATCTCTTTGAGTTGGGCTAGCTCCTGTTTTTCGGTATCGGTCTGCGGATTTTATAAGTTGAACGTTCCTTCCCCCAAAGAGATCGGAAGGAACCTTGGTTGAAAGGTCTCATTTAGATTTAATGTATCTACCTTGTGGGTCTCTAGGCCTATTCATGAAAGAAAGCAAGAAGAAAAAGAAAAAGCTACCATTTGGTTTCTAGGCCTATTCATGAAAAATAAATAAAAAGAAAAAGAAAAACTACCATTGGGTTTGGGGGAGCATGAAATAGCAGATGTGTAGGTTCTTACCTCTCATCTTAAAGTTCCCCCACCACCAACCCTAATACTAAGGTCTGGGAATGATATATTTCCTAACTACTTCCTACCTTGAGACAACTCCCCGACAACAGCACCAATAACGATGGGTATTGTATATGCACTAAAATCCCTCAATTAAATTGTCAACCTGGGGTAAGTAAACTTAGAGTTGTAGAAAAATATATGCCAAAGGTAGAAGGGCTGGTAGTAGTATAGTCTAACTAAGGAAGTGGTTATCTAAGGGAAAATCTATTCAAGCAAACCTGTCTAATGAGAAAACCCTACTAAGCAAATTGAAACTATGTAACCTAAGTACTTTTGGGCCAAGGATTGATCGATAGCTCTATGAAAACAAGTAAAAAACCTATATAAAGCAAACTAGTTCATAACAATAAGAAAAAGCAACTATTAAGTATAATAATGAGCAACTAACAAAAGAAAACTACTTTAACTTGCCAACCTACATTCAATGAGCAACTACCCTATGAAAGCAAATAAGTAAACAAACAAGCAACTATTCTACTAAAGCAAGCAAACAAGTAAGAAAATACAACTAACTAACCTATTAAAGCAAATAGACAAGTAAGCAAAACAACTAGCTAACCTATTAAAGCAAATAGACAAGTAAGAAAAACAACTAGCTAACCTATTAAAGCAAATAGACAACTAACTACTCTAAGATAACTTCTACTGCAAGTAATCAAATTAAAACTTCTCATTGAACAACTATCTAGCCTAAGAGGCAAGTGGACTATATTCTTAAAACTTCAAAACTATTTCTAAGTCATGAAAGGAAATCTATTTAATTGGAAGCAAAAAGAACTAACAACTAACCTTTAATCTATGATAAACAACTACTCTCTAATCTATGAAAGCAAAAGACTATCTATCCTACAGCAGCAATAAAACAATCTCCTAAGCTGTGAAAACAAGAAATTATATCTTATGATCTACGAAAGAAAGAAACTATCTTTTCTGATCTATGAAAATAGGAAACTATCTTTTAACCTATGACAATTCAAATATAATGTTGGTGGTTGTGTGAATGTCTCCGATGTCTGATAATATCTCGATGGCACTTGACAACAAAGGACAATTCAAGCAGTATAAACTCAACACTAATCTCAATAGCAAAGTGAAAGGTATGGATTAAACAATCCAACGAGAATTTAGCCATGACAAAAACAATCGTCAATTACACTACATATTCATTTATTAACCATCAACAATATAACGAGATCATCATTGTACTTATATACTATGTAAGAAAAATTCATACTTAAACTCAACTATTAACTAATAAATACAATTGCAGTTTAACTCTAGGAAAGACATAATCTAATATCTAATTGCAGATGGGGTTAGTCTATGGATTTGCAAATCCATTCCTAACTACAAGATCAATGCATGCTAACACAATCCGTCATACTAACCTACAAAAGAGAATCAAAGCAATTGAATTATAACAGCAAACTAATTAACACAATGAAAATGCATGTACAGGAAATAAAGAGAACAACTAAACTATGAAATGCATAAACAACACAAAGAACAGTTACCAGACTGTTGGTGGGCCCCCCAGCAAGTCGTGGTCACTTCCTAAAATCACACCACGAACTCAACAAGTCGACTTCACCATTAAAATGCAGAAACACAGTGTTATATAACTTCGGCAATGGAAAATGACAAAAATAAGAGAGAGTCATGTTTTTCTCCAATGCACTATGTCTATTGCTTCTTAACCTATTTTCTGACCATCCTAGTGGTATTTATAAGTTTACAGACCAAGTGGTCGACCACAGGAGGGTGGAACCACTTCTAAATTCGGAAATTTACATTAAATGATGCCCTACTGCTGAAACGGAGCGAGCCAATAATCACCCTGTTGAACAACTAAAACTGAGTTGTCGGAAGTTCAGTAGCTAGAGGGGGCAAGCATGAACAAAACCCACATTCCTGATTCGCCCATCACCGGCTGCCAATAACATAATTGCCAATTCGCCCATCGTTTGTTTGCAAGGCACGGTGTTGGACGTAGTGTCGGATCGAGTGCTAGAAGGAGTGACGGACTAAGGGTCGGAAGCGAAAACATGGTGTGTTTTCTCCCTAGAGTAGATCATACCGTTTTAGCATAAAATTCTTCAAAAATCTCCTTCAAAACGTGAAAAACACATCTGTACATTCGACAAATGTCTAATAACTGTCATAAATTGATCATATCTCGAGCCCAATAGGGTCTCGGGAATGAGGCCATGTTAGGTACCTAAATACAAAATATACACTGAAATAAAGTGAGGAAAGAGGGAAATCCTCATGGGAAAAACCCCCCCTCAAGGTACAATGTATGTAAAAAGAAGAACTACAGTTGCTAGGCAACTGTCTCCTTCACTCCAAGATGACTTCGCAGAGAATAGAAATTTTGCTCAATGAAGGGCTTGGTGAAGATGTTTGTCATCTGTTCTGTTGAAGGAAAGAACTGTAGGTCGATGATCCCCTCACATACTAAGTACTGGATGTAGTGCATGTGGATCTCGATGTGATTCATCCGCTTCCTCTGAACTGGATCTCTGCAGAACTTCAAAGTTCTCTGGTTGTCACAGCAGATGACGATCGACTGATGAAACTGAATGCCCAACTCAGTGAGAAAATGTTGTAGCCACATAGCCTGAATAGTTATGTTAAATACCCCTTTGTATTATTCCTTGGCTGAAGATAGAGCAATGGCATCATGCTTCTTTCTCGACCAACAGATAGGCCCAAAACCAAGACTGAGGTAGTAACCAGACCTCTCCTATGCAGTTGGCACAGTTTCCAGGTCCATGCAGGAGCTACATGAGCTACATTGGAAGGCTACAAACCATATCCTTTGATACGTACAGGGAACCATCACCTTTGGGATTCATTATGCAACAGACTCTACATTAGATCTTATCGTGTTTACTGATTCTAACTGGGTTGGCGATAGCACTGATCGCAAGTCCACATCTGGTTACTCACTCAGTATTGGTTCTGGGCCTATCTGTTGGTCGAGAAAGAAGCATGTTGTGATTGCTCTATCTTCAGCCGAGGCAGAGTACAGAGGGGTAGTTAACATAACCATTCAGGCTCTGTGGCTACAAAATTTTCTCATTGAGTTGGGCATTCAATTTCATCGGTCAATCATCATCTGGTGTGACAACTAGAGCACTCTGAAGTTTTGCAGAGATCCAGTTCAGAGGAAGCAGGCGAAGCACATCGAGATACACATGCACTACATCTAGTACTTAGTGCATGAGGGGATCATCAACCTATAGTTCTTTCCTTTAGCAGAACAGATGGCAAACATCTTCACCAAGACCTTCACTGAGCAGAAGTTCCATTCTTTGTGAAGTCGTCTTGGAGTGAAGGACACAGTTTCCTAGCAACTGTAGTTCTTCTTTTTATATACATTGTACCTTGAAGGGAGGGGAGGGGTTCCCATGAGGTTTTACCTCTTTCCTCACTTTATTTCAGTGTATATTTTGTATTTGGGTACCTAACATGGCCTCGTTGCCAGGACCCATTCTTTATTTTCACCATAGTGATGTTCAGGGGGGGTGTTGGAATTACTTCACACACACCTGGGATTTATTTTTCCTAATGTTTTTCCTTGTTTATTAGTCATAATTAGTCATTATCTAGTCTCCTATATTTTAGGGGAGAATATTCCACCTAGAGAATATTCTCTTTCAATTGACACTTCAGTTTGACTAGTTGAGTTGAGTCTAGATGTTGCATTGGTTTTGTCACCATGCAACATTGGGATCATCACCATGCTAATGCACACTTGCCTTGGGATCATCACCATACTAGCACATTACCCTTGATTCCTTGATCTACTCCTCACTACACTTTGTTCACTTAGTTAACTGAAGACTAGTTGACTAGTTAACTCAGCTAGGTGGCAGTTCACTCCTGTAACTGCCTGAGAGACTAGACTAGGTGGAAGTTCACTCCCGTAATTGTTGGTGTGTCTCCAAATCACTCTATACCACCACTATGGCACATTGGTTCTCCTCTAGTGCGCATTCACTGATTTATACATAGTATATCATGTGTAAATTATTCATTATTCATTACGGTTAATGAAAATTCTTCCATTCTTTCTCTCCTTCTTCTTCTTTCTCAATTTCTCTTTAAAAATGTGTGTAGTATTTTCTAGCTAGATCTATTATGTGTAGGTTCAACACATTTACAAATCTTTCTTGAATCCTCCAAGAATGACAAAACTATTGAGAGGCAGCTTGATCATTTGGACATATTCACTCATGTAAAGACATATCATGAATTTTATGATGAGATTCCACATCTTGAAGGGGGGATCCCTATCTTGTAACAATCTCTGGAATATTCATTTGAAGCACCATCTCTCCCTTATGAAAGAGTTCTAGCCACTTCATTGGACCCTAAAGTTCATTTGGATGATGTGATTGATAGGATTGAAAAGTTGAATCTTGATGACAATTCAACGCCATCTCAATTAGCTGAGCAACCTAGACCATCTCATAAAGGTCCACCAAAATGGCTCATAAACATACTTGAAAGTCTCCATTCTTATGAGGTTGGAAAGACAGGAACCAAAATTTCATTAGGAAAATATGGAGGTGATGTAGATAATTCAAATTCAAGTGATGTAGATGACATGGATGTTTCATATGATTATGATTTGAATTTATATACTAACTTTCAACCGACTTACTTTGAAGAAGCCACTTCTCACGATGAGTGGAAAGAATCCATGCAGAAGGAATATGATGCTCTCATCAAGAATAGGACGTGGAAGTTGGTGGATCGTCCATTCGGAACCAAACCAATGGGTTGCTAATGGGTATTCAACAACAAGTACAATTCATATATCTCACTTGAAAAACACAAAGAAAGGATCATGGTAAAAATATTTGCATAGAAAGAAGGTATTGATTATGAGGAGACTTTTTCCCTCGAGAAAAAATGGGTTACCATATGTACTCTATTTTCCATGGCAGCACAAAATGGATGGAAAATTCATCAAATGGATGTGAAGAATGCTTTCTTGAATGGAGACTTGAAAGAGAATGTTTTTATGTCTCATTCATAAGGTTTTATTGTGAATGGACAAGAACAGAAAGTATGCAAGCTCGTCAAATCCTTATATGGCCCGAAACAAGCACGGTGAGCCCGGTATGAAAATATAACTAAGCATCTTCTAAAATTGAATTTCAAGAACTACAATATTGATGATGCAGCTTTGTTTGTCAAGAAATTTGGAAAACTATTGTATATATTGTAGTATATGTAGATGATTTATTGATAACAAGGAACAATGAAATCTATTTCCAAGTTGTGACTCTTTTTTTCCACAATGGTTAACCTTAATTTTTAACCCTATAAATATCCAACCAAACACTATTTTCTATTATTATTTCATCTTTATTTGTCCCTAATGATAAGTGGAGTGTCCACTTGAAACCTTGGACATTTAAAAATTTTATGCACAGAGTATCTCCAAAAAGCTCAACGAACATTATGACTAACTGTGAAAACCTACACAGTCATAATTATCAGACATGCCAAAAAGTTTTCCTATTACACCCACCAAAACCTTCATTGATGACATCTTCCTTGTTTAATGATATTTATACAAAATAATACAGTATCATTCACAAAAGAATTGTTTTAGAAACAACTATAGCTTTTAATTAGTTTCACAAAATCAACTTGGGATATTGACAAGCCTAAGTAGTAGACAATCGTTTTTGAGTCACATGGATTAGAGAGGGGCAGGCCTATCATTCAACAAGTGGAATACAAAGTTGAATGATAGGTCCATGATTGAACTCTTGTGTTATGCTTGCTAACAAATGATTAATTGTGCATTGTGAAGATGCATCCACAGAGTGTTCATTCAAGCTAGAAAATTGTTTTCACTATGGTCTCTTCTATGATGATTATCACCAAAAAATCATAAGATACAACAAGAGATATAGGTCCTCCATCTACATATTGTTTGGTCTGAGTCATATTTCTAGAACAATGATGAATTTTGGTTTGAGATATTATCACCTAAATTTTACTCACAAGAGACATTCAAGTGATTGTTTAAAGACATTATTGATGGACAAGAACACACCATAATAAGGATACTTGTTGGCTACTTTACATCACCTCAAAAGAGTTTGGAAAAACATCACGAAGTGGGTTTTCATACACTTGCATGGCCTTCCTTCATTGACACTCATATGGATTTTCCTTCGAAATTTGTGCAATTCTGATTATATGAGAGAGTAAGTCCTCTTCGACACATTTAAGAAAGTAGTCCTAGATCAATTAGCTCTAGGTTGATGTACATATTAAATTCAATCTACCATACCATTTATGAGTACTTTGGCCCTCCAAAGTCTATTTCAAGCATTGGGATCTCCATTTCAAATGAAGAGCTTTCACATTGGAACTAGTTCTTGATAGTGCTCGTGATTTCTCTATAAATGAAAGTCATGGGGCAACATTTAAAGAAGAAGAAAAATTGCAAGGTTATGTTGTAGGAATGATATTGATGATCACTTATATTGCTCTCTCATCTCTATAATCCATAGCCATCATGCTTATATGAGTTCTTTCATCAAAGAACAAATACATTTCTTCATGCACCATTTGTGAGAAAGGGTTTTCAAGAAGCAAAAGGCCCCATCCCAAGGAGAGAGTTGGAGCTCATTTGCATCCAATAATTCTTCTCATGTGTTGTTATTCATATCCAAACATATCCATTGGATCAATATATGAGTATTGCTTGCTTCCCTCCATATTTTTGTTTGAATTTAATTCTTTTAGTTTAGTTTTTAGTTTAAATATTATGAATGCTACTTTACTTCACATTTATTGCAATAGTACTTATGTGATTGGTCTCACTATTAACAATTTTCTATTGTATAGTTCATAACCTATCTTTACTTAGAGGATTTTTCACACCAATGAAAAAAAATCAACCAATCATATTGGCGACTCCACTTGAGTTTCAATCATCAATTATCTATTATTAGGTTGTGTTCATCCATTCTCTGAAAGCTAGTGCCTTCAATGACTCATAATCGTCTTGTCTATCCAGTTGGAAACCACACTCTGTGAATTTTCTTCCCAAAAATTTATTTCCCATGAATCCAACGACTTGTTTAACTATTTCAATACGAATTTAGGTTGATTTTTTGTATCTTGTCACACTTGTCTCCCACACAAACTAGGTATTTATCTCTAAAGAGATCTATGCAAGTCTGCTTGAATCCTCTTCTTGAGAAATAGTTAGAATTGTCAATAAACTTAAGTAGAAAGCCTTATTTTGTCATAAATTATACGATGAAAATCTTTGGTCTTTTCCCATTCTTGAATTAGTAACTAACTAACATATTGGGTATGAGGAAGAAATCCTATTTCATTTATCTTTCCACGTGGATGGATTTTTACTTATTATAGTGCATGGATTCTTAGATTAGAGTTCAATGATCTTGATACCTTGTCTTTCACTTACCACGCACAAGGGAAATAAAAGCCTCTTACCTCTATTATGTTATTTTTCTTTGTAACACATTTGACCCCCTAACCTCTTAGGCTGGTGGGATGTCTATTTTTCCACTTCCATTACACCTCAGATCATGGGTTTTACACCTTATATGACCTTTGTCCCTCGTGGCACATCCAGGAACTCCTTTTGTACAACATCCAAACATGGAATATCCTCAGACTCCTTACCTTTCTTTCCAAAAAATTCATAATAGAATCCTACCACACATACCAAGGATGAATTTCCCGATCAGATGGATGTGATTCACCTAGCCCGACCATATCGACGGTCAACGGGGAATCGGGTTTCTTTCCCATTAGGAAAATAAGTTACGCAACCCATGTTATGTTCCCGATGAAACTTTCCCGAAAACCATACTCCCAACATATCTAACGGTCTTTGGGATATGGAATCAACAGTCCTGATCAAATCAGCACATCAAACTACATGACATATAACACCTTGCTCCTTCTCCACTCAACACATTAACAAGTGGGGTCTACAAAAAATCTACAGCAGTGATCATATATGTCTACTATACCCTCAGATCAACAGCTCCTATCCACTCGAGACTTCCACCATCGGAATGTACCCACTCCAAGTGATCACAAGAATTCTCAATCAACTCCTCCTGACGCGAATTCTCCAACGGTCATATATCACTTGGAGCTCGCAACTACACAGTGTTAACCTACACCACTCTTCAGCTAAATTCCTTCCTTGTGATGGTTCATTCTAGATCCAATGATTCAGTGCCTATCAAACTCCACACCTACAGATCTATGGTCTACCACTCCTTGGGTCCTCGACATTGGATGTTTCCCATTAGAAACTCCTCCTATGCCTTTTCCAAACCTTCTCGATATCCAATCTTCCGATAGACTTATTGGCTTAGTGCCTTGGGCATATACGACCCAGATCTCATCAGCCTAACCTTCGATAGATAAAAGACTCACCTTCTCTTGAAATTCTCCCATCAAGAGTTCCAAAGACTTTGTGTTTTGGATCTTTCTAAAGGTTTCACCTTCCTAAATTATTCCTCTTGAAGCAAGGATCTCTGATGGAAAGTTGAGATGTGATCCTCTGTCGAATCAACGGATATCATTCTTATGGGTTTAAATAATTATTTTCAACAAGGATAAGGGTGGTTTGAGGAATTAGTAATCATGTGGTCTTCCCAAACTCATCATGTCGGGGTTTAACTTGAATCCTTTAGCTCTTAAACCACTTCCCAACAGGGAAGAAATACTCTACCCCAAACACCCAATTGAAGATTTCGTATCCTGCAAACTTTCCATTTCAAAGCAAGGAAGAATACAGGGTTAGTTTCCTACATTCACGATCCTCATACACTTTCACAATTAACACATTTATTCATTTAAGATATCAATATAGAACTCCATTCAACTCAGGGTTGTCATTCATTATCACATTTAACCATTAAAATGAACCGAATGCATTTTATAACCATTAAAAAACATTCAATAGACATTATAGGTAAAAACCCTTATCTTCTCAATAATGTCTTCCAACCAACCAACTGACTGAGGAGAAACGTCTTTCCACCCAAGCGTAGGATTTGTTGCACTGTGATTTTCTACAACATTCCACCCTCTTTCCAAGCCATGATACCACCAGGGGACTATTTCAGTTGACTACCATGTCAAGAAATGGTTCAGGAAGGTTACTCTCCTTCACTCCACTAGAAATAGCAGAAGTTTCCCTCTTCCCACTAAGCTCAGGACCTCCACGAGTTTATCAGGAACCTTCCCAATTGGAATTCCTTTACATAAGGGATTCCCTTTTCTGCTACATAATCCCTCAGTGACCTCCCCTTACTAGTGTTGGTTTCTTTCGAGAAAGCACCAAGTCGAGGTCCTCTATTGCTCCAGTTTGGATATGAATCTTCTTAATTTTTCCAAGGTGACCATTCAATTCTTGGGCAAACTTTATATTTTCTTCAAGAAAACTTATGAGTCTTCTATTTTCTCATGTCCGTAAGTGTGATCTAGTCTTCTCAAGCGCACTACCATCTATTTGTGATTCTATGACTCACCTCTATGATATTCTTGGGTTTCTGGTGCGTAAGTCTCGTCTCTTGCGTCTGCATGTTCTTTTTGTGCTTCCTTCTACCTTGCAGTTGTGTGTTGTTTCTCTACCTTTTCCCTCTTCTTCCTCATTCCTTCTTCACCATTGGAATGTTCTCCTTACCTTCAATATCCCCGATGAATTTTTTCATAAGTAAGCCATCAGTGTCAGGCTCCCGAATTGAAGGGGAAAATCGTATGCATCTTTTTGGTTGGATTCACAGTCGACCCTTCACTCTTCCAGGTACTAATTCGAACAGTAGTTATAATTGCTCAACTACTCAACCTTATCACCATTAACATGTTTCGCGGGGTCAAGAAAATCTTGGTACGTTGGACAGGTTATGTATTCAATTCATGGAGGTGTAGGATGGATTGTTGGACAAGCTTCCTATTTTTTTCATTTAAACTTTCCAATTCCACCTCACCAATCCCACTCGTGGTATCATGGCCAGTACTGAAAGGATTCCTTCTCATTCCATTTCCTGGTGTTTTAATTAACATATACACAATTGCATGCTTCATTAATCACAATACATGAAGTATTAACATAATTACAGTCATGGGAGAAAACCGATTGTTACATTCCCCTCCCCCTTAAGGAAACACCACCCTTAGTGTTTTAAACACCATATATACAAATCTATACAAGAAAAAAAAATGGGTATTCCATCCTCATGGCATATTCCAATTCCCAAGTGGCCTCATATGCTCTGTAACATCCCTGGTTATAATCCTCATGAATGATAATGTAATTGTATAATGTGAATTAGGTTGGTGAGTCTATGTGATTTAATGTGGTCAGGGGAAGAATTTCATATAATCAACATTGAGATAATTAATAAAAGTAATAATCACTAGTTTTGATACGAAAGGGATGAAGAACGATGGGGAGATATGATTCCACAAAAGAGAGGGGGTCCAAGGGGGGATTATTCATGGGTATTAATCCAACCCACATTCCTGAATTATTATCATTGTATATAACCTTTTATTTTGATGTGGAGTGTGATGAAACCCAAATCATTTAACTCATGTAAGAGGGTGGGTGTGAGTGGTCACATCCCATAGTTATTGGAGAGCATGGGCATGAGTACAATCATCTTGGGGAAGAGTGTAAGTCAAGTCAAGTAAGAAAGGAAATTTGTATGGCCAAGGAGGTAGTTTTTGGCCAATCACGTTTTTGGATGGAGAATAGTTTTTACATGGAGTTTTTGGAAAGCAAAGAGGGGGTTGAGTACTGGGAAGAGTTTCAGCCATGTTGTGCTTGAAGGTATCCATCGTTGGGTGGTGGTTATGCTAGAAAAGAAGCTTGTGTGCATGTAAATCGGGCTGTAAGCATGTAGTGTGTTTTCCTATTGAGGAAATGCCTCGAAATCCTTGTGAAGGTTGTTGTGAGAACTTCTAAAGAAGTTGAAATTTCTTGGATCCTAGGTGAGGAATTCCTGGCCAACTAAGTGCACTAGGGACCCTGATAAATGAATAATACAACCTAAGGCACTGTGAGCAGTGAAGGGGGTACATTCCTTGGGTAGTACAGGTTGTGGGGAACAAAGAGTTGGAGGATTGGAACTATTGGGGGAGTAGAACCTAAGTTTTGGTGTTGTTGTGTGTGGAGAGTGGACAGCCAGTGGGTCGGATTTCCTTGTGGACACATAGCCTCAACTCAGGGGTGGCTTGTTGTTGAGAGAAAATGAACACCAATGCCTATGGTTGGGAGGCTCATCCTTTGTTTGCATCCATTTGGTTAATCATTAACAAATAAGTGTTTTTGTTATGTTATTATGTTAATTTCGTTGTGTAAATGTTTTATATGAATGTTGTGTGTTTGTTGTTTGATTGAATAGTAGCATTCATGTTTAATATATTTTTTTTGATGCATTTAGAATTGTGGTATCAATCAAATGGTCAAATCTATGTGTGATTTGTGGCCGGTAGGCTACATGAATTTAATAATTTTAATGTGTATTCCACACGTAATGTTGCTCAGCTGGAGGTTGGGTACATTACATTATGGTATCAGAGCTTCTAGTTCAAACACCACGCTTGTATGGGCCAAGAATCAGTGTGATTTTTAACAAATTCGTTATTACAGTTTTGCCTGTGACGATTTTGAGATTTATAAATTTGGGGAAAAACAGTGAATGATTAAAGAGAAATCTCCAAATTCGTGGGAAAAAATTGATCTTAGAAGAAATTGAATTGTTTTAGAGGTTTAATGGAGCCAATCTGCAAATTTGCAGAGAGGAATTCAACCTAGAATGGTCAAAATTCGTGTTTTAATGGTTGGTGTAGAGTTGTAGGACGTTTGGTGAATCGACAAGCCAAGATCAAGTTTGATCTCGTGATCAATGGCCTATATTCAATTTGATAAAAATAAAAATAAAAATAATCACAAGGTTTCATCCATTTGGAAGGTTGAGTAGAACGACGATCGAGATTCATTTTCGATAGTTGAGAAAATGAGCCAGATCAACGATCAAGATTCAATTTCGGTTGTTTGAAAATAGATGAAATCAATAGTATAGATTCATTGTCGATTGTTAAGAGGTTGAGGCCAATCAATGACCATGATTCAATTTGCGGGTTTGTGAAATGGATTAGATCGATGGTCAAGGTTCGTCAGTAGAGTTGGGCGAAGTTCAGTGAATCAACGATTCATATCGTTTTGATTGGGAGATCGACGGTCCAGATCAATAGGAAAATGGTTGAAAATTTCCTAAGTGTTGAAGTTTTCCAAGAGACATCGCCAAAGGTCAATGGTCGGGTCGACCAAAATGCAGAAAAGTTTGGTTCAACCAGAATACATCTATGATTGTCGATGGTCGACGATCAAGTGTCAGCCGAATCCAGCGAAGTATTTTCAATCACCAATGGAAATCATCGATGGTCGAGCATCGCCCAATTTGGTGAAGTGTTTTGAATCAAGCAAGAAAATTCGTCAATGGCCAATGACCTAATGGTTAGGGTCGACTGAATCGATAGGATGTTTGGGTTGTCCAAGAGAATCGGTCGATGGTCAATGGAGAAAATAGGGTGATGATGTGTCATGTCATGACAACATCCACTTGGCATGCCATGTCAACATCCATTTTTCATGCCACATCATCCAAGTTGACACCTTAGGATGACATGTCATACCACCTCAGCATCCACATGTCATGCCACATCAGCAATTGCCACGTCATCCCATAAGTGATCGATTGTCGATGGTCGGGTCGACCGAATTGGGGAAGTATTTTTTATAGTCATTGGGGATCGTCGATGGTCAGGAATCAGCTGAATTAGTGAGGATTTTTCATTCACCAACAAATATTTCCAATGACCAATGGTCAAGTCAAATGGTTTGTATTTGTGTGCAAATCATTCGTCGAGGAGTTGGGTCAATGGGCCGACAGTCGGGTCGGAAGTTTGGGGAAAGTGTTGTGCACACCAAAGGAGAACGTCGATAGCCAATGGTCGATGAAGTGCGGATCATCGGCTCATATTTCATATGATTTGAGATCAATGGCTCAAATTTAAGGGGTTGTTACAATAGTAAAACAATCAATTTTATGTGAAATTGTGGTTTTTGAAGGTCATTAACTTGCGGGGCAGTTTTAAGGCCTAAACAACATTTTTAACCAATAAAAAACCACAAGAAAAAAGTGTACCAAGTTACACTTTGTCTTTACATCTCAAATAAAATAGATCAGGAGAGATTTCCAATGATCTAAATGGTTCGCAAAACAAAGCTCATATGAGAAAGTTATAGCCAAAATAGTGAGAGTAAAAGTTTGGCACAATTTTACTTCCAGAGGGCATAACTCCAAGCTCAAATGTTTGTTTGTGGCACAAGAGTAGTCGATGGAAATATTATGATCCATAGAAGATGATATTGAAGTCATATTTCAGATATGGACACGTGAAAATGTGTAGGAAGGGGAATAATACACTTGTAGCATACAGGGATAAATTGGGTAAAACAACCTAAACTTCCACAAACCATAACTTTCAACTCAGAGCTAGGATTTGAGAAAACACATAGTCATTGGAAAGGTATTGAGGAGTAGAAGACACATATCAACCCATAATTTTGATTTTGGCAATACAATTTCCCATAAATTAATAAAAAGATTTATGTAACAGTAAAAGAGTGGAAATTGCAGCACATAAATGTTGTAACTTTTCGCTTAGAACTCAAATTGATGTACGAGTATAGTCGTTAGAGAGATGCTTCATAGAGGAATGCATCTAAGGAATTAGATTTTTTTATTTGGTGCATTGTGTCCTTCATAAATTGGGATAAAATATAACATATAGCATTAATTGACAAAATTTCTATACTACGCATAAATATAACAAAAATGGTTGTTTGCACATGGTGCATAATTAGAAGTATAATCAAATAAATTCAAGCCTATGATTGAATATCAGAGTAATGGAAACATGGAAGAGATTATAGAAGTTGGTTGAGGCAATAAAGAGATACAAGACAAGTTACAAAAAGTTGAATTGGATTCCAAGAGCCATGTAATTACTCAATGTGGAGATTTTTCCAAATAGTGTCAAATTTTGGAGCAACCTTCCCAAATGATAGAGGTGAGTGCCAAAGGTTATTGTTGTTTAAGGAAGATTGTATATTCTCAGGATAGTCCCTATGCATAATCCTAGAGGCACACTTGAACTGTAATATTTTGACAAATAAAGAGAGGTTGATCTTACTAACTGGGCATTGTTATTAAGCAGAAGAGCACTCTGCAAAGAGTGTTGTCTGAAAGGACTTTCTAAAAAGACGATAAGATTACTCAATTGAGAATTGTGTGGGTTTGTTCTATATTAATTCCAAGGTCCATAGGAAAGGGAAGTGGGCCAAGATTGTATAGTTGGTTGAAGCATCAAAGAGTTGAAAAGGCAAGTGCAAGTCTATAGAACATGTGATGCAAGGATGACAAAGGTCTAAGGAAGAGTAGGGGAATATTAATATTCAGCTATTATAGAGCCAAATAGTTTATAAGGTAAAATTAATAGAGATTCTCACATAAAGCATGAAGCAAATAAGTGATAAATGGCATTGCATGCACATGGGGTTAGAACTTCGTAGCCTTGAAGGTAGAAATATAGTGAAGGTTAAAAATCTTGTTGCAAGAGAAGGAGAAAGGTTGTCATGAGATGAGGTGTGACTCATGGAGTGGATGTGTCATCTCTATGTGAAAATATAGGAATGCAGGAAGAGGGATTGATAGATATGATATAACAACTTTTTTCTAAAAGTAGCCAATGAAACAAAGTTTCCTCTAATATCAAAGTGTGCAGCAAAAGAATGGTACAAGTGAAAATGGAGGGTGTAGCATTTCCATTTGGAGCAAAGTAGTTTTGAATGGCCAAGCAGGGCTTAACAGTGAATCACTCAAGGAAGTGAAGAGAGGTATTTAAAATTGAGAAAATTCGTGGATGGAAAAGAGTATCAGAAAGATGACATAAAAGAATATTTCATAATTATGAAATGCCAATCAATGATAATGGTATTTCAAGATTGGTTTGGTTGAGGAAATGAGGAGTGGCTAATTAGATTGCAGTGCTAATGTTTAGCTGGAATAGTGCGTGTTACAACACTATGGATATTGAGGATTATATCCAAAAGATGTTGGGACAAGGTTCCTTGCATAAAAGGAGTAGTTGTGAGATGGAAGCACTAGTGGATCTAATGACTGAATATGTTGAAAGGCCAAGAGGGGGTTGGATAGCAGGTGTAGAATGGGGGCCAGTGGTGCACAAGTGAGTAGAATGGCAGCGCATAGGGCAGCAAGGTTCTACAGAAATTCAAGGATAGTCGTCTACAATAGCAAAGCTAAATAATTTATTAAATATGAAATGGATATGCATTAGAGTGCATGATGCATATAATAAATATAGAATGCAAGTGCATAAAATAAGCACAAAAGATCAAATATTTGGGGCATACTAATGTGAGTTTGTGCATGTGGACATGCCTGAACATGTTGGTGGCATGAGTATAGACTAAGAGTAGTCTGGAGATATATATATATATATATATATATATATATATATATATATATATATATATATATATATATAT
>ML789933.1:43480-62054 GCA_009831015.1 Picea engelmannii | reverse complement strand
ATTAAATTAATTGGAAGGATTAATTAAATTAGTGATTAATTAATTAATACTAATAATAATATTAATTTTCTGGATTAAATTGAAAGTGTTGATTAAGGCGATTGAAACTTAGGTTAAAGTTTAGTCTAGATTATTAGTTTTTAGTAATTAATCAACATTAGGTTGGAAGTCACCTTAATTAGTTTTAGACGAAAAGTTTAGGGGCTTAGACCAAGGTAAGCGGGAGGGGGTTTCATGCACGCTAGGAAAGTAAGCTAGAGGAATTGGCGAGTATGGCGCAAAGCTAGCATAGCTACGAGGCGAGAGGAGTCAATAGTTTTCTTAGGCGAAGAAATCAAGCTTAGACGCTTTAACCCCAACCTAGCCACCTCCCATAAAGAGAGTAACGTCTGTTTATAGACAAGTAAAAAAAAACTTACGCCTAACCCTGTTTTCTAATTAAGTTGCGCAATGAGAAATGTCCTTGAACTCACCCTGACAACTTTGGTTGATGCAAGTTAAATCATCCAGGATGGTTAGGACTCAAGGGAATCGAGGCAGAGGAGCATCGTCATAGGCACCACCAACACCGCCACCACCACTGCCCGAACTAGCTCTCATACTGCGCTCTTTGGAGGCCATAAATGAGACTTTAAAGGGGCGTCAACCAGTAGGGATCGAAGTGGATCCCCCACCATCTGGAATGGGTAATCCAGAAGTGTCGAGGGATTCAAGGGGAGGACCTCCACCTAAAGACATCACTAGAGAACTGCAGAAGATCAAACTTCTGGAGTTTGTCGGGGGTCGCGCCAGTGAACGCGCAGAAGCATGGTTGGAAGGCATGACAAGGTGTTTTGCCTTAAGGGACTATGCGTCCACCTCAAAGGCGAATATAGAAATTTTTCAGTTGAGAGATAGTGCCTTGAACTGGTGGGGAAACCTGGAAAGACAACTACATCTTACCCCAGACACCGTATCTTGGGAACTTTTCGAGGAGAGGTTCCGAAGGAAATATCTGCCAGCTTACTATGAGGAACAACAGGTAGGAGCATTTCATGCTCTAGTACAGGGAGACAGAACCATAGAGGAATATGAGATTAGGTTTATGGAATTGGTCAAGTATGTTTCATATATGGATAATGACCAATGATAGGCAGAATGCTTTGTCTATGGGTTGAACCCTAAGATAAGGGCTATGGTGTGGATGTGGTAACCGTCTTCAGTAGCGGAAGCTGTGGAAAATGTGTGTTATGCGGAGGAACACATGAACTTAACCGAAGGTACGAGACCGACCTTCCCGCATCATCCGGGATTTGTAGGGAAGGCCCCTAGGACATTTCCCGGGGGAGGGGGCTCAAGGCCACCTCCATATGGTAACAGAGTTTCACCAAGGACAGTAGTCGCATGGATTTCAACGGCAACGAGTGCAGCATCTCGTTCATCACCAACGACGCAGGCAGGTCCATGGCCATCTCAGGGAGCAGCTAGTAGGGGCAGGGGTTCCAAGGGAAGGAAATCATTTCAGAGACAGTCACAGAATAGTGTGCAGGTTCAATCTCATGTTACCTATTGGGGATGTGGAGGACCCCATTACCAGCATGACTGCCCAGAGTTACAATCAGGATTTGTGCATAGATAAGGAAAGGCCCCGATGGGAAGAGCAAGTAGCAGCCACCAAATTTACGCAGTGGTTAATAATCAACAGGCCGAACATCAATCCACGGTGGTGGAGTCATCAGGTACGTTAAATCATATCAATGTTAAGATTTTATTTGATTCTGGTGCGACAGATAGTTTCATTTCACCATCTGCATTAGAAAAGAGTGGGTTGGCAGCCTACAAGCACGATGACTTTAAACAAGTTGAGATGGCTTTGGGGGAAAAACAAGTGGTAGGACCTACCGTCGATAATTGTATAGTAGACCTGGGAGTGTGTACTACCAGGTTGAAGGTATAAGTCACTGCTCTCGGAGCGTACGCTCTAATCATTGGAATGGATTGGTTAGAAGCTCATCAAGCTTTGGTAGATTGTTTCTCAAAAAGGGTTCTTTGTGTCAACGACGAAGGAAGGCCAGTGGAGATCCAGGGTGTACGGAGAAAGGTGTCTCTACGCTTTATCTCAACTATGAAGGCTAAGCGATGCTTGAGGCAAGGGTGTCGACTATATGTAGTGGAAGCAGTGAATGAAAGGAAGGGACCCTCATTAGATCAGTACCCTGTATTGTCATAATTTAAGGATGTTTTTTCCGAACGAGTTACCAGGGTTACCTCTTGAGAGGGAGCTTGATTTTACTATTGAGCTCAAACCTGGTGCAGAACCAATTTCCAAGACTCCGTATCGAATGACAGTGCCAGAACTTTGTGAGTTGCAAATGCAGTTGAAAGAGTTACTGGACTTAGGGATAATAAGGCCAAGTGTCTCACCTTGGGGTGCACCAGTAATTTTTGTAAAGAAGATGGATCTTTACGACTGTGTATAGATTACAGGCACTTGAACCGTGCTACAGTGAAAAATAGGTACCCAATGTTGCGAATAGATGACCTCTTTGATCAGATGAAAGGAGCAACGGTATTCTCAAAGATTGGTTTGTGATCAGGGTATCATCAGTTAAGGATTAAGGAAGGCGATATCCCAAAAACTGCCCTTCGAACTCGGTTTGGACATTATGAGTTTGTCGTAGTACCTTTCGGATTGACCAATGCGCTAGCAATATTCATGAGCCTCATGAATGGCGTATTCCAGAAGTACTTAGACCATTTTGTACAAGTCTTTCTAGATGACATCCTCATCTATTCCAAGAACGAAAGAGAACATGAGGAACACTTACAAGTGGTGTTGTCCTGCCTTAGAGAGAACAAATTGTATGGGAAGTTGTTGAAGTGTTCCTTCTTCTAGAAAGAGATCCACTATTTAGGTCATATAATTTTCGGTGAAGGAATCTTTGTGGACCTAGAAAAGGTAAAGGCCATTATGGAGTGTCCAGTGCCAAAAAATGCCCATGAGGTGAGAAGCTTCATGGGGCTAGCATGTTATTATCAGAGATTTGTGGAAGGATTCTAAAAAATAGTGAAACCCATCACCACTTTGCAGTGCAAGGGGGTCAGGTATGAACGGACAGAAGAATGTGATAGTGCATTCA
This sequence comes from Picea engelmannii, assembly GCA_009831015.1. Lineage (NCBI taxonomy): Eukaryota > Viridiplantae > Streptophyta > Pinopsida > Pinales > Pinaceae > Picea > Picea engelmannii. The sequence goes on along the minus strand of ML789933.1, from coordinate 58,935 downwards.
TTGAGATTAAGAGGTTACTAACTAGTGTGCCAATTCTACGAGTGTCGGATATGGAAATTGACTTCACAGTCTGCACTGATGCCTCGAAGCAAGGGTTGGGGGCCATGCTAATGCAAAATGGAGGAGTGATAGCTTATGCATCAAGGAAGTTGAAGAAACATGAAGAGCTTTATGCTACTCATGATTTAGAGTTGGCGACTGTAATGCTAGCTCTGAAACTTTGGAGGCACTATCTTGTGGGGCGAAACTTTGAGCTCAAAACGGACCATCAAAGTTTAAAACTTTTTTTCGCTCAAAGGGATCCGAATGCCAGGAAAAGGCGATGGAGTGAGTTTATGAGTGAGTACGATTTTGGTATTTCATACATCAAGGGAAAGGAAAATGTGGTCACAGATGCCTTGAGTAGGAGACCACGTGTCTTCTCCTTGATACCCTTAAAAGTCAATCTGAGGGAACGTGTGTTGACTCAACTCCAAGAAGACAGTTGGTATTTAAAGGTTACTTCAAACTTCTAGAGTGGGAGGCAGTTAGATCCAAAGTATGAAGGATATAGTTTGGAAGAAGATGGACTATTGAGATATCGAGGAAGGATGTACATCCTTGAAAATGGGGATATTCAAAGCATCATACTGAAGGAAGCCCATAGAGAAATTTATTGTGCACATCCGGGTGTGAAGAATATGTACACAGACATGAGGAAAATTTTCTTCTAGGTAGTCATGAAGCACGATGTAGTCCATTTCGTCACCAAGTGCCTAGAGTGTCAATAACCACCATCACCTAGCAGGCCTCCTACAACCACATGATGTTCCTATGTCCAAGTGGGAAGTCATCTCTATGGATTTTGTTGTGGGGTTGTCGCTCACATCTCATAGACACAATGTCATTCTTGTGATAGTGAATAAGTTAACCAAAAGTGCTCATTTTATTCCGATTAGAGACACTTACGATGTCACTGATGTGGCACGTGTGTTTGTAAGTGAGGCTATCCGTTTGCATGGGATACCTAAGAAGATCATTTCAAATAGGGATTCCAGATTCACTTCTAGGTTTTGGACAAGTTTGCAGTCAGCATTGGGGACTCAGTTGAACTTAAGCACAGCTTATCATCCTGAAATAGATGGGCAAACTGAGAGAGTAAATCAAGTCATGGAAGACATTCTTAGGATGTATGTCATGGATAATCAAACCCAGTGGGAGAAGTACCTACCTTTGGTAGAGTTTGCCTACAATAACAGTTTTCATATCTCCATCAAAATGCCACCCTACGAAGCCCTGTATGGAAGGCCATGCAGAACGTCGTTGAGTTGGGATAGACTAGAAGACCGAGTAATAGTTGGGCCAAAATTGATTCAAGAGATGGAGGAACAGGTGATTCAGATTAGGCAGAGACTAAAGGAAGCACAGGATAGGCAGAAAAGTTATGCGGATGCACACAGGACCGAGCGAAGTTATGAAGTGGGAGACCAGGTTTTCATTCGTATCAGGCCTAATAAGAGTACCATACGGTTCGGGAAAGGGACAAAGTTGTCACCTCAATTTATAGGACCATTCAGAATCCAAGAGAAAATTGGACCCGTTGCCTATCGTCTCGTACTACCACCCCACTTGCATAAAACTCATAATGTTTTTCATGTATCTGTTTTACATCATTATGTTGTTGATGAATCACATAAACTAAATTGGAAGGAATTGCAGGTATCGGACGTGGGAACTCTCACGATAGAACCATTATGCATATTAGACCATAGAGTCTGACAGCTCAGGAACTGTCTGGTAGACCAAGTTAAGGTTCAATGGGACAAGTATAGTCCAGGATCTGGTACTTGGGAAGACGCCGAGACATTATGATGAGACTATCCCTCATTTTTTTGACCACCTCGAGAATATGTTTCTCGAAGGTTGGGTGTATGTAACACCACCTTTTGACTTAGACAGGATTACCTGAGGCCTACATACTTTTATTTTCTATTCACAAGTGAAACTATTAAATGATACACTTAAACTTTTAAGACGTATGAACCTTTATGAATGTTTATATGTATTTGAATAATGATGGACATGACCCGATATATTGTGAGAATGTAAATTTTATGAATGTTAAAATGTTATTGATGATGATGGATATAATGCAATCTACTATGTGAATGTAAATTTTATGAATGTTTAAATGTTATTGATGATGATGTATATGATGCAACATATTGTGTGAATGAGAATCCTATGAAGGTTTAAATGTTATTAGAATGATGTTGGATATGATGCAATCTATTTGGTAAATGATAATTTTATGAATGGATGTCGAAATTGAATTATGGGATATTATGAGATCTATTTCTAAATTGAAAACTTTGATGTTAAGTTGTTGGTACACGGATACCGAATTGAAATGATGGTTGTATGCAATTACATGAGGATAATGCATAGAAATGTATGAGTTTGTATTACAGACTAATCTGCAGGTTATGGGCTATGAAATAGCCAAGGGATAATGATGATGAAAGTGGATGTCATGACCACTAGTCGAGAGACATTATGGTATGAATCTTTGTATGTGAAATTATATTGGTTTGGATGCATTGCTATGATATGTGGACCAATGCAGGATTTCAGGTGATGAGACTGCCCAAAACCGAATAAACAATGACAAAACTCCCAGCAACACGGTGCCACTGTATATTCCATTGTAGGGTGTGGACCCTAGTTATGATTAGGAGGGGTGGAGACATTTCCCACCGTGTATCCTCCGAAACCTGAAGTCATGGGAGGACGATGTTAGTTCACGCTCCCCTAGACGTGTGATGATGACTGTCAGTTGCCTACTGGGGAAGCTTGGTCAAGATAGTGACACTTTCGCTTACAGGTTCTATTTGGAGTTAGGTCAATATAGTTGATGCTCCAATATAGTCCAGCAGAGGAATGATAGGAATGAATATGGAAGTAAGTTAGGGAGGAAGGATGAGTAGAAATAGTTGAGAGTGTCTGGAGATTTGTCTTATGGTGGAAATTATTGTTTTTCACTTCTGAAAAAAAAATGTGTATATATGAATATTCATAATTACGTATCTAAACCACGGTTGTCTAAATAAAATTGTTGAACTAGATAATTGTAATTAAAGGATTTCGCAAACATTTGATTGGTTTATTGTCTTTTATAAAAGAATAGTCTTGTTGATTGGATTGGATGCATACATAAATTACTATAAGGGTGATAGTTATTGATTATTAGTACATGCACGAGACTTATATGTACTAGCTACACATGCATTTCTTGCGCATGTACACTAGTATGTATGAGTTTTCTTGGCTTACTTACTAATAATGTCAGTTAATTGTTATGAATGTGTGAACCATGTTTCTTTTCCCTTGTATCATAAAATACCTTAACTTCGGGATGAAGTTTCCTGAAGGGTGGGTGTATGTAACAACCCTAGTTAAATAGTTGCATAAAGTTTATCAAGAGTAGTTAATTAAATAATTAACTGTCCTAGTGTGTATTAGTTAAATAAAGATTATTTATTAATAACATTAATTAATTAATTAATTAATTATTTATTGATTAATAATTGATTAATCAACACATTTATGGTTTGGGATAAAGTAGTAAATGAACTTTAATTTATTTATGATAAGATTTTACGTATGATAGGGGATAAGGTAGTAAATGGACTTTAATTTATTTATGATAGGACTTTACGTATGATAGGGGATAAGGCGATGAATGAGGGGGATATGACGGGGAGAGGCCTATGGGAGATGATTATGAATTTGGGGAGGAAACATTATTTTGGGAGGACTGTATTTCCTAGTTTGGGGGATATTTTCTGGTTTTGGGAGTTTGGTTTTTGGAGATTGGGTGAACTGTTGCAGGGGCACCAGGTTGCTGGGAGTTTTGGGCTCGGGGGCCAGGAATCCTCACGGAATCCTGGAGCTAGGGAGTTGGAAAGGATACTCCTAGTTGGCTGGGTGGTTAGTCGGTTTTGGGCAGGGTTTGGTCGGAGCATCAGGCTGGGCAAAGCAGCAAAGAGGAAAGACGGATATTGGGATAATAGCATCAGGCAGAGGTATTTTTATTTCTGAATTTGTTGAGTTATGTGATGATTATGTAATTTATTTTCATGTTGTGGATAAATTTAATTTCTACGGAACTTTAAATGCTTATATGATGATTAATGAATTATTTATGCATTGAAAGAAATTTTATGTTTAATTGTATGAAAAAAAAATTAGGCTTAATTAATTGAGGTCACTACATTGTTGAATTACTTCTTGTACCTTTTTGGGTGTAGGATCAAGAGACGTTGAAGGCATCGGGGGGTTAGCAATAGGCTTCTTGATCTTTTTGCCCGGTGAGGCTCCAGGGGTATCAACAAGCTTCTTGGATTTTTGTTCAGGTAAAGAAGTAGCTTGTGCAGGAGGGTTTGGATTCTTCGGAGAGTTGGGTTTGGATGGAGAAATAGTCCTCAAATCAAGTGTCTTTTTGCTAGTCTTGATTGTCAAGTGAGGGTTTGCAAATTGGTAAATGAACTCATCCCAAGTTTTCCCCTGTTTTTCCAATTCAGATAAGACAAGAAGTTTGATAAGGCCATGGTGAAAGAGGCTATTGTGGGGATTGGTTACATTCTTCCTCACTTGAGAGGACATCTTCTCCAGGCTTGTTAAAAAGTAGAAGGGAAAATTCAATGGTTTATTGAACTGAAAGTGAGCTAATAATCAAAAGTGATAGGATTTAAAGGTGGAATATATACCTTCACATGTGATCAACCTAGTGATGACTATGAGAGGATTAATTAGCTCCTCTTTTATCCACTCCTTGGAGTATCCTTTAGCTCCAAAGATGTTCTGAAATTCTGGTTTAAAACCCTTATTATAGCTCGATCATAGCAACTGGTGGTTTTTAAACCATCTATCCCCCACTCTGGGAATCTTCGTGGCTGCAGCTATGGATTCCTCTGAGACCCCATGCGCATTGTATTTCCATAAAAACCAAGGGAGAATTGTGTTGAAATGCCATCGCCATGGCCCTGCAAGTGAGACAAAAATGACCCCCAACCTATGCGAAGAAACACTTCCCTGCACTGTGTGAATTCGAGGATGGAGAAGGGGCCAACATAGGAGGATGGCTCATACCATTTAGGCATCATGACGGTGTGGAGAAGTGGGCAGAGGGAGAAATTCATAGAGAATGGGTGCAATTGGGCCAAGGAAGGGCATGCTTAATAAGAGGTCGAGCGCAATTAAGCAGGGGTTGTGCGCAATGTGGACAGAGGTGAATCGGAATGAGAAGAGGGCGAGTGTGTTTTAGAGATCATAGGTGATTGCAATGAGCAGAGGGTGAGTGTGAGGAATAAATGGGATAACCAATTCCATTTTTGAGTGTGCCTAGGGTGGAACAGTTGAATTCATGTGCGCAAGAGTTTCCATGTGTGAGCATCGATTTCGAATTTGAAGGCATGTTGTGGGAGGTGATTGTAATGATGAAGAGGTTAGATCAATGTCCAAGTCTTTGAATTGGACATTTGATCATGACAATGTCTAAGTTTATATCATTCAATCTTAATTTCCATGAACTAATTCAAATAAATGTCATTGATTCCTGGTTACCTGAAATTGTGGATAGTTACTGGTGTATATTTTCATATGGCACTTCGTCCGACACCTCACACGACACCTCATATGACACTCCATATGGTACCTCTGTGTGAAATGCATTTTTACCTCTTGTAATGGATATCATGCAGTCTTGGAATGGTTTTGATAGTCACAGTGATTAGGAGCAGAGGCAGAGTGTTCCATTATTATTTGTTTTGCCACCATGCTTACTCAATCCACTTGCATAAGACATGTAATCTCAACTCTTCAATGAACAATCTGTAATGAAAATGAACTGATAAAGTGGTATGTTCAGGATATGTGCAGCCATTTATAGCACACAGGGAATTAGCATTTCAAAAATAAAATGATTATCGATGTAATAACCTATATCATGAAACAATACACATAAAATTTTACAAAGATTCACTTCTTCTAAGCAATGTTATCATTTGTCAACTCATAAACCCCTCCCTACACCTAATTATTGTGACACCTCACAATCAAAAATATAGGAAACTAGACAGTTCTCCCAATAGTCGAAGATTTACAGCTTGTTAAGTGTAGAGATAAATTTCACAGATTGGTCTGACAAGATGGTTAGAATATGGCCCCACCTATAGGATAAGAAATCCTATATATAGATAATAAGAGGTAGGCGAGAGAGTTTCAACATAGTCGCAAAGTTAGTTCCCAATGGAAAATTTATAGAGTTCATTAACCTTAGCTTAACCATACATACTTCATGCCATCTTTGTCTACAATTAATGTCATACATCAGGACAAGTTTAAATTGTTATTTATTTATTTTCAAATTACCATCCTCGCTAGGTAGAATGCCCCGCTGCCAGCAAGCCTGTTCAGTACTCCGGTGGGTTTACCTAGTCATACCATAGGCCGGTACCCGCTACCAGCAGACCTGTTCAGTATCTCGGTGGGTTAGTCTCTTACACCCTCAGAGACTGTCCCTCCATCTTTTAAGATTTTTAGTATAAGATTGCTTTGTGCAAGAAGATGGGGGGGCAACTCTGAAAACAACTTTTTTTTCTTTTTTTCAATTAGGATGGTATTTATGTTAGAGGATGACTTTCCATTATATATTTCGTAGTGATTGTCCTGATGTGAGGAGTACTTAAGTGGATGTAGCCTATCTAAATATATGATATAATCAAGCATTTTTAGTGTGAAGTGGATGGTACCATTGGGAAAGAACAGAAAGGTATCTTTAGGCTGAACTCACTCTCTTCCTTTTTTTGATGTTTCCATGGCTAACTGCTAATCAGACCTCCTTGTTACTCTTTAATAAAGATACTTTACTCACTTACTCGGGTTTCTTGGGAAAATTGTACGAGATACCTCTAAGCTTGATGGTTACGGTATCACTTCCTTATATAGTGGTGAATATTTTCAAGAGCAAATGCTTTTTAAAATGCCTTAAGAAAAAGAGAAGATGAAAATCTTTGCAAAAATATGGCTAACTCCAGCAAGTCATTATTCATTTGATGCTTAGCAGACAACAAGGTTCAAATATAGCAATGTTTTGAAGAAAAATCCTTCTTTTATATTTCCTTGAAATTGTCTACTCCTGGTGAGATAAATACCTACATAAATCTCTAGAATTGTGTATCAACAAAATTCAAAACTATTTACATATGTACAGTAGAAAATTCAGAAAACATTCAAGAACAAGGGGGAACTTCCCCATCTACTAAGACCAATGCCCTGTCAGTTGACATGACCTGTAGAAAATCTTCTTTGGAAATGAGCTTGTGATAAAGTTTGAGTCAGTGTCCATTTACTACAAAGGAGACTTCCCCATCGTCAATTGTTTTGATTTTCACAACTCCATTTTCATATACAGTGACTACCTCGTAAGGACCCAACCACCGGGTGGTGAGTTTTCCTTTCAATTTTTTAAATTGGGAATCAAACAACAAATCCCAATCACCAGGTTGGAAGTGTTTTTTCTTAATAAACTTGTCATGCCACTTGCTCCTCTGGTTTTGGACTAACATTGTTCGTTGGATGGCATCTTGCCTGATCTCATCCAACTCATTCAATTGTAGGGCTCATTTTTTTCTGAGCCTCATCTAAGTTTAATCCAAATTCTACGGCAATACGGAAGGTCCTCACTTGGAATTCAATTGGTAGGAGTACTTATTTCCCGTACACTAGCTCATAAGGGGTATGTCCGGTGGTGTTTCTCCAGGTGGTTCGATATGCCCACAAATCCTTTGGAATCCTATCAGCCCATTCTTGGTGATGTAATTGAACAGTCTTGGTTAAGATAGCTTCCAAAACTTTGTTTGTATATTCTACCTGACCATTAGCTTGTGGGTGGTATGGATAAGACTTATAGTGTTTAATCCCATATTTCTCTGTTAGCTCTCTCATCATCTTGGAAGTGAATTGAGTGCCTTGGTCTGTAACAATTTCACGAGGGACACCGAAGTGGGTAAAGATGTCTTCATAGATGAATTCGACAATGGATTTTTCTGTAGCCCTGAATACGGCTTTTTCCTCTACCCACTTGGTGACATAATCTGTATAAACCAAAATATAGTTTTTCTTACGAGACATGGGTGAAATTGGTCCTACAAATTCAAGGGCCCATTTTTCAAAAGGTTCTATCACAACTTGGGCACGCAAGGGCATTTCGTCAGCTGACGTAGGTCTTCCTATCCTTTGGCAACTATCATAACTCCTCACATACTTGGCAGTATCTTTGAAAATGCTAGGCCAATAGTAACCCGAATGTAACACCTTATATGTTGTACGTTTGTCAGAAAAATGACCACCACATGGTCCATCATGACAACTTCGTAGTATTTCCGGTACCTCGTCCTCTCGAACACATCTACAAATAATCAAATCATGACCTGTACAAAAACATTCATGGCCAACCTAAGAGTAGTTGGCACTTTGCATGATAATTTTACGCTTTTCATGAGGTGACAAATGAGATGGTAACTTCCTAGTAGCCAAATAGTTTTCCATATCCATAAACCACGGGGTATTTACAGAAAGGGAAAAAAGGTTCTCATCTAGGAAACTATCATCTACGGGAATATAATCATCCTCATTTTTTATGCGTGAAAGAAAATTAGCTACCAAATTCTCCTTTCCAGGTCAGTCAATCACGGTGATATTAAATTCTTGCAATAGCAGGAGCCACCTAGTCACTCGGCCATTGGTTATGGGTTTATTCATGAGAAATATTAGCTTTAAGGGCTTCAAAGGAAGTTTGGCATTGCTCAGTCCAAGAAAAATCAATATCTTGTATTAAAAATCCAAACATAGGTGCATCAATCTTTGTAAAATTTTCAATAAATCGTCGGTAGTATCTGGCATGTCCAAGAAAGCTTCTCACCTCTTTATGAGTCTTGGGGGTTGGAATTTTGACGATGACCTCAATCTTTTCAGGATCAACTTTTGTCCCTTTAGATGAAACATGATGTCCTAGAACCACTCCTTCAGTTAACAACATTTTACATTTTTCATGACTTAGAGACAGGTTCATTTCTTGGCATCTGATAAGCACTTTTTATGAGTTATCTAAGGATTCTTGGTAAGTATTTCCATATACTGTGAAGTCATCCATGTAAACCTCCACACAATCATGGATAAGATCCGCAAATATCCATAGTACTGATCGTTGAAATGTAGCAGGAGAATTACACAATCCAAATGGAAAGACCCTATAGGCATAGGTGCCCCAAGGACAAGTAAAGGTAGTTTTGTCCTGATCCTCGGGTGCTATGATAATTTGATTGTACCCGCTATATCCATCTAAAAAGGAGAAATATTTCTTTCCAGATAGGGTATCCAAAACTTGGTCGATGAAAGGAAGAGGAAAGTAATCCTTCAGAGTGGATTTACTGATCTCCCATAAATCAACACAAATTCTCCATTTCCCGATCACTTTCTTTGGAACCACTACAAGCGGGGATACCCACTTACTGTCAGAGATGGGATAAATAAATCTGACATTTAATAAATTTTGGATCTCCTCCTTTAGTATATCTTTGAGTGTTGAGTTCATCCTTCACTGGGTTCGCCTAACAAGTATTACTTCCCCCTGGGTATATAAGTGATGGATGCATGTGTCAGGGTGTAAACCCTTCATGTCAGTGTATTCTCGGGCTAATTCTCCTTATTGTTCTTTAAGGATACTTACTAATTGTTTTTGTTGGTCTGCATCTAGCCCGGAGTTTATATGTAAAAATTTCCCTAGACTAATCTCGTAGGGCATAGTATAAGATGTGGCAGACTCGTCTATCTCGAAGATAAAAGATTTCGAAGACAAAATGGATGGGTCTAATTGTTCCTGAAATTCTTCCCCAAACATATACTCAAATTGGGGGAAATATTGTGGAAAATCAACACATGTGATAGCAAAAATAAACTGGTTTAGCACATTTTTCGTTGTGTGTTCTTGAAGTGCCCAAGCATGGTCACTTGGCAATATGGGTTCTTCCCAGTCCTCATTCTCATATGGACATTCAAGCCACCATAGATTATCCATGATAGGTTGAGTTGGAGGGTATATAGTGAGCTTCTGGATAGAAAGTCCATTTGAGATGATCATTTCTCCCTCTCTATAGACAATAAATGCATTGGTTGTGTCTAACCAAGGTCTTCCCAAAATAACGGGATGGACTTTGGTAGGATCCTTTGAGTGGATGACCAGAAATTCTATTGGGTACTGTTATCGGACAAATTAGTAGGTGCGGACACTAACTGATCTCCCTAGATCCACCTAGATCTAGAACAAAACACACCAGAACATGACACTTTCCTTAAGTTTTAGATATTGAATTTACTAACTAAAGAGGGATGAGTGACATATCGTTTAAATGTCGCTTCCTCTCACTATCGCCATCCTAGCTTTGTTCCAACGCTCATACAATGATGAACCTACAAAGGAACACAACCAACCAAAGTGATAGTAAATAGCACAAACTCAATATAAACCTATGTATGTGATCAAGGAATCATACAATAAAACACAACAAGCTTTATAGGAAAGAATCATATTATTGTATCATATTAAATGTGAAAGAGAGATTACAACCATGGCCTTGATGTCGTAAGGTCCCTTCCAACTGTCCTTGTTCCCCACACACTTTCACTCCAAGGATTCTGAGACCATGGATCTGATAACTACTCACAATCTATCTTGAAAAAACAAATCTCAAAGCCACTCAAACCAAGCTAATAATTCCAATCCAACCAAAGCTAACTTTCTCCATGAGTGAGAACTCCTCTCCTTTTATAAGTTGAAGAGGATAAGGTGAGGAGGTTAGGATGATCCCACTAAATCATGAAAGTGAGTAAGATCCAAACCATTCGGATGCCACCTCACCATGGAAGTTTCTCCTTCTAGAAGATTCGAGAAAACGCTCGTTTTTCCCACGTGTAAGCATTCTCGCACCCTGCCTATAGTGCAACCTGCAAACATCTCGCACCTTAGCTATGGTGAAACCTGCGAGAATCAAGCATTCTCTCACCCTACCTATATAGCAACCTGCGAACTTCCTTTTTTACAGGGTTTTTACAAGGGAAAATGCAACTTCTTTTCTTAGGAAAAGTTCTTCTCCCTTCTCTCTTCAGGAACTCAGGCCACTAACCCCTCTGAAGGCAACAGATAGGTTTACATCATTAATGGTCATAAGGATGATGAAAATAATGTGTAATAGGGAGCCCCCCAAAGTATGAAGTTAGAACAGAGTGATAGCTGAAATACTTTGTTGAATGTGTGTAGGGAACAAGAAACAGTCGGTCGGAAACTTGCCAACAAACAAGGAAATACAGTACAATAATATATCATCACTGAGGTAGGCATTCCCATACTCAGAATACAAATGACTCAAAGCATAAATGCCGACATGCAAAGATCCATGTCGAGTAAGACAAGTCATGGCCACCAAACATACACTGTGAATCCATGCCGATATGACTGAAATCTGAACATAGCCACCAAAAATACATTGTGGATCTATATGTTAAAGACTCAAATTTGAACATAGCCACTAGACATACAATGTGGATCTATGCAATAGTACAAACTGAATATACTCCAACCCAACCTGAATCTGTCATAAAAGATCCAGGGTCTTCATCTCCACCACTCTATAGTACGAATCTAACCATGCGAATACATGTGTCGAAGTCGAACATGGTAGAAACCACTTGATTACCAGTCATTAGTGTATACCATTAACAAGTGCGAGGGAAATCACCATTAATGTCAATGAATCCCAAGGTACACTAGTACAATCCAACGAATGTGAATTAATGAGTTGAAGTCGAACACTCAGTGGAATCTCCCGATCAGGGGTCAATAATGAAAACCCACTGTCGAAGGCGAGGAAACCTGCCATTGAGGCATGCAAGTTCCAAGGTACCAATTGGTTTCTAAGTCTAATTCCTGGATAATGAGTTGAAGTCGATAGGAAAAGACTCGTCACAAGAGGGCCTTAATGTATCCCACATCAATGACACGAAACAGGTAACAAGATTTGATGTAGATCAGATTAAAAAGTGATTCAGGACTGACTCAGGGATGGTCGACGCAATAGAAGGCTTAAAGACTACAGAAATGGCCGATGCAATAGAAGGCTTTTCGGGTTGAACTTCTCTTTGAACATATTGACAACACGACAACTGTATTGGAAACACTGACTCAACAACAGGGATCACAGACCAATTTGTAATCTTATAGGAGTATGATCAAGAGACAAGTGGATTTTCCAACCTAGACACAAGGCGAGTGAAAGGGTGTCATGTTCAAAATTGACTCTTCCATGGAATACAGGTTTAGACACAATTCTTTCCAAATTTTTCCCCCGACATTTCTGGCGAGTACCTCTTTATTTTTACGCAAGCTTGAGGAGGATAACATATGCTTGTTGATATAATCTCATCCTTTGGATGAGTCCCTCGAAGTATGTTTAACGAACCCTAGGAAGGAGTGGTTCGGTCCCATTGCGGGTCTTTCGATGTTTATTTAACAAGTCCAAAGAAAGAAAACTCATAGGTTTTTCATGTTTAGAGAGTCTGAAAAACACTTAAAGAAAACTCTCTCAGTTCCTTTTTCGTAAAATAGTCTGATGAGACCGAAAAAGAGATAAATTATCGCCCAACAGACGTTGTCTTCAAATACTTTAACGAGTGTGAAAATAGCAAGGTCGCTCGGCAATCTTTTCATGTTTAGAGAGTCTGAAAAGAGCTTAAAGGGAACTCTAGTGGGTTCCTTTTTCATATAACCTTTACGAGTCCGAAAAAGTGATAAAAGTATACTCGGTTACATTCTCACATATTTACGAGCACGAGAAAGAACAAAGACTAAGCTCGTTAACTTATTCTCATGTATTTACGAGCATGAGAAAGAACAAAGACTAAGCTCGGGATTGTTTTCATTTTTACGCAAGCTTAAAAACAAAGCAAAACTATGCTTGGGATAGATTTTAATTTTTACACAAGCTTAAAATCTAAACAAAACTATGCTTAAACCTGGTTTCATTTTTACACAAGCTTGAACCAGAGGAAACTATGCTTGAGGTAAGTGGTTTCATTTTTACACAAGCTTGAACCATATAAAACTATGCTTGCGACTTCCCAACGCATAACACATGGAAGGTTGGTACTTAGCCCCCAGCTTAAGAAACTAGTGGCTCTACTTCAGCATGAAGTCCAGAGGCTGGAAGTATTGCCCCCCAAGCTTCGTTTCATCCAACGATAAAGGCGGAGGAAATGAAGCTTCAAATACTAGACGAAGGACTTGACTCAAATAGAGAGGGGCAAAACTATTTCATTTTTTAACGAGCTTGACATAGAAACAAGAACTATGCTCGTAACCTCTATTTCATTTTTTAACGAGGTTGCCACATAGACGAAAAAACTATCCTCAAGTGGTTTCATTTTTTAACGAGATTGAAATTAGAAAACTATGCTCAAAGACCTCTGTTTCATTTTTTAACGAGGTTGCCTCAGAGACGCAAAAAATATCCTCGGTGTCTTCTTGATCATGGATTCCAAGAGGACAATGCTCCAGAAGGAGACCATGTCAAGGGAAAAAACTCGATCATGGCTTCCAAGAGGTCTTCATTTGACGGAAGAAACACACTCTGGAAGGACACCATGTTGAGGGTCGTGATAGGAGTAAATAGATCAGGCTCTAACAACCCTATTGAAGAGATCACCATGTCAACTACTGGATCTAAGTCATCAGAAGTTGAAGCCATGGGCGACAACGCTACATAATTGACCTATGGCAAGGACAATACCGTCTGTATATAAGAACCATTCAGGGAGGCAATCCAGGCGGGATCAACGAATGAAAGTTGATCAACAGTCACAACTCGTCCATCGTGAGGGAAATATATCACATGAAAAAGAGTAGACACAATAGCTTTCATGGCATAGACATAATCTCACCCAAAGAGTAAAGAAAAATCCAAGGGGTATTGGACTACCATGACGTCAATAAAGACAATTTTCCCTCCCAAAGTTACAAGAAACTGAGGAAGGGTCCCTAAAGGTTGACTAGTTCTTCTGTTAAAATCTAACAGATTTTGCATAACCGACGCAAGTGGACGACAACCCAAAGCTTGCCAAGAAAAAGAGGACAAAATACTAATAGATGAACCTTCATATATCAGTGTCTGAGGAACGTCTCGACCACAAACCTGTACTGTAATCTGGAAAGGAATGTAAGAGGGAAGACAAGGTCCAGTTAGCACACCCCAATCAAAATGGATGGCCTCATTACTTGGAGGGGGTTCCACGGGAGAAGGAGGAATAGCCCCTGACACAGTAGAGTCTATATCAACGAGAAAAACATGGGCAGTATCGGGTTTACTCTCTAGCGAGAGAGTAGGATCGACCGATGATGAGATCAGATCAACCACTTGGGTTTCATTCTTCAAGGGGAGAATGGGGTCGACAGGTGTAAACGGATCGACCACTTGGGTGATACTCTCTAATGGGAGAGTGGGATCGACCGAGGATGGGATTGGATCGACCTCTTTAGTTTCACTCTCTGAGGGGAGAACGAGATTGACCGAGGATGGTATCGGATCAACCACTTTGTCAACTAGTTCAACTAAGGACGTGACCAGATTGACGACATGATCAACCGGATTGACCAGTGAAGGGACCGGAGTGATCATTCCATCAACTATTGGAGGGTTGAGAGAAATCTTACGGTATGCAGCTGGAAGTTGAGGCTGTGAAACAGTCATGTCTTCCAGTAATTTCGAGGCTTCATCCATATGAGGACAAAGGTGAGTGAGATGACTCCCTTTGCATAACATACATGGGAACTTGACTCTACTTTCCTTCTTCCCAATCGTATCATGGCTGGTTGACGGGGGGTTGTCAACATGTTGTTCAGAGCCTAATGATGTGGGTTGGCGAGGATGTGTAGACCATGCTTCTATAACATTGGATAGACCAAGGCATTCCTTAAGAAGATGGCTACCCTTACAAAGACTACAAGGGTACTTGGGCTTACGGGTTGTTTGGGTGATCTTGACATCATCAACACTTCTAGCACGAATAACAGTAACTGGTTGTTTTCCAACATGTTTGACAGTGGTTGGAAGTTTGGATCCTCGCTTAATTTTCTTCTTCTTATTCTTTCTTTTCTTCTTCTTCTTATTCACCGGGTTACTAGCTTTAGAACTTTCACTCGACGAAGAATATGAAATGAAAGGCGACCTTGCAAGCGAAGAAGGCGAAGAAGACCTTATTGGTGAAGACAGTGAAGGATCAACATGAGGTTGATGCTCTTGGGGGGAAGTGCTTACGACCGAAGCACTTACTGCATTCGGGATTACCTGAGTGGAAAACAACCATAC
>ML789933.1:15953-41338 GCA_009831015.1 Picea engelmannii | reverse complement strand
CGTTCCCCACACACTTTCACTCCAAGGATTCTGAGACCATGGATCTGATAACTACTCACAATCTATCTTGACAAAACAAATCTCAAAGCCACTCAAACCAAGCTAATAATTCCAAGCCAACCAAAGCTAACTTTCTCCATGAGTGAGAACTCCTCTCCTTTTATAAGTTGAAGAGGATAAGGTAAGGAGGTTAGGATGATCCCACTAAATCATGAAAGCAAGTAAGATCCAAACCATTCGGATGCCATCTCACCATGGAAGTTTGTCCTTCTAGAAGATTCGAGAAAACGCTCATTTTTCCCATGTGTAAGCATTCTCGCACCCTGCCTATAGTGCAACCTGCGAACATCTCACACCTTAGCTATGGTGCAAACTGCGAGAATCAAGCATTCTCACACCCTGCCTATATAGCAACCTGTGAACTTCCTTTTTTACAAGGTTTTTACAAGGGAAAATGCAACTTCTTTTCTTAGGAAAATTTCTTCTCCTTTCTCTCTTCAGGAACTCAGCCCACTGACCCCTCTGAAGGCAACATATAGGTTTACATTATTAACGGTCATAGGGCTGATGAAAATAATGTGTAACAGGTACTCCCATGAAGCTAAAGTAACTATGATGTCATCCAAAATTCCTTCAGGTATAACCCTAGTCTTATCTGCGAATTCCAAAATGGTTGGGGTAGGTCTAAGAAGAGGCTTTAACTGTAATTTCTCCAAGGTAGTAGCGATCGTAACAATGATGGTTGCCCCTAGTTTTATGAGAGTGTTTCCAATGGATACCTCATTAATGGTTATGGTCACTACGAGATTTCCTGGGTTCTTATATTTTGCTACCTTAGGTTGCTATGATATGTACTCAAAAAGTTCTCCTATCAAATGTATTGTTGGAGGGTCCTTCTGCTTCCTACCTGGTTTCTTAATATACAATTCTTTGACTACCTTACTGTAGATTGGAATATCCTTAATGGCTTGTAGCAAGGGAATCTTGACCAAAATATTCTTCAATTCATTCAAGATGTCAAATTCCGGTCGGGTGGTAGGTTTCTCGATTACTAATCTTTATGGATAAGGAGGGGCCTTTGTAATTTGTGAAGGTTCATTTTGGGGAATCTTGGGTTCTTGGTCCTTAGGAATAATAACATCTTCCCACCTAGTGTCATCCATAGTTTGTTTGGGGGTTTCCTCGTCTTCTTATTCATGGATGACTATTGAACGTCTTTGCCTTTCCAGAACTTTTCCCGACCTTAGTTGAATCTCCTATAGTGGAACAGGATTAATAACATATGTTGGGAAGGCTTGCATCTCAACATTATGAAGAGATTGAGTGGGCTTATTATTGGGATTGGGGACTGGTTGTGCCAGTAATAATGTCGGTCTTGGGGAGCTTGTATTATGATATTGTAGCGGTTGTTGTTGTGGAATAGGAGGTAAAGGTGGTGGAACAAAACCTGGCAGAAGTTGTGGAGTGTTCGGTGGAAACTGAGGGTAAGGATGGTTGGACATAGGGACAGGTGGAGCTTGAGGGTTCCCTTGGTTAGGCCCTCCTCTCCATCCTTGAAGCCAAGGATGTCGGTACTGTGCAGACCATTTTTTCCAACTTGGTGAGTTCCACTGTTGTTGTTGTTGATAATAGGGTGGAACTTGAGATTGTGGATCTAGGTCTGTGGGCTAGTTCCTATGTTGCCATGGCCTCCTAGGTGCATAAGAGGATTCCCCAGGATCCCCACTCCTATAGATGGCTAACAAATTAGGCAATGATGGAAATTTCTGAGTTGAATGGTCTTCTATGCAGAAGCCACATACTGAAATATTATCTAATGGGCATTCCCTTGAGGAGTTCTTCCTCCTGCATCTTGGGCAATATATGCTCATTGCTGCATTTTCCTCCTCCTGTTTCTTTTTAATTTTTAGGGTGTCCAACTGGGAACCTATGTTTCTTAAGATATATGTTTTGAAGTTCTCTAAAAGGTTCCCTATCTCTGCTCTTGTGATACCACCTGAACTAACTGGTTTTGAGTTTCTATTATAAGGGTCCCGAACATTCTTTCATGTTTTAGCTCTACTCCTCGAGTAATTCTTACACATTTCATAGATTTCGGAAAATGGTTTATGGGAGATGTCAACTCATGCCATCAGGTTAAGTATCTCTAGGTATTCCTCTAAAATTCCCTTAAGGAAAATATCCCTAACTGCATCATCTGGAAGGTCATGATATTTTGATTTCTGGGAGATATAATCAAACCGTTCAATATAATCCTCGAGGGTCTTGTCTTCTAACTGTTGAATTTTGAAAATATCATTATGAGACTCCTTGGTCTTGCAGTAGTCTTGGTACTTTTAAAGAAATATATCTTTCATGGCTTCCCAAGACCTAATACTGGACTCTCCCAACCCCATGGACTATCTTAGTGCAGAGTCCTTGAGGGTGGCAGGAAAGAGTTTTAGTTTTTGGGCATCTTGTAAGTAGGTGTAGCTCCTACACAAGATGTCAAACTCAAATAGGAAGGTATGTGGATCTTCACTAATTTTACCATAAAAGGTGGGCAGTGTTAAGAGGGGAATATTTTTCATATTGACGTTTGGGGTGGTGTCCAAAATTGGAAACCCAAAGGTAGTTTCGGTTTGGTTTCCAGCTTCTTCTTCCTCCCCATGTCTTACATTGTTGTGATCCTCCTGATCATCCATATTGGTTTGGTTTCCAAAAAGAGAGTACTTAAGTGGTTTTATTCTTGAAGAGAACAAGGTACCCCTCTAATGGGAAGGTCTTCCTACTGCTTGGGTGTCTAGGACTCTACTCGAGCCGGTTGAGGTTATTGGTGCCAAAGTTTTTGTGTCAATTTGAGAGACAATTATGTTGGTTGAACTACCAAACAAGGTATTCACCTATTCAGGGTCTATGATTTCTTCAAAGTTAGGATCTCCTAATGGTGGTAAGAAAACAAAGGTTGTATTGTTTGGTTCTGCGGAAGGCTCGAGTGGTATTGTCTCTTGTCCCATTATTACTTATGCTTCAATTTTCTGTTCTATAGTGCTCCCTATGTTAGTCTCTTCAGAGACTGCTTTAGCTCTTTGAGTTGAGCTAGCTCTTGTTTTTCGGTATCGATCTGCAGAGCTTATGAGTGGAATGTTCCTTCCCCAAAAAAGATCGAAAGGAACCTTGGTTGAAAGTTCTGATTTATATTTAATGTATCTACCTTTTGGGTCTCTAGGCCTGTTCATGAAAGCAAACAAAAACAAAAATAAAAACTACCATTGGGTTTGGGGGAACTTGCTATAGCATATGTGCATGTTCTTACCTCTCGTCTTAAAGTCCTCCCCCCCCCACCCCCACCAAACTAATGATAAGGTTTAGAAATGATTTATTTCCTACCTTGAGACAACTCCCTGGCAACGACGCCAAAAATGATGGGTGTTCTATATGCACTAAAAAAACACTAAAAACCCTTAATTAAATTGTAAACCCAGGGTAACTAAACTTAGAGTTGTAGCATTATATGTGCCAAGGCAGAAAGGCTAGAGGTAGTATAGTCTAACTAAGGAAATGGGCTATCTAAGGGCTAATCTATTTAAGCAAAGACTATTAATGATCAAATCCTCTCAAGAAACTTAAACTATTTATCCTAAGTAAATTTTGAACAAAGGATCGATGGATTGTTCTAAGAAAGCAAATGAAAACCCTACTTAAAGCAAATTAACTTAATCATGACAATAAGAAAAAGCAAACTATCTATTTAATCTATCTAATGAGCAATAACAATGACAAACTAATTTAATTAACCTACTCAAATTCAATAAGCAACAACAATTAAGCAAATAAACAAGCAAGCAACTACCCTATCAAAGCAAGTAAACAAGCAAGCAATCAACTAACTAATCTATGGTAACTTCTACAGCAAGTAAACTAATCAAAATTACTCAATAAGCAACTAATCAAACTAATAAGCAAGTGAACTCTATTCTTAAATTAAACTTCATAATTACTTCTAATTTACGAAAGGAAATCTTAATCTACTAAATTCAAAGCATCATGACAATAAAAGTAATCATCAACTACTCTTTAATCTACGATAAGAAAACTATTATTTAATCTACAAAAGCAAGGAAACTATCATCTAAAATAAAAGCAAGAAAACTCAAATATAGTGTTGATGGTTATGTCTTCGATGTCTTATGATATCACGATGGAATTTAACAATTAACGATAACTCAAGAAGGATAAACTCAATATTGACTTCTATAGCAAAGTGAAAGGTATGAATTAGGCAATCTAGTGAGAACTTAGCCATTATAGAAGAAAAATCAACTACCCTGCATATCCATGTGATTCTTCAATTCATGCATTAATCATCAACAATATGAAAACACTATTCTATTTAATTCAATTGCATTATATGCTGGTGTAAGCAAATTCATACTACTTAGAGATTCAAAACTGAAAACTAAACTCAATAATCAAACTTCGAATTAAAATTGCAACCTAGATCTAGAATGGAAATTGCATAAAGTAAATTAAAATAATCCTATTTAAACAAATTAAATTGCAAAAGGAAATACTCATAAAGACATAACTTAAATCCTACTTCTATTTCATCATATAAAAATATACGCAAACTAAGAACTAACTGAGCAAACTAGATAAGAAAATTCAAAACTAAATTCAAAACTAACAACTAATCATCAATCGAAACCTTGCCAAAGAAACCATTAAATAATACTATGTTTTAACTCTGTTTTAAATTATATTTTAGCATATAGGAAATCTAACTGCCATCTAATTATAGATAGGGGTTAGTATATAAGCTTTCAATCTATCTCCTATCAATTAAAAAGACATGCTATAATTACACTATCCTTCATAATAACCTGCAAAAGAAACTCAAGCAATTAAACTTACGAACAACAATTTATACAATAAATAAACATAATAAAACTCATGTACAGAAAATAAAAGAAATGACGATTACACTATATGAATTCATAAGCTAATTGACTAAATATTCACCCAGACCACTGGTGGGCCCCCCAGCAGGTCATGGCTACTCCTTAATGATGAATCATGAGCTCAAGCAACACGATTTCAACATTAAAATTAAAAACACAGTTTTACATAGTTTTAGAGAAAAAATGTCTTGAAATGGAAAAACAAAGCTTAACTATCCTTCTTCTTTCTGTTTGACCACTGTTGTGGTATTTATAGAGTTTACAAGTTGAGAGGTCGACCATTGGAAGGGTTGACCTCCTCTAAAAATAGTAAATTACAATTAATGTGTCTTAACCACCAGTGGCTTCTAGAAACAAAGCGAGCCAATAAATGCCCAGCATAACAACCCAATCCAAGTTGTCAGAATCTCAGTAACTGGAGGCCACGAGCACAAGAAAAACCCATGTCTCTGATTCGCCCATCGTTGGTCGCCGATATGATAATTGCCAACTCGCCCATGGTTTTAGTGCAGGACGGAGTGTCGGATGGAGTATCGGATGCAGTGTTGGATGGAGTACCGGACAGAGTGTTGAATGCAAAAATGACCTGCGATTTTGTCCTGTGACAAACAAATCATGAATTAGTTTCTTGGAATCATTAAAACATGTTGAATTATACTCGAAATCATCATAAAACATCAATCATACATACCTGGTATGAGCCACGACAATTTAATACAAAAATCATTCAAAGATTCTTCAAAATAGGAAAATACACATACAATATTGGCCAAAAAAGATCTAATCATCATCATTAAATTAACCATATCACAGGCCCAGCAGATGTTGAAGAATTGATGGATTGGATAAGGTCGATGGACAGGTACTTGGACTATGAAGACGTCGACGAGGAGAAGAAGGTGAAACATGTTTTCACCAGATTGAAAGGGCATGCATCATTGTGGTGGGATGAACTGCAGGCTGAGAGAAGATGCAAAGGAAGCAAAATATCAAGAGTTGGGATAGAATGGTAGCCAAGCTAAAGGCTAAATTCATACCCAAATATTACCAGATAAATCTGTTCAGGAAGTTGCAGAACCTGAGACAGAAAGGAATGATTGTGAAATAGTACACAGAGGATTTCTATAAGCTAAACATCAGGGCTGGACAGAGAGAAAAAGATGATGAAAAAGTTTCTAGATATATAAATGGCCTGAGATATGAAATCCAAGACTATATCAACATGATGACAGTAAGGATAGTGGAGGATGCTTATTAGATTGAATTGAAAGCAGAAGAAATTTTGGCCAGAAAATAGAGCCAACGAACTAGAGGAAGAAGTCTAAACGTAAGGTAATTTTCCATGACAAGGAACAGAAGCCCAAGAGTGAGACTGAAAAACCCCATAGTCACTCAAAAAGAGGAGGAAGTTCCCGAGGGAGATAGAATGGTGGAAGAAATTATTTTCCTCGAGGAAGAGGAAGAGGCAAAGGAGGAGAAGTGAAGTGTTATGCCTCTAGAAAGACATGACACATGTCTTGGGAATTCCCCGAGAGAAATAAAGAAGGAGGAGGTGAAGCTCACATTTCAGAAGCGCAAAAGTGGAATGTTGAAGCAGAAGGTGCAGAAGATGGAAGATATTTGATGATGAAGAAGGCTCTTTTGAAGGAAGAGCTAGAGATTGAAAAACCAGTGCAGAGGAACAATTTGTTCAGGACTGCTTGCAAGACTAAAGATAGAGTATGCAAGGTGATAATTGACAGTGGGAGCACTGATAACTTAGTATCCATAGATATGGTGGAGAAATTAGAGATGGAGACAACTGCACATCCAAGTCTGTATAAAGTCCCATGGTTGCAGAAAGGTCACCAGGTAACGGTAACTAAACAATTCCTAGTTGAATTTAAGATAGAAGATATAGAGATGAGATTTTGTGTGATGTGATTCCCATGGATGTATGTCATGTTTTGTTAGGGAGACAATGGCAATATGACAAGAATTTCATTCATGATGGGAGAAAAAATACTTATACTTTGGAGAAGAACGATAAGACACACATGTTACTGTCAATTGAGGAAAAGAAAGTAAAGGAAGAAGCCAGTACAAGTATACTTCTCATGAGTGGGAAGGAACTCCTGATTGAAGTTAAGAAGGAACAGGACATGCAGTTTTTTGTAGTGAGAAATCCCAGAGTCATCCTTACAAGCACTTCTATGGATGATCCGCCTGAAGAAGTTCAGGAGTTGTTGGATAATTTTGCTGACATAGTAGTGGATGAGTTACCTAGCTCATTTCCACCTATCAGGAGTATCAGCCATCACATTGACCTAATACCAGGAGAAAGTCTTCTGAACAAAGAAGCATACATATTGACACCCCAAGAGAATGGGGAAGTAAAGAGACAAGTCCAGGATTTGATGGACAAGGGATTGGTCAGAGAGAGCTTGAGTCCATGCGCAGTACCAACTGTTTTGACTCCGAAAAAGGATGGAGGATGGAGAATGTGTACAGACTCAAGAGCCATAAACAAGATCACCATCAGGTATATATTTTATTTACCAAGGATGGATGACTTAATGGATTGTTTGAGTGGAGTGAATTATTTTTCAAAGATAGATCTAAAGAGTGGATACCATCAGATAAGAATGAGAGAAGGTGATGAGTGGAAAACAACCTTCAAGACAAACGAGGGGTTGTATGAATGGCTTGTTATGTCATTTGGCTTAACAAATTCCCCGAGCAATTTTATTAGGTTGATGAATGAGGTATTAAAGGATTTCATTGGTAAGTTTGTGATTGTATATATGGAGGATATATTAGTCTTTAGTAAAACTGAATAAGAGCATTTGAGACATCTGACATTAGTGATGAAAAGGTTACAATGGGAGAAGTTTTTGATAAATTTGAAGAAATCCTCTTTTATGAAGACAAAACTCATTTATTTGGGTTTTGTAATCTCTTCAAATGAGGTGAATATGGATCCGGAGAAGGTGAGAGAAATCAAAGAATGGACATTTCCAAGGAGCATATTCGAGGTGAGAAGCTTCCATGGATTAGCGAGTTTCTATAGGAAGTTCATTAGAAATTTCAGTGGGATTTGTGCACCAATGATGGATATGGTGAAGAAAAGACACAAGTCTTTTAAGTGAACAGAAGAAGCTGAGAAAATCTTCAGGATATTAAAGGAGAAGATAACAGAACAACAGATTCTAGTCTTGCCAGATTTCGGGAAGACATTTCAAGTCTGATGTGATGCTAGTGGAGTTGCAATTGGAGCAGTCTTGAGCCAAGATAATAGGCTTGCTGCATATTTCAGTGAGAAACCGAATGACACTAAGAAGAAGTACTCCACATATGATAAAGAGTTTTATGCAATAATTCAAGCCTTGAAGAAGTGGAGGCACTACCTTGTTCCAAAAGAGTTTGTTTTGTATAGTGATAATCAAGCTTTACAATTCATAACCAGACAGGAGAAGCTAAATCAAAGACATGCTAAGTGGATAGAGTTTATGCAAAATTTCACTTTTGTCATTAAACATATTTCTGGTAATGCTAACAAAGTTGTTGATGCATTGAGCAGGAGATGTCTAATTCTGTAGGAATTTCAAGTGAAAACCTTAGGGTTTGAACACCTTAAGGAGATGTATTGTGATGATCCAGATTTTAAAGAAGCATATGAAACATGTGAAAATCATGTGCTCAGAGACAGAAGCCAGTGGACAGAGTATCTGATTCAATATGGATTGTTGTTTAAAGGTTGTCAGTGGTGCATACGAAGATGCTCGATTAGAGAATTTGTTGAAGGAAAAACATAGTGGAGGTCTAGCATGACATTTTGGCCATGACAAGACATTTGCGCAGTTGAGAATTTCATACTATTGGTGAGGTATGAGGGAAGAGGTGAAAAATTTTGTGAATAGATGTAAGATTTGCCAGTACACAAAGGGAAAGAGACAGAACATTGGATTGTATCAACCATTTCCTATACCAGATAGGCCTTGGGATGCAATAAGCATGGATTTTGTGTTGGGGTTGCCAAGAACACAAAGAGGAAGTGATTCCATATTTGTGGTAGTTGATAGATTTTCAAATATGGCACACTTTATCCCATGCCAAAAGACCAATTATGCAACGCAAATTGCAAATTTGTTTTTCAAGGAAGTTGTGAGACTTCATGAGTTTCCCAAGAGTATTGTTTCAAACAGAGATACCAAATTTGTTGGTCATTTCTAGAGAACATTGTGGAAGAAGCTGGTAACAGAACTATCTTTTAGTTCTACATATCACCCTCAAACGGATGGACACACTAAGGTGGTGAATCA
The DNA here is from genome assembly GCA_009831015.1 of Picea engelmannii. Lineage (NCBI taxonomy): Eukaryota > Viridiplantae > Streptophyta > Pinopsida > Pinales > Pinaceae > Picea > Picea engelmannii. The sequence goes on along the minus strand of ML789933.1, from coordinate 32,097 downwards.
GAGTTTAGGAAATTTGTTGAGGAGTTTGGTCACTGAACATCATAGTCAGTGGGATCAAATTCTGTCACAAGCAAAGTTTTCATACAATGACTCAGTAAACAGAAGTACAGGAAAGAGCCCATTCTAGATAGTATATGGGATGAATCTGAGAGAAGTATCAGAGTTGAGTGATCTAGAGCAGAATGAATTCAGAAGCAGTGGAGCAGAAGACTTCACTGCAGAAATGAAAAAGCTTCACAATCAGATTAAAGAGCAGTTACAGAGGAGCAGCAGCGAATATACACGCAGAGTTGATCAGCATAGTAGAAAACTTCAATTTGAAGTGGGAGATCAAGTTCTAGCACATCTCAAGAAGGAAAGGTTCCCAAGGGGAACATATAATAAATTGAAGTTAAAGAAGATAGGACCATGCAAGATCCTAAGGAAATTTGATGAAAATACTTATGAGATAGAGCTGCCAAAAGATGTGGGTATATCGCCCATATTCAACATTTCAGACCCGTATCCTTACAGGGATTTTTACACCAAAGGATCAGAAGATCAGAAAGAGATCCAGTGGGAGAAGCAGATGCCTATAGCAGAAAAGTCACAGATGAAGAATATTATAGATCAGAGAGCTGGTAAGAAGACCGGGAGAAAGACTTATTTTGAGTATATGGTAAAGTGGAAAGGACACCCAGTAGAAGATGTCAGTTGGGTAAATGAAGCAGATATTCAGAAGCATGGAAATTCAGTGCAGGAGCTCATGGACAGGAGTCCATGAATTTTTTTCCAGAGGAGTATGATGCAGGAGCATGCCAACGAAGTGCGAGTGGAGGACATCTCAACGCACTAGCGCGCATTTTGAAGTGATAATTTTGAATTTAAGAAGGCATATCACGCAAACATTTGAAGAGATTGGAATTTATGAACATCTTTAATGTTTTAGAGTTGGACGATCGTGTGAGATCGTTGGGGAATGTATTTTCTTTTAATGTAGTAGCTTGCAGTACAGATTTGATGTGTTTGCTCTTATCTGTGTGTCACAAACATTTATTGTAATAAATCCTTAGTATTTGAATGCTTTTATTTCGATAGGATAGCACTAAGGTAACTTGGAGGGAAATCTCTATGATCCCTCTTGTATAAATAAATGTATTGTTGCCCAGAAGTTGTTGTTGATAGTTGTTGAAATTTAGTCGATTGTAGTTGAGAATTGTTGAGAGCTGATGAAGAGAATTGTATAAATACATGTACATATCATTTGAATGAATATAACAGAGAAGCATTGTTCCAAATGTTTGGTGTTACTGTGTCTATCTGAATGAATGAATGGTAGGCTTTATGTTAATTTGCATTTCTTTCTTATTTATTGTTCTCATGTTATGAATGCATTACATGGTTGAATGTATGAATCTTTGAGGATTAGATAAGTTTCAATTGTTTCTCTTCTATGAGCCTTTGCAAGGAGTGCATAGTGTCTGTAAGGTGTGCGTTGACAGAGTCTATTTCAACTCATAATCTCAGAAGAGATAACATGAAACTTTTGTATGCAAGGGGTGCATAAGTATCTGCAATGTGTGCATCGATAGAGTCTGTCGTGACTGAGAAGTTAGCTGAGGGATAGTTTGAAAACTGTGTGTAGGCGGAAATGCACTCAGAGTCATATTGTTAAGAAGGAAAAATTGAGTCGTGGAAGGACTGTTGCAAGGAATGCACAGTCACCCAGTAGATTTGAGTTGAAGAAAGTTGGTCACAAGGTGTGTGCAGAGTTGATACTTGGCTAAGTATCAAAGAAGTCATTCTGAGAATTTCAGAGTGTCAAGGAGGAGTAATTCCAAGAGAGATGACTTGGAACTTTGTATGAAGAAAGTGAATATTGTCCGCAAGAAGTGTGTGACAGAGTCTTTTGATTCACAAGCTAGGGAGGAGTAGCATAAGTTTGTTTGCAAGAGAGTGAAGAACTGTTGCAAGGCGTGCGCAGTCGTCCACAAGAAGTTAACTCACGGAGAAGACCTGTTGCAAGGCACGCACAGGGAAATTCCGACTAAGTGTCGAAGAAAATGTCCAGAGGACTTAAAGTGTTCGAGCAAGAACAAGCTTAGAAGAGATAGCGACGATAATTATTTAATGGGGAGGAGTCCCTCAAAATTCTCCAAATTAACAAGCAAGATCCGTTCAGGAGGAAGCGGAATCGTTCCAAATCGTCAGATCTGCGAGAGTTGCATGGAGGATAGTTGTGGAGCCTTTCGACATTTCATAGTTTTGAGGCGTAAAGGTGTTGTACGAGTTGGGGTCACCGAAGTTGCGAAGTGATCCTAGCCATTGGCTGCGAGGAGGATACGTGGCAGCGGATTGGAGAGTTCGGGAGATAGAGTTTCGGAGGAGTTGCATGGAGCAAGTGAAATCTCTGTGAAGTCGTGAAGGTCGAAGTAGAGTTGGTCCATCGGATCCAGGAGGACATGCGGCAAGGATCTGTGTGTTTCGGTGAAACACATTTCGGGAGAAGTCAAGGGCGAAGGTCAAAAAAACCGTCGAGGCCAAAGTTGTAAAGAGGACTGGCTCGAGGTGTTAGCCCATGGTCATATGAGAAGAAGATCCTAGCTAGTGGAGCTAGCGCCCGCCAGTTAAAGTTACCAGAGGTGCCAGAAAGTGGTTGTGTGAGTAATTCAAACCTGCGAGGTAACAAATTGGGGCCTGTGTAAGCTGTTCCAAGGTCTGTTAGAGGCCCAAAAATTTGATTTGGCTTAAGTCTTTTGAATATCCTTGACCGGGAGGTCGCAAAACCCCTAGGAGGAGAGGGGGGGACTGCATCATTAACCTTGATAAATGAACAGTACATTCCTTGGGTTGGGTAGGTCAATAGGAAGAGAGTTGGTGGAAATTGGGATAGTTTTAGGAGAATGTCAATGGTTTATGTGTGTTTGTCTGTGTGTGCCTGTGTTTCAGGCCAGAGTGCCTTTGTATCTATGATTTGGGACTAGAGTGCCTATGTATTTATGATTTTTAAGGGTCGGATCACCTATGTATTGTGATGTTGAGGTCATAGTGCCTATGTAATTTTGATTAGGCTAGAATGCCTATGTTATTTTGTGTCAGAGAGCCTATATGTCTATTAATGGTTGAGGAGCCAAAATTGTAAAATGAAATTACACTTTTAGGGTGTTGTGCACTGAGGACAGTGAAAAAATAAGGGGGATGGGAATGTAACATCCCCAGTTCTAAACCCTGTGAATTATAATGTAATTGTATTAGGTTGGTGAGACAATGTGTTGGGGCAAAGAGCCCATATTGATTTAATGTGGTCAGGGGTCAAATTTCATATAATGAACATTGAGATAATTAATAAAAGTAATAATCGTTGGTTGTGATACGAAAGGGATGAAGAACAATGGGGGGATATGATTCCATAATAGATAGTGGTCCAAGGGGGAATTATTCATGAGTATTAATCCAACACACATTCATGAATTATTATCATTGTATATAAACTTCTATTTTGATGTGGAGTGTGATGAAAGCCAATCATTTAACTCATGTAAGAGGGTGGGTGTGAGTGATCACATCCCATAGTTATTGGAGATCATGGGCATGAGTATAATCATCTTGAGGAAGAGTGTAAGTCAAGTCAAGCAAGAAAGCAAGAGAGGAAATTTCTATGGCCAAGGGGGCAGTTTTTGGACAGTCATGTTTTTGGATGGAGAACAGGTTTTACATGGAGTTTTTGGGAAGCAAGGAGGGGGTTGAGTGTTTGGAAGGGTTTTAACCATGGTGTGCTTGAAGGCAACCATTTTTGGGTTGTTGTTGTGCTAGAAAAGAGGCCTATGTGCCTGTAAATCAGGTTGTAAGCCTGTAATGTGTTTTTCTAATGAGTAAATGCCTCAAGAGCCTTGTGAATGTTGTTGTGAGAAATCATGAAGCAACTGAAAGTTCTTGGATCCCAAGTGAGGAATTCCTAGCAAACCGACTGCAGTAGAGACCCTTGTAAATTAATGATATAGCTTGAGGGATTGTGAGAAGTGAAGGGGGTACATTCCTTGGGTAGTGCAGGTTGTGGGGAAGAAAGAGTTGGAGGATTAGAACTGATGTGCGAGTAGGACCTACATTTTGGGGTTGTTGTGTGTGGAGAATGAATAGCCAATGGACCAGATATACTTATGGACACATAGCCTCAAGTCGGGGGTGGTCTGTTATTGAGAGAAAATGAGCAGCAATGCCTATGGTTGGGAGGTTCATCCTTCATTTGCAGCTAGTTGGTTAATCATTAACAGATAAGTGTTTAGGTTCTATTCTTGTTAGAAAAATAGGATCTCATAGCAATAAAATAAAACAAATAAGATACACAATAAAATAGAGACACAGATAAACGTGGTTAACCCAGTGTGGGATATGTCCACCAGAGAAATTTCCAGGTCCTTCCTTTATTATTATCCATCAAATGAAGGGATACAACCTATAGCATACATGTTGTAACTTCCTCTTCTTTCTCTCACAATATCCTCTCTTAGAGTACAATATTCATTCACCTACACAATCACAATACAATTCCCTCATAAAATAGGGTTGCCTTCTAGGGAAAAAAACCCTAACATAACTTCTACTGTCAGATATGTGACCTTGTAATGAACGGTCCAGATTGACTACGAAATTACAATATTTTACAAGGCAATTTTTCCAAAACTTTCTCTTTGGGGGTGTTGCCCCCAAACCCCAACCAGGGGGGCTCCATAAAGTGTCTCCCCCCCAACTCTAGTTTTGGGGGGGAAATCCCCCCCACACCCCCATGTCAGGTAATGGGTTCCAAACACGTCTAAAACAAGACCTCTAAATCAGGAAGATAATCAGGCTCCATAACCAACAATCTCCCACTTGGACATTGATCACAACAACTCCACTGTTGTTGTACATGTTGGAATATGATCCACCTTGGACCTAGAAAATTTCTCATCTTCACCTTTATGCTTGAATTCCAACTGAAACTGAGTAGGAACTTAGTTTCTCCCTGGTTACTACCTTTGTTAAATGTCTGCAGGATTCTGGCTAGTATATATCTTTTCCAACTTCAATTGTCCATCTTTCAAAATGAATAGTATGAAATGGTACCTGAGTTGTATATGCTTAGTATTAGAATGGAATGTTGAGTTATTTGCAATATGAATGGCACTTTTAATATCATAGTACAACCTTTTATTCTCCTACTTCTTTCCCAATTCCCCCATAAACCTCTGTAACCAAATCATCACTTTACTAGCCTCTATAGTAGCAACATACTTTGCTTCCATTGTTGAAAGTGAAACAACCTTTTTCAGTTTCAAAATCCAACTTATTGTTGTTCCACTTACAGTAAAAACATACCCTATGGTGCTTTTCCTACTATCTTTATCGCATGCCATATCTGAATCAACATATCCCTCTATGTTAGAGTTACTTCACACACACCTAGGATTTCTTTTTCCTAATGTTTTTCCTTGTTTATTATTCATTATTAGTCATTATCCAGTCTCCTATATTTTAGGAAGAATATTCCTCTAGGAAGAATATTCTCTTCAGTTTTCACTTCAGTTTGACTAGTTGAGTGGAGTCTAGATGATGCATTGGTTTTGTCACCATGCAACATTGGGATCATCACCAGATAATGCACATTAGACTTGGTATCATCACCGGACTGGAGCATTACCCTTGATTCCCTAATCTCCTCCTCACTTCACTTTGTTTTTGTCAGTTAACTGAAGATTGGTAGACTAGTTAACTCAGCTAGGTGGCAGTTCACTCCCATAACTGCCTGACAGACTATATAGGTGGTAGTTTACTCCCATAACTGTTGGTGTGTGTCTAAATAACTCTACACCACCACTATGGCACATTGGCTTCTCCTCCATTGTGCATTGGTTGAGTTATACAAAGTATATCATGTGTAAATTATGCATTATTCAAACGGTTAATGATAATTCTTCCATTCTTTCTCTCTTGCTTCTTCTTTCTCAATTTGTCTCTGCAAATGTGTGTGGTATTTTCTAGATAGATATATTCTGTGTAGGTTCAACACATTTACATGGTATCAAAGCCGACGGACTTCTAAGAAAAGCTACACCAAATTATTTTTTGCAGGTGCCAAAGATTGAAGACAACGGAAAGATGGAATTCCCAAAAGAATTCATTCTTACACCTTACAATTACTTTGCATGGAAGGAAAGAATAACCATACATCTCCGAACCAGAGGATTGTATAGGTTAACCTTGAATACAGACACAGAGCTAACATCATCCATAGAAAAATGCAAGTATCTAAATCGAATGGATGAAGCATTCAGAACAATTTGCAAACTCATCTCTCTTGATCTCCTTTTTCACATATCTTCCTGTAAAACCCCTAATGAATCCTGTACCACCTTGGAAGGGATCTTTGTAAAATAGGATGAGATAAGGGGACACATGCTCGAGGTGGAATTTCTCACATTGGATCCAAAAATATTCGACAATCTCCAAGATTTCTTTACAAAATTCAAGGATTTACTGTCGTAACTCAAATCTTGCAAGGTTGATAAATCTAAGGAGGAGAAACAAATGGTTCTCACCATTATCTCCAAACTTGGTCTGAAATTCTCCATGTTCATATCCACTTTCCATTCGGTCAAATTTGCCTCTGGAACCACCTGGAAGATGCCTTCTCTTGAGGAATTTATCGAATCCCTGACACAAGAGCAAACCAAGCTAATGAACATGGGAAAAATAAAAGGCCCAAAGGTACATGCACTTACTATGCAAGATGGAAGCCATCAATATCATAAATATAAAGATAAATACAAAATGAAAGCTCATGCAAATCCAAATAAGGAAGGGTATTCAAAACCCTTCACCGATGCCTCCAGATCCAAAGGTGGAAAGGGAAGAAAAGGGGAGAAATGCACATACTGCCATAAAGGATTCCATCCAGAATCCGCATGCATGCAGAAACAAATAGATCTAATGACTCAAATAATTTAGCAAAATAACCTTGGAGATCGCATCCCCGAGGGTGCCAAGAAGAAGAATCCATAAGATCAGAATCCCAAGAAAGGCAATTCTAGCCATGCCTTGATTGCCATCAACTACTCTCATGACGCTTGGATCATAGATTCAGTAGAATCACATCACATGGATGCCACAAAAGTAGTCTATTCTTCATTGGATTCATGTAAAGGTCCTCTTATTCTAATGGGGTACAACTCTCTAGTTGAGGTCACTAACAAAGGAAGGATTGAACTCACCAACGGAATCTTCGAGAATGTCTTGCACATTCCCAAACTTTCTATCAATCTTCTCTCCATGTATTAGATGACGAATTATGGCACTGGAAAGAAATTCATATTCACACCAAATGCAATGGACATATATGACATGCAAACCAATTCCAAGGTTGCTATCGGTGAGGTAAATCATCAATCTAGATTGTATACATTTTTTTAATTTATTGAACCAGATTTTGCTTTACTTCTTACCCATGCTGATGAAAGTAGTAGGATATGGCATGAAATTTTTGGGGATTTGAATTTCAGATATATGAAACATATTAGCAAGCAAATATTGGTTCGTGTTCTACCAGACATTCATTTTTCCAAAGGAATCTGTGAGGGATGTGTTCTTGGAAAACACCCTCAAGAGAAATTCGACAAAGGAAAGACTCAGAGAGCTTCCTCTACTTTAGATCTGATCCATAGTGACCTCATGGGTCCTTTTCCGCAACCATCAATTAGCAAAGAGAGGTTTGTTCTCATTTTTGTTGATGATTTCTCACGTTTCACATGGATTTACTTTCTCAAGCAAAAATCTGAGGTCTTTCAACACCTCAAAGATTTCAAAGTCGTGGTTGAGACATAGTCTGGAAAGAAAATCAAAGTCCTTTGAATTGATAACAGGGGAGAGTATGTCAATCATGAGATTCAGAATCTTTGTCATGAGGCGGGGATTTAGTTGCAGCACACAGTTCCCTATACTCCGTAGCAAAATGGAGTTGTTGAGCGGAAAAATAGATCTCTGAAGAAGATGGCATGCATGCTACATGCAAAGTCACTACCACAGAGACTATGGGCTGAATCACTTAATTGTACAACCTACATCCAAAACATATATCCCCATAGATCTATTAAGGATAAGATCCCCTATGAGGCTTGGAGCGGCCTCAAACCATAAGTGACCCACTTTCGTATTTTCAGTTCACATGCATGGACCTGGAATCCCTCTGAAAAGAGGAAGGCACTTGATCCACAAAGCACTAAGTGTATTTTTGTTGGATACCCTGATGGTGTGAAGGGATACAGACTTATTGATCTTTCCTCGAACTGGCTCATCATTGAGCGAAGTGTCCAATTCAAGGAAAGTGTCTCGCATGTACCTTAGCAGCCGCATGCAAACACCTTCATTCTTCCATCTATTCGAGATGATGAACATGCACATGTTGAATCTTATTTAGACAAGATTTATGATTCATAGGATTCAGATGATCCAGATACATATTCAGTACATTCAGATTCAGAGTCATATCATCCAGATGAAGATGCAGAGCTAGAGCAAAGGCCCAAGTGGACCCAGACTACTCTTCAGGATGCAGGAGATCTTGTTTGTGGTCGAGCCGATACTAGGAGGACTCAATCTGATTTCGAGGAGCCTCATATTGCACTCATTGCCACTGAACCATTTCCCTCCAGGCATCTTTTATTGGTTCAATCTTCAAATCCATAGTCTTATGGCGAGGTTGTTGGAAATCCCTTTTGGGAATCCGCCATGCAGGAGGAGTACAAATCCCTCCTCGAGAACCGGACTTGGGATCTAGTTCCCCTTCCTTCTGGAAGGAAACTTGTTAGATATAGATGGGTCTATAAGACTAAGAGAACAACGGATGGACAGATTAGAAGATACAAAGCTAGGCTTGTTGCCAAATGCTTTCAGCAGGTGCATGGCATTGACTATGATGAGATCTTCGCTCCATTAGAAAAGATGGATTCCATACATTTGTCACTTTCCATTACAACATACAAGGGATGGGAAGTCCATCATATAGACATGAAGAATGCATTTCTTCACGGTGATCTCTCTGAGGAGATCTATATGGAGCAGCCCCTGGGATTTATGCAAGATTCCTCTTTAGTCTGTCAACTGAAGAAATCTCTTTGTGGCCTCAAGCAGGCTCTGAGGGCATGGTATGCCAAGATGGACTTCTACCTATTGTCATAGAAATTTGTACATTGTAAATCAGAACCGAATGTCTACATGCTCAGGATGGTTGATTCACTTCTACTCTTAGTTCTATATGTTGATGATTTGTTGATCAACGGTTGCTCGACTTCAATGATTGTTGCAGTCAAGAGGATTCTACATGATAGGTTTTTGATGACGTACATGGATCTGCTACACTTCTTCCTTGGAATCGAGATCCGTCAAGATGCATCAGGCATCAAACTATCTCATGCCAAGTATGCTCGAGATATCCTTGAGAGATTTCACATGACAGGCTGCAATTTTGCTCTAACTCCTTTCCTATCAAGAGTCAAACTTGAGTATGACAGGGACACTCCACTAGTTGAAAACACATTGTGCAGACAGCTAATGGGGAGCTTGTTGTATCTCACACACTCCATACCAAACCGCTCCTATGTAGTTGGTGCAATTTCCAGGTTGATGTAGGAGCTGCATGAGATACATTGGAAGGTTGCAAAGAATATCCTTCAATACGTATAGAGCACCATCACCTTTAGGGTTCATTATGCAACATACTCTATATTAGATCTCATTGGGTTTATTGATTCTGACTAGGTTGGCGACAACACTGATTGCAAGTCCACATCTTGTTACTCACTCAGTCTTGGTTTTGGGCCTATCTATTGGTCGAGCAAGAAGCAGGTTGCTATTGCTCTTTCTTCAGCCAAGGCAGAGTACAGAGGGGTAGTTAACATAACCATTCGGGCTATGTGGATACATCATTTTCTCACTAAGTTTGGCATTCAGTTTCATTGATCGATCGTCATCTAGTGTGACAACCAGAGCACTTTGAAGTTTTACAGAGATCCAGTTCAGAGGCAACGGATGAAGCACATCGAGATCCATGTGCACTACATCCGGGATTTATTACACGAGGGGATCATTGACCTATAGTTCTGTCCTTCAGCAAAACAAACGGCAAATATCTTCACCAAGACCTTCACTGAGCAGAAGTTCCATTCTCTGTGAAGTCGTCTTGGAGTGAAGGACGCAGTTGCCTAAAAACATGTAGTTCTATACATTGTACCTTGAAGGGGGGGTTTTCCCATGAGGTTTTCCCTCTTTCCCCACTTTATTTCAGTGTATCTTTTGTATTTGGGTACCTAACATGGCATCGTTTCCGGGACCCATTCTTTATTTTCACCATAGTGATGTTCAGGGGGGTGTTGAAGTTACTTTACACGCACCTAAGATTTACTTTTCCTAAGGTTTTTCCTTGTTTATTAGTCATTATTAGTGATTATCCAGTCTCCTATATTTTAGGAATAATATTCCTCTAGGGGTAATGAAGAATGGGTCCCGACAACAACCATGTTAGGTAGCCATGAACAAGGCAACTAATGAACATTGGAGAAATAAAGTGAGGAAAGAGGGAAAACCTCCCGCTCAAAGTACAATGTATCAAAATAAGAGAAAGACATTTGCTAGGAAACAATCTCCTTCACTCCAAGACGATTGTGTAAAGAGTGAAACTTTTGCTCAGTGAAAGTCTTAGTGAAGATGTCAACAGTCTGTTCAGAGGAAGGACATAATTGCAAGTTGATGATCCTCTTGTGGACTAGATCTCTAATGTAGTGCATATGGATCTCGGTATGCTTTGTCCGCTGCCATTGCACTCGGTCCCTGCAAAACTTGAGAGTACTCTAGTTGTCACACCAAATGACAGTCAATCCGTGGAACTGGATGCCCAAATTTGTAAGGAAGTTTTGTAGCCATAATGCCTAGTGGATGGTAGTGCTAACAACTCCTCTGTACTCGACCTCGACTGAACATAAAGCAATAACATACTTCTTCTTGCTCAACCAACAAATATTCCCTGAACCCAAATTGAGAGTGTATCTAGATGTGGACTTGCGATCAATGTTGTCGCCTGCCCATTCAGAATCTGTGAAGCCTATGAGATCCAACTTACAACCTGCTGCATAGTGGATACCATAATTATGGTTCCCCGAACATACCGAAGGATACGTTTTGTAGCCTTCTAATGTAACCCATGCAGCTCTTGTATGTACCTAGAGACTGCTCTCACTGCATATGATAGGTCTGGTCGAGAGTGAGAGAGATACAACAAACTGCCCACTAGTTGTCTATATAGAGTGTTGTCAACCAGTGGAGTGTCCCCGCCATCCTCAAGTCTCACCCCAAATAGGAAGGGGCTAGGGGTATACTTGCAGTATGTCATGTGAAATCTCTCCATGAGATCCCAAGCATACTTGGCTTGAGATATCTTGATGCTCGAAGCATCTTGACTAATCTCAAGACCAAGGAAGTAATGGAGTGGACCCATGTCTGTCATAAAAAACCTGTCATGCAAAATTCTCTTCACTAAAGCAATCAATGAAGTTGAGAAACCAATGATCAAAAGATCATCCACATAAATAACTAGAATCAAAAGTGAATTAATATTCCTAAGCATGTATACATTTGGATCAAATTTGCATCTCACAAAATTCTAGGACAAAAGGTAGGAGTCCATCTTGGCGTACCATGCTCTTGGCGCCTGCTTGAGGCCATAGAGAGACTTCTTGAGCCTGCAAACCAAAGATGAATCATGTATGAAGCCAAATGAATCATGTATGAAGCCAGGTGACTACTCCATGTAAATCTCCTCTGAGAGATCTCTGTGAAGAAATGCATTCTTCACATCCATCTGATGGACTTCCCATCCTCTAGCTGCCGCTATAGTAAGGGCCAAATGAATGGAGTCTATCTTCGCTACTTGAGCGAATGTCTCATCGTAGTCTATGCCATGAACCTGCTAAAAAACTTTAGCAACCAGTCTTGCCTTGTATATGCTAAATTGTCCATCTACTGCACTCTTGGTCATGTAGACCCATCTACATTCAACAATATTCCTTCCTGGAGGAAGTGGAACCAAATCCCAAGTCTAGTTCTCGAGGAGGGAGTTGTAATCCTCTTGCATGGTTGATTCCCAAAAGGGATTCCCTGCAACTTCACCATAGGTCTACGGGTATGAATACTAAGCCACATAATAGTGCATAGGAAACACGGGCTCAATGGTTGTGAGTACACGAGGGGGCTCCTCGAACTGAGATCGAGTCCTCCTGAGATCCGTTGGATCCCCAACAAGATCTCCTACATCCTGAAGAGTGGTATGTGCCCACTTGGGCCTTTGTTATGGCTCTTCATTTGCCTGTACTGACTATGCATTTACATGTTTTAAGTCCTCTAACTCTATATCAGAACTCAGATCTGAAGTAGAGTCTGAATGTCCAGATTCATCATCTCGAATTGGTGGAAGGGAAAAAGTACCTGCATGCGGCTCATGTGAAGCATGTAAGAGAATTTCCTCAAACTGAACACTACGCTTGATGATGAGCTGGTCTGCAGAGGGATCAATGAGTTTATATCCCTTCACACAGTCTAGGTATCCAACAAAGATACATGCAATACTTTGAGGATCAAGTGCTTTCCTCTTTTCAGGGTGAATCCGGGCCCATGCACATGAGCCGAAGACACAAAAGTGGGTGACTTTCAGTTTGTTGTCCAAGCCTCGAAAGGAGTCATATCCTTAAAAAATATGTGAGGGGATCTGTTTTGAAGGTGATTGGCACAGTTAAGTGCCTCAACCCAAAGATTGTGAGGAAGTGATCTTGCATGCAACATGCAAGAGGCCATCTCTTTAAGAGATCTATTTTTCCGTTCAACAACCCTATTCTGCTGCGAAGTATATGGTACCGTGTGTTGCAACTATATCCCAGCCTTAAGATAAAGATTCTGAACATCTCTATTTATGTACTCCCCACCATTATCTGTGCGGAGGGCTTTGATCTTTCTCCTTGATTGAGTCTCAACAAGTGCTTTAAACTCTTTGAGATGCTCAAAGAACTCAAACTTATACCTGAGAAAAAATACCCAAGTATAACGTGAGTAATCATCCAAAAATGTGAGCACGTGCCTTGCCTTGTCGATGGATGGAGGTGGGAATGGACCCATGAGATCATTGTGAATCATATCTAATGGAGAGGAGGCACTGTGAGCCTTCCCCTTCTCGAACTTCTCTTGAGGGTGATTGGCAAGGACACATCCTTCACAAAACCATTTGGAAAAGTGGATATCAGGTAATTCGGTGACCATCCCTTTCTTGATAAGTTGTGCATGTACCTGAAGTTTAGGTGACCAAACCTCTCATGCCATAGTCTACTACTGTCATCAACATGCGTAAGTAGTACATAGGAATCAGGTTGAATAAACTTAGAAAAAATGTATAACCGAGATTGATGATTTACCTCCCTGACAAAAATCTCGGAGTTGTCTTTCATGTCGAATATGGACATGAAGTTTGGTGTGAACACCTTTTTTTCCCGGAGCCTGAATGTGTAATCTGATACACTGAGAGTAGATTCACGGAAAGTCGAGGAACATGGAGAACATTCTCAAAACTTCCATGATCTAGTTCTACTCTCCCTTTTCTGACGACCTTAGTTTGAGAGTCATCCCCCATGAGGATAGGAGGTCCATTGCATGTAGTCAAAGAAGATAATATATCCTGTGTGGCAGCCATATGTGGGATGCACTTGAATCCATGATCCAGGCATCCGGTGAAGAGTGAACAACAACTAATGTGTGATTATTACCTTTGGGAGCAAGATCTTCTGACTTATTCTTATCACCCTCAGGAATTTGATCCCCAAGGTTGTTCTTTCAAAGAATATGAGTCATAAGGTCTATTTTCTTCTTCATGCATGTATATTTTGGATGGAATCCTCAATTGCATTAGGTACACTTATGTCCTTTCTTTCCTCTTCCACTTTTGGATCCTGAGGAGTTGTTGAAGGGTTTGGAGTACCCTTCCTTCTTTTGTTCTGCATGCGCCTTTTGTTTGCCTTTATTTTTGGATTTTTGATGTTGAGAACTATTTCCATCATGTGCAGCAAGTGCATGCGCTTTGGAGTTTTTTATTACACCCATGTTGATGAGTTTGTCTTGCTCCTAAATCAAGGCCTCAATGAAGGTCTCCAAAGAGGGCATAGTCTAGGATGTTCTAGCAGTCAACCTCTGAGTGTGGAAAGTAGAAACAATAAATGAATAATCTGAACCAAGTTTTGACAAAATAGTGAGAACCATTCACTTTTCCTCTTTTGATTTATTAACCCCGCAAGCCTTGAGTTGCAACAACAAATCCTTATACCTTGTGAATAAATCTTGGATGTTTTCAAACCTTTTCGGATCTAATGCAAGTAATTACACCTCAAGCATGTGGCCTTTCATCTCATATTGTTTGACAAAGAGTCCTTCCATGATGGTCTAGATCTCATTTGGAGTTTTGTAAGACGATACATGAAACAACAACTTGGGGGATATGTGCATGTAGAGGGCTTCGTAAGCATCATCCATTCTATTGAGGTATTTGGATTTTTCAATGGTTGATGTGGGTTATGTTTCCATAGCCATGGTTAACCTATACAATCCTCTACCTCAGAGCAAAATCTACATCCTTTTGTTCCATTCAAAATAGTTGTACGATGTTAGCATGACAAACGACGAAGATTCCATTCTTCCGGCGTTCTTCAATCTTCAGTACCTGCAAATAAAAAATGTTGGTGCAACTTCTTCCTAGCAACTTGTGGGCTATGATACCATGTAAAATGTGGTGAGTACCTGCATAAGAGATTTACCTACCAGAAGAATGAACATAGCTTGCAAAATAGAGAAGATGAGAGAAAAAAATGGAGAGAAAATAATAGAAAATGCATTAACCAAATGAATGAATGATAATTTACACATGATATACTTTATATAGCTCAACTAATGTGCACTGGAAGAGAAGCCAATGCGCCATAATGGTGGTCTAGAGAGATTTGGACACACACAGGCAGTTACCAGAGTTAACTGCCACCTAGTCTTAGTTAACTAGTTATGCAGTCTTCAGTTAACTAAGTCACACATGTGGAAGTGACAGAGGCACATGCAATTGCCGATGATAAAACTGAGGGTTCCATGCATGAGTGACTTCCACTAGTCTAACTAAGTGTAACCGGCTCTAAACCAAAGAGAATATTCTCCTAGAATGTAGGAGAGTTTCCTAAAAAATAAGAGACCCTCAATAATGACTAATAAACATGGGAAAATAAGGAAAAAAATATCCTAGGTGTGTGTAATATCTCCAACAACCTCCAGTTGAAGACTCTACAAAAAGAACCTTGACAAGCAAATAGCGAGATATCTCTTTCCATGATAGTAAATCAAGTGATCACATTATTTCCTTTTTCAAAGTTAGTAATCACCCCAACCTTTCTTGTTTTAGAATCTGTGAAAACCAACGACCAAGCCCTAACTATTTTCCTTTTTTGTCTTCCAGGTCTTTCTTAAATTTCATGGTCCATGGGAGCCTAATCCCAGTCCTCTTTGAAGGATGAATGCCTTTTACTTTTCATGAACATTTTAGACATTACTATTTTTAATACAAACATTTGTATATATTTTTAGAATCCCCGGATAACTATTCAGGGCATTACATTAGTGATTTCTCAGACTTTGATTTTAAAGCATGAGGTTTCAAATGTATTGTCTATCAAAATCTTTTTTGAGTCTAATGCAATAATCATGTCAAGTTCTTTGTGAATGTGAACCATTTTCTGATGTTGTCCAATGTTGTGTTATTTTGATCGTGCTATGATGGAAATGTTGTCTTTATGGTTTATGTTGGCTTAGATTCCTTATCTTTATGGTTTATTGTCTTCTATCATATTGTGAATACTCATACCCTCAATAATCTCGGTCCTCTCTGTTGGTTGTGGAGCCTGATTATCTTCCTGATGCAGAGGTTCTTTGCTTTCAGCCGTGTCTATACCCCATGAAGCATTTACACCCCAGAAGTATGTACACTCTTCCACGCGGGGGAGTGCAGAGGGGGGGTACCCCCTCTGCGGGGTCCGGGGGGGAGATCCCCCCGGCTGGGGGGTCTGGG
>ML789932.1:280184-326961 GCA_009831015.1 Picea engelmannii | reverse complement strand
AATGGTGGTATAACACTTCCTTTCATACTACAACAAAAATGACACCATTTATGGAACTCTATGGATACCACCCTCCTTCCATCACTTCTTCTCTAAAAGAAAAATCTAAGGTTCAAGCAGTGGAAGATCACATCGAGCATCAAGAACAAGTTCTCCAAATATTAAAGGACAACCTG
Organism: Picea engelmannii; assembly: GCA_009831015.1. Classification (NCBI taxonomy): domain Eukaryota; kingdom Viridiplantae; phylum Streptophyta; class Pinopsida; order Pinales; family Pinaceae; genus Picea; species Picea engelmannii. The sequence goes on along the minus strand of ML789932.1, from coordinate 326,785 downwards.
ACCATGGCACATAATTGCATGAAACAACAAACATATCAACATCATAGTGAAGGAAGTTTTGAAGTAGGGGATTGGGTGTTTTTAAGACTACAACCATACAAACATATGTCCCTCAAGCAAGCCAAGAAGGATAATAAATTATCACCAAAGTACTATGGCCCTTATAAGGTGTTGCAAAATATTGGTACTATGGCATACAAATTGGAGTTGCCTGCATCTTCACGAGTACACCTAGTTTTCCATGTTTCATGCTTAAAGAAGGTTATAAACGACAAGATCCCAGTTCAAAATATATTTCCAGAACTCGACGAGGAAGGAAAAATCATATTGGATCCAGAAGCCATCACTAACACTATCGGCTGAATATTCCGCTTGGGAATATGAGTCTTTTATACAAAAGCATCCAGAGATACTCAAGCGTTGCAGACAACACTTGTCTCAAGGGGAGGGGCATGTTAAGCCCTAATATTGTCTCATTACCCCTTAATTGGGGCATATTACATTAGTAATGTTATTTTATTTATGTCGGCTTTATTCCATTAGTTGTAATTATACCTCCTAGTCTCCGATATATACCAAGGAGACATTTTCATTTGGAATCATCTTGTACTTGAACATTTATGTGGGGCAAAAGGAGGTTGCCCCCTCGAAGAGGCTTATTATCTGAAATTATCTCTTTTTCAAGGAGTTGAGTACTTATTCTGAGTTTTTTCTATGCTATATTGATATCTGGTTCTTAACATCGCCATCTTAGGAATAGATCCATTTCAGAGTATCTCATTAAATGGAGGAAACTATCGGCTGAATATTCCACTTGGGAAGATGAGTCTTTTATACAAAAGCATCTAGAGTTACTCAAGTGTTGCAGAAAACACTTGTCTCAAGGGGAGGGGCATGTTAAGCCTTAAATAATGGCTCATTACCCCTTAATTGGGGCAACATTAGTAATGTTATTTTATTTATGTCATCTTTAGTCAATTAGTTGTCATTATACCTCCTAGTCTCCTATATACCAAGGAGACATTTTCATTTGGAATCATCTTGTAATTGTACATTTATGTGGGCATAAGGAGGTTTCCCCCTTGAAGCGGCTTATTATCTGAATTTATCTCTTTTTCAAGGCATTGAGTACTTATTCTGAGGTTTTTCTATGCTATATTGATATTTGGTTCTTAGCAGTTATTCAAGTGTCGATATGCATTTTAGCGGTGTGTTGAGTTCTCTAATGCAATGGTAATGAGGCTTCTTACAAGATGCACTGCTATGCCATTTTACCTATGTTTTGTGCGATGCGGTGTGGTTGGTTCTACGAAACAAACCAATTTGGTAATTTTTTTAGGTGGTAAACTAGGCGATGCAGTTTGTTATATGGAAAGCACTAGTGCTCCATGTTCCTTGGAGTATTGATGTTTTTTATTGGTGTGTTGTCTTTTATAATGCATTACTATGATAAATTTTGAAATATTTGGCCTGGTGCCATGCTGTGAAATTCACTTTTTCATTGTGTGGACCTTCATGCAATGCTAGGTTATATTTTTTATCATGAAAAATTAGTAGTGTGATTAGTTAAATTGAACACACCAGAGTTCCATTTTTCTTGAAGCACACACATTTTTTTAGCGTTTTTTTTTTTTTAGAACACACTAGTGATAGGGTATCCCATAAGACGTACCAGTATGCTAAATTATAATATATATTTTCCTAGTTCCTTGCTATACATAGCATTGGTGCACTTGGTGGATTTTGATGCACTATCAGGGTAAAATTTCTATGTCAGAAACTAGGTGGTGCGATTGGTTAATAAAATGCATTGATGCTCCATTTTTCTTGGAGCATGGGAATTGTGTTTAATAGTGCATTGATTTTTATAATGTATTGGTAATGGGGTGTTGATAAACACACATTAATATGTTTATTTTTCAACATTCTAGCGATGTCATTCCGTAAATGAAACCAGTGTGCTTACTTATGACATATGCATCGATGACGCTTCCTGTACATTCACAATACACATTAAATTTCGAGGTGAGCCAAAGAATTTAAATGCACCATGTGGAATAAAAATAATATTAAAAATATCAAATTTAAGGCCAATTTCAAATTTTAATTGAATGCAAATGCAATTAACAAGGTAATAAACAATTTACCTGGTCTCTTCCCTCCCGAGGAGGCATGGTTTCATCGTAGATAAGAAATGAAAATTTGTGATATTTTCCAAAATTTAGAAATGTGTGGAATGTACCCATGCAACTATTGAACTGGATGTAGAGCACTACAAACATGGTGGTTTTGGAAGGAGAGTGAGCATTGGTGTCTGTCTAAGAGGTTGGAAGAACATAATAGGTCAAATAATGAAAAATGGTATGATACTTTTTTTTTTACCCTACCTCGGTGCACCAGACAATTGTATGCACTTGGGCATCATGTGTACGTGCACCAACATGATTTGTTTAGAGTGGATCACTACCATGTATTTTATTTTGTTTATAACAACTAACAATGCATCTTTCTAGCTCAACACCATGGCGCTATTTTTATGTGCGGATTGGTGTGTGTTGGGTTTGTGTTATATTATTTTCAAAACTAAATCTAGTGTCTTTGTTGCAGCAGGCGCATGGAGATTCATAGGGGGGAGGGACCCCCTTAAATGGGGTTTCAGGGGTAGAACCCCCAAGATTTATTTTTGGCAGTTTTTGCATCTGTTTTTAGCGGTTTTTCGACACATAGTTTTCGTCGATGGTTTTCTAATTATGGTTATGGAATTAGGTTTGTTGACTAATCTGGGTCAAAGGATTATGGGTTTTATATGACTCAAGATCCTATATATGTTGTATTGTAAAAAATGAAGATATATGATGAGTAAAATATTAGAGGCGTGACTCTAAATAGGTTTCTAGTTTTCCCGGTTTGGGTTTCCAGGGTAAAATTTTTGTGTAATGTGTGTGTATGCCATTGTATCTTTACCATTTTTATTAAGAATCTATTTGCAGTAATTTATGGTACAAGATTAAAATATACATTTGGTATCAAAGATTTTATTGGCTTCAAGGGTATTCCTTTGTGGCTAAGGGTTTGGCTTGGGTTTGTGATAAAGTTTATTATAGTGGGAGATTTGTGGTATCGATTGTCTAGGTGAAAATAAATGGAAAGTAGTTCGAAAATGGAGATCAAGAAATTTAATTGGATTTTTTTTTAGATGTGGAAGCTCAAGATGAAATATTTATTTGTGGACAAATACCAACGTATCGCTATGGATCTATGTATTTCACATGTAGGAATGTTGTCAGAAGACTGAGAAAAGTTGGATCAGAAGGCGAAGAGAACAATCTGATTGTGTCTTTCATATTCAGTATTACTAAATGTGTCAGGGGAAGCTACAACCAAGGATTTATGGAATACATTAGGGGATTTGTATTAGTCTAAGTCCATGGTGAAAATATTGCTCCTCTAGAAGAAGTTTTACAACCTAAGGATGAAAGATGGATATTGAGTTACAAAGAATTATAATGCCTTCAATACAATGGTAAGTTATCTATTATCCATTGATATTAATATTTATGATGAAGATAAGTGTATCGGTTTATTGTGATCTTTACCATACCCGTGCAATGGTATGGTTGTGGCCATAGGTATTAATACAAATACTTTAGGTTTTGATGATGTGGTCTCATCCTTGTTATCGAAAGAGATGATATAGAAAAACATGGAAAGAAAGAACACATATGCATTATTTGCAAGAGGACGTTCCTAGGAAAGAAATAGATCTAAGTCTTCAAGTGAGAGATCTAAATCTAAGGGAAGATCTAAATATCCTGGAAAATTTGGAAAGGTATGATAGAGATGTGGAATAGAACGGAACTACAAGAAATAATGTAGATCCAAAAGTGTTGAGAGAAGGAAGGGATCTAATGATGCCCGTTATACAAAAAAAACCAAAAATTGCATAAGGAGGAGATGTGTACTTGTACAAGTGCAGATCATCAGGCATGGATGGTTGAATCATGTGCATCCTTTTATATGACTCCTCACAGAGAATGGTTTTGCGAATATGAAAGGTATGATGGAGATGATGTTTTCCTAGGTGATGAACTGACAACCAAAATCATAGGAAATGGAAAATTCAAGTTGAATCTCATGGATGTAAGGATTAGAAAACTTTATGGCATTCTGCACATCTCAGGGTTGGTTAAACATTTGATTTATGTAAGAAAAATTGATGATGCAAGTGTAAAATTAGTGTTTGATAAAGAAACCTATAGGATGGTTTGAGGGGAAATGGTGTTGTTGAAGGGAGTTAATATTAGAACCTTATATAAGATACTAGGAATCACTATTAGTGACAGGTGAAATAGTTCCATTGTTCCCTATATTGGAGATGAAGAAGAAGAAACTCCTACAGTCTCAGGAGAAAATACTGTGTTGTGGCTTCATGTTTTGGGACATATCAGAGAGAAGGGTCTTCAAGTACTACATGGTAAAGGTATGGTTGAATGTATGTCTAAATTCTCTTTGATTTTTATTTATGTGAACATTGTGTATATGTGAATTAGAATCAGGCAATATTCCCCTCTGATGCAACGAGGGAAGAAGGAATTTTACAGTTGGTACACAATGATGTGTTTGGACCTATGTCGGTTCCATCACTGAGAAAATATGTGTACTAAGTATCATTTATAGACGAATTCTTGAGGAATACATGGATTTATTTTCTCGGGAAGAAATTTGGAGTCTTTGACAAATTCAAAGAGTTTAAGGAAATTTTTTTGAATCATACAGAGAAGAGAATTAATATGTTCAGGACAGATAATGGTGGAGAATTATGTGTAAATGAATTTGAATAATTATGTAAGAAGAGTGGTATATAAAGGTATAAGACTACTCCATATATTCCTTGACAGGATGGAGTTTTAGAAATGATGAATAAGATGTTGATGGAAAAATCAATGGGCATGATCAATAGTGTCAGGTTAGGATGTGAATTCTGGGCAGAGGCATTCGATACTATATGTTACCTAATCAATCAATCACCCTCATCATCACTAGATGAAAAGGCTCCACATAGGGTATGGAATGGTAAGAAACCCTCTCTCATACATCTTAGGGTTTTTGGCTATGATGCCTGTGTTCACATTCCAAAGGAAAACATGAGTAAACTAAGTAAACATGATGAAAAGTGTATCTTTATAGGGTATAAATATGGTTTGAAAGGTTATAAGATTTTGAACCCATAAAATAATAAGGTAGTGTATAGCTGATATATGGTATTTAGAGAAATCAAAGATGTTGTCAAACAAGAAGTCCTACCAAGGAAAGAAGAACCATATAAAATAGAGTTTGTGTTGAGGATAATGAATCAGACTCTACATAAGAATAAGAATCAGAAGAAGAATATCCTTATAATCTACTATTAGGGTGACCAGTTTAGGAAAGAAGGAAATTGGAAAGGTATACTCCACCTAATTTTCGTTTAAATTTTTCTTTGTCTATTACTGATAATGATCCTAGAACTATTAGGGAGGAAGTGGATTAAGAGGATGGAAAACTATGGGAAAAGGCCATGGTTGAAGAAATGGTACACTTAGACAAGAATGAGGCTTGGAATGTTAAGAACTAAATATCAATATAGCATAGAAAAACCTCAGAATAAGTACTCAATGCCTTGAAAAAGAGAGAAATTCAGAGAATAAGCCTCTTCGAGGGGGAAACCTCCTTATACCCACATAAATGTACAAATACAAGATGATTCCAAATGAAAATGTCTCCTTGGTATATATAGGAGACTAGGAGGTATAATTACAACTAATGGACTAAAGCCAACATAAATAAAATAACAATTCTAATGTAATATGCCCCAATTAAGGAGTAATGATCCACTATTTAGGGATTAACATGCCCCTCCCCTTGAGACAAGTGTTGTACGCAATGCTTGAGTAATTCTGGATGCTTCTGTATAAAAGATTCATCTTCCCAAGTGGAATCTTTAGCTTGTAGTTTCCTCCATTTAATGAGATACACTGAAATGGATCTATTCCTCAACTGACAAATTCTTGTGTCAGTGATGGATTCAAGCTCCAATATGATTTTTCCTTCCTCGTCAAGTTCTGGAAATATAGTTTGAACTGGGATCTTGTCACCTATAATCTTATTTAAGCATGAAACATGGAAAATTGGGTGTACTCGTGAAGATGCAGACAACTCCAATTTGTATGTCATAGTACCAATCTTTTGCAACACCTTATAAGGGACATAGTACTTTGGTGGTAATTTATTATCATTCTTGGCTTTCTTGAGGGACATCTGTTTGTATGGTTGCAGTCTTAAAAACATCCAATCCCCTACTTCAAAATTTCATTCACTACAATGTTGATCTGCTTGTTGTTTCATGCGATTCTGTGCCATGGTCAGGTTGTCCTTTAATATTTGGAGAACTTGTTGTTGATGATCGATGTGATCTTCCACTGCTTGAAACTTATATTTTTATTTTATAGAAGAAGTGATGGAAGGAGGGTGGTATCCATAGAGTGCCATAAATGGTGTCATTTTTGTTGCAGTATGAAAGGAAGTTTTATACCACCATTCTGCCAAGGGTAACCATTTGAACCATTGTGTTTGTTTATCAGAGACAAAGAAATGAAGGTATCCTTCCAGACATTTGTTCATTATCTTGGTTTATCCATCAAATTAAGGATGATAGGATGAGCTATGAGCCAATTGAGTACCCAAACAAGAAAATAATTCTGTCCAAAAATGTCTAGTGAATATGGGATCTCTGTCACTTACAATAATCTTTGGGCTGCCATGTAGCTTTTGAGATATCTCCATGAATGTGGCGACAACTGTAATGGATTTGAAGGGATGAGAGTGTGCACAAAAGTGTGCGTACTTGGTCAGTCTATCAACAATCACCATGATGACAATCTTTTTTTCAGTCTTCAGTAACCCTGTGATGAAATCCATGGAAACCTCCTCCTAACGCTGACTTGGGATGGCTAATGGTTGTAAAAGTCCCGGGGTCTTAATGTTTTCCACCTTATTTTGTTGGCCAACTAAACATTCTACCACAAACCTTTGAACATCAGTTTTAAGGCCATCCCAAAAAAATTCCCTCTTGACCCTATGGTAGGTTTTCAAAAATCCTGAGTGCCCTCCTACTAGAGAGGTGTGCAATTACAATAGTACCTTTTGTTTGAGTTGGGAGTTCTTACATAAATATAAGCGATATTTGTACCATAGTGAATCATTTTTCCATGTAAATTTACCTGATGCACTAGAATCCCACTGCAACCTTTGAATGAGAGTCCACACTTTTTCATGATTCTTCCATTCATCCCTTGCTTCTATTATCCAATCAGGTTGGATTATCGAGATAACATAGTGAAAGGCCTCAACATATTCATCCTTTCTTGAGAGTGCATCTACCACAACATTTTTCATCCCTTTTTTATAGACGATTTCAAAATCATAACCCAATATCTTGGTTACCCATTTTTGTTGTTCTTCTGAAGATTGTCTTTGTTCCAAGAAATATTTAAGACTATCATGATCTATTTTGACCTTGAAGTGCCTACCTATTAGGTAAGGATGCCATTTCTTCAATGCATGTAGTATTTCCATCATTTCCTTCTCATAAATGGGTTTCTGTAAGTTCTTTCCCTTGAGTGGTCAACTTTCAAAAGACAAGGGCCTTCCTTCTTGCATTAGGACACACCAATTCCATTTCTTGAGGCATCAAATTCCACAATAAAGGTTTTCCTGAAGTCTGGAGTGGTCAAGATAGGAGATTTTAACATCACCTCTTCAAGTTGTTCAAAAGGTCTAGTTTCCTCTAGAGTCCATGAAAATGAATCCTTCTTAGTTAGTTCCGTTAAAGGTGTTTTTATTCTTCCATAGTGTCGAACAAACTTGCGGTAGTAACCTGTCAAACCCAAAAATCCTCTAAGAGTATTCAATGTTTTGGGAATCGGCCAGTCCATCATGGAATTAATCTTGTTAGGGTCTACCTTGACATCTTCATGAGATACAATATGACCCAAATACTCTACCTCCTTCACTCCAAATAAAAATTTGGATGGTTTGGCATATAGTTTTTTCTCCTTTAGTAGTTGTAGCACCTTGTCAACATGTCGCACATGATCCTCCCAAGACTTGTTATAGATTATTATATCATCAAAAACACTAACACAAATTTTCAAAGGAAGGGATTGAAAATGGAATTCATCAACCCTTGGAATTTTGAAGGTGCATTTGTAAGGCCAAAAGGCATGACCAAAAAATCATAATGGGCTTCATGAGTTTGGAATGTTGTTTTCGGGATATCTTCTTCCTTCATTCTAATCTGATGATACCCTGAACGAAGATCCAAATTTGTGAAATAGATTGCTCCATGTAGTTCATCTAATAATTCATCAATGACGGGAATAAGAAACTTATATTTAATAGTGATCTTGTTGAGCTCTCTATAATCTGGACACATACGCCATGAACCATCTTTCTTGAATACCATTACCACCGGTGTAGAGTAAGAACTTTGGCTAGTTCTAATAATGCCAACCTCTAAAATTTCTTCAACCATGCACTCAATTTCACTCTTCTGGGCATAAGGGTATATGTATGGCCTGATGTTAGGAGGAACACTCCCAGGAATTAGGTGAATACCATGATCATGATTTCGAGTGGGTGGAAGACCTTTGGGAATATCTTCAAATACTTTGGAATTCTTTTCAATGATCCCTTGGAGATCTTGAGGAATATATGGCTTATATGTTTGAACATATAGTGAGCATAGTTGCGCAATAACACCTTGATGCCCCTTTTTCAATAATTTTGTCATGACATTAGAGCTTATCACCTTACCAGGTTTCCCCATGATACCTCTTAACTCAATTTCTTTTCCTTCCAATGAAAATTTCATAAAAAGTTCTTGAAAATTAAAATCCATTGTTCCTAATGATTGTAACCATTGGATTCCTAGTACAACATCAGCACCACCCATGGGTATAGAGATCATTGGACTATTCATTACATATTCCCCCATAGTAATATTGATCTTATTGCTTTTTCCTAAGCAATTGATAGTTCCTTCATCTACAATCATTACTTGAAACTCTGGCACTAGATATACAAATCAATTGAGATCTTTGGCTAATTTATAGTGAATGAAATTATGAGTACTTACAGAGTCAATTAGGACTATTACCTTTTTATTTTTGATATATCCTTCGATATTGAGGGTTTGAGGAGTGCTAATTCTAGCCAATGCATTACACAATATCGTGGGAGTCAACTCTTTAGACATAATTGATTCTACGTTTTCATCTCGAGATGGTTCTTGTTCTTGTTCTTGTTCTTCTTCCTCTTCACAATCTATGTAGAATAATTTCTTATCACCACACTTATGTCCCTTACTGTACTTGTTGTCACAATTAAAGCATAACCCTTTTTATTTTCTTTCCTCTAATTGTTGAGGTGTTTTAGAAAAAGGAGCATTATTCTCTCTATAGATGTTAGGATTGATCCTTCTAGTAGCCATATAAATATTTTTACTTTCAACATTTCTTGCCACCCTAAATGCATTCTCCAATTATTTGGGTTCCCAAAGGAGAACCTCATGTTGCGAATGTTATCCCTTAAAGTTCCTATGAATACATCAATCAAGTGGTCATTTGGAATATATGTTACCTTTATATTCAATCTTTGGAAGTTCTCAATGTGCTCTGTAACTGAACCCTTTTTCTTGAGATTTATCAATTGGCTAAAGAAGATATTGCTCCTTGTATCCTCATAGTGTGCTATCATTTCTTCCATGAAAATTGTCCAAGTGACGAGTGATTTGCGAGAACAAATCCATCGATACCATACAAATTGATTGGGTTCTAAATATAAAGAATAAATTCATACTTTTTGTGTATGTGGCAGATTATGTAGATCAAATAATTTCTCCATCTGAAGTATCCATGTGATTCGGTCCTTGCCATCAAACTTCCTCATATCGATCTTAGGAATGTGGTTGGTCTTCAACCCAAAGTTGGAGTTTCTCCATTCTTGATTCACCTTCCTTGTGTCCTCATCATGAATCTCATGGGATACATTTTCACTTTCAGGTGTCCTCTCTATTGGGATTTTTTTCAATCCTTCCATTATCTCTCCTTTTAAACCATCCATCTTAGTATTTATTTCCTCAAACTTATCTTCCGTTGAATCCATCACCTCTTGTAGTTCATCTTTTGTTATTGTCTTCTTTTGTAAATAATTTATGTCCCTACACATTTCTTCACCTTCATCAAAAGTCCAAGTAGGATTGTCTGGAGGCTTATTTGTTGTAGAAGTTCCCTTTTTTGGTGGCATGTTGTCCAAGTATTACTTTAAACATTGATTTTGAGGTGGTTCTACTAGACAATCTTCCATTTATTGTATCTCAAAATTTCATCCCTTATGAGTATGAAGTTTTATTTTTCCTTAGGTATTTGATATTTCTTCTTTGCAATGGCACAGGTCTGATAAAAATTGGATGTGCCAAGTGGAATTTATGGTAACTTCCCCACAACTTGCTGATTTTTGGCCTTTCAGGGAGATCTCACTTGTATAGTGTGCCCCGCACAAGATGATTGATATAAAATTATGTATCTCATAAAAGACCTACTATGGGCTGTCCACTATCTAATGCAACTGGTCTCACTCCATTTGGATACTCTAGGAAGAAGTTATTATTGTTTTACCCAGAACACCTTCTTGAGACTAGTCAATAGGACTAGTCAGATACCCTATCTTCCACATGGTGTATCTACAAATTTATGATGAACCAGAAGATGAAATTGTTACCATTGATACCTTCCTAATTTCTATGAATAGCCTCCAGATTTCAGGGTCTGAAATGTTACATAAAAAATGTTATAGCGAAAATTCCGCAATGGATCAATTCAGGCTGATTCCAGAACCCTATCTTACAACGGTTGTATCTCCTAAAGTGTAATTCCTCGGGAGATGAAATTTTAACCCAACGTACCTTGATCTGTCTACTAAATATCCTCCAAGAATTTTATTCTAAGTCACTGTAGAAAAATGTTATAGTGAAAATTCCAAGGTTTCTCAAATGTAGTAGTGAAACCCCAAGACCTTGAGCTCTGATACCATATGTTAGGAATCAAATATCAATATAGCATAGAAAAACCTCAGAATAATTACTCAATGCCTTGAAAAAGAGAGAAATTCAAAGAATAAGCCTCTTCGAGGGGGCAACCTCCTTATGCCCACATAAATGTCCAAATACAAGATGATTCCAAATGAAAATGTCTCCTTGGTATATATAGGAGACTAGGAGGTATAATTACAACTAATGGACTAAAGCCGACATAAATAAAATAACATTACTAATGTAATATTCCCCAATTAAGGGGTAATAAGCCACTATTTAGGGCTTAACATGGAATCTAGTGGAGTTGTTGAATGGAATAAATATTGTTGGAAACAAATGGGTGTTTAAGAAGAAGTTGAATGTAGAAGATAAAGTGGAGAAATAAAAATCTCGGTTAATAAAAAAGGTTATTTCTTGGTAGAGGTAATTGTCTTGGTTAAAATTTGTAATATACCAGATATAAAAAGTATGCAGAACATAAATAAAATGCTAGAAATGGCAGAATAACAACAATATAACCAGAACAATCACCACAATAGCATTGAAATGATGTAAGAATAACAACAAAAATAACACTTTGATTCTGAAAGCAATTTTCACGGGCCTCTTCAAGGGGGCAACCTCCAGTTGAGTAGAGCTCTATTACAATAATATCCAAGATAGGGTTCGCATACCCTCGACTCCTATTTATACTAAATATATCTATCAAAAGAAACATCTAGAGTAAGATCCTTCTAGAAGCGGAAGCTTCTATTAGGTCTTCTTACATTCGACTTATTCTATTTTATTGAAAGGCATTATTAATATTTACCTTTATTACATCCAAATATATTGTTCTACCTATGTGTGGGTTAGGACCCTAACATGTCTGCCCCCTTAAAAACAACCTTGTCCTCAAGGGTTGAGATGTGGAAATTGCTGCAGAATGGTAGTTGGTTCCCAAGTGGCATTTGCTGGAGTTTTCTTTCCATTGGACTAACACTTCATTGTTGGTTCTCTGACGCATACGAGGATCATGCTAGTCCAAAACTACTTGTGTCTATAGCCAAATGGATCCTCCTTCGGCTAACTCGGGAAGGTTGGTTTGAATTTGGAACTTAGTTCCAATCACCTTCTTTAAGCATGAAACATGAAAAACAGGATGTAGCTTAGAATGACTGGGCAAAGCTAACTAATAGGTCACCTGTCCCACATGCTTGAGAAATGTATAAGGACCATAAAATTTGGGCACTAGCTTCTGACAATGCTTGACCTTGAGGGAATTTTGCTTGTAAGGTTGCAGTCGAAGAAACACCTAATCCCATTATGAAAATTGACGTTTAGAGCGACCTTGATCTACTTGTTGCTTCATGTGATTATCTTCCATGATCAAATTATCTTTGAGGGTACGGAGAATAGCCTCTCAAACTGTAAGCGTTTGGTCAATCACCTGGAACTTTGAGACACTAGGTAAGTATGAGAGAAATGAAGGTGGATTTTGTCCATATACCGCTTCAAAAGGAGTCATGTGTGTAGCTATGTGGTATGAAGTGTTGTACCACCATTTAACTAGGGGTAACCATTGAGCTCACTGATTTTTGTTTTCCGAGTCAAAACACCTCAAATATGTTTCCAAACACTTATTGACAACTTATGTTTGACCATCAGTCTGGGGATGATAAGTTGTGCTGAGATGCAATTAGGTGCCTTGTAGCTTGAACAATTCTTGCAAAAAAGTGTTGGTGAAAGTTGTGTCACGTTAAGAAATAATATAATGCGGCATGCCATGAAGATTGAAGACCTGATCCATGAAAAGTTGAGCCATCGTGGATGTTGTAAATGGGTGTTGAAGAGAACATAAATGAGCATACTTGGAAAGGTGATCAACAACCACCATGATGACTGATTTATTTCCCAATTTGGGTAAGCCTGTAATAAAATCAATAGAGATATCCCTCCAAATAGCAGGTGGAATTGGAAGTAGTTGTAGTGTGCCTGGAGATTTGACTGTTTTTGCCTTGTTTCATTGACACACATCACATTCAACCAAAAAATTATGAATGTCTTGTTTCATTCCATCCCAGAAAAAAGAGCGTTTGAACCTGTCATAGGTTTTTGTAAACCCAGAGTTCCCAGTTGTGGGTGTAGCATGAAGCTCAGAAAGTACCATGGATTTAAGTTTGAATTGTTTTCTTAAATACAAACAACCTTTGTATCAAATCTCATCATGGAGCCAAGAGTACCCTGGGGAATCTGGAGCATTGGACTGCAATTGTTGGATCAGCTGTGAACTTTTGGGATCATGTAGCCATTCTTGGTGGACGACTTGGAGCCAATATGGTACAATGAAGGAAAGAGAAAAAAGGGATTCGTCATCTTTAGAGTTTCAGGAAAGTGCATCCACAACCACATTGTCTTTTCATTTTTTGTAAATGATCTCATAATCATATCCAATGATCTTGGTCACCCATTTTTGTTTCTTCAGGGAGGAAATGTGTTGTTCCAGAAAATACTTGAGGATTTGATGGTTTGTCTTAATTTGGAAGTGTTTCCCCAATAGATAAGGGTGCCACAAATCAACAACATGCATAATAGCCAACATTTCCTTTTCATAGATTGATTTTCCCAGATTTATTTTAGACAATTGTTTGGTGGTAAAGGCCAAAGGCCGACCCTCTTGCATAAGGATAGCACCAATTCCTTTCCCTGAAGCATCACATTCCAAGACAAAGGTATTTGTGAGATCAGGAAGTGCAGGACTGGAGTGGTGCACATGGCCATCTTCAAGGTTTGAAAATCTTGAGTCATGGCTAGAGTCCATGTGAAAGAGTTATTTTTTAAGAGTGCAGTGAGAGGTGATGCAATCTTTCCATAATTCTTAACAAACTTGTGATAATAACCTATTAAGCCCAGAAATCCACGCAAGATTTTGAGAGTCTTTGGGTGAAGCTAGTCTTGCATAGCTTCAATTGTTTTAGGATCCACCCTGACGCCATCCTTTCCAACCAGATGACCCAAGTACTCGAATTTTGAGGCGCCAAAAGCACAATTAGATTGTTTCAGGAAAAGTTGGTGCTGAGAGAGTAGATGGACAAATCGATCCACATGGGAAAGATGGTTTGTCCAGGTTTTTCTATAGATGAGGATATCATCAAAGAAAACTAAGACAAAATGATGGATAAAATGACGGAAGAAATGATTCATGAGGCTTTGGAAGGTGGAGGGGGAATTACACAAACCAAAGGGCATGACCAAAAACTCATAGTGGCCCTCATGAGTTCTAAAGGTAGTCTTGGGAATGTCTGCCTCTTTCATACATATATGGTGGTATCCAGAATGAAGATCGAGTGTAGTAAAGAACTGGACACCACTCAATTCATTCAAGAGGTCATCAATGACACGGATGGGAAATTTGTCTTTAATGGTAATTTTGTTGAGGGCATGGAAGTTAGGACACATTCACCAATAACCTTATTTCTTTAGGACCATGACCATAGGAGAATAATAGGGGCTCGTACTAGGGCGGATAACACATGTGTTAAGGATTTCCTGGACCATTTTCTCAATTTATTTTTTTTGGGAAAAAGGGGTGACGATACAGATGGATATTGGGAGGAAGGCTTCGTGGTACAAGGGGAATGGAATGATCATGAACACCACAGGAAGGAGGGAGTCCCTGGGGAGTGGAAAATACCACTTGATGTTTAGAAATGATGGATTTGAGGTATTTCATCACCGAGTGTGTCTCTGTTGCTTGTATGGAATGGAGTTGGGAAATAACACCAGAATGAACTTTTTTGAGCATCTTTTCAATGTGATGGGAACTAATGATCTTAGGTGAACCGACGATGATGCCGTGGAACTTATATTTTTGGCCCTCCTAGTCGAATTGCATGGTTAATGCCTTAAAATCCATGAGAATGGGACCCAAAGTACTTATCCATTCCGCACCCAACATAATGTCACAATCACCCATGTCGATAGAAAACATATGATATTTGAGGTGGTATTCACCAATTTGGAGACACACATTTTCACAATGCCCTCCACATTTCATGGAGCCACCATTGGAAATCATGATTTGGAAATTATTGATGGCATGGATGTAGCAATGAGTTTCTTGGGCAATGCAGCGATGAATAAAATTATGGGTGCTTCCAATATCAACCAGAATGATGACCTTCCTATCCTTGATGTAACCGATGAGCTTGAGGGTTTGGGGAACAGAGAAGCTAGTGAGAGAATTTAGGGAAATGACCGGTTCTACTTCGAGAGGATATGAAGGAGGGGTTATGTTAGTGGTTTCAGGTGACTCAGACACAAGGGGAGTTTCAACATCCTCTTCCGAAATATCCTCTGAGATGGCCATAAAAAGATTTTTTTCCTTACAATTGTGGCCCGAAAAATATTTGTCATCACAATTATAACAAAGGCCTTTGAGTTGGCGTTCATCCATTTCATCCCCGGTCAATTTTTGTATCTTTAGTGGAGTGAAGGGAGTAGTGGGATTTACTGGTTTAGTGCGATGGATAAAGGAGGGTTTACGGTTTTGAGAAGATACAACCTGTTGTTCTTATTTATCTCTTTTATTATCCTCCACCCAACTCTGAGGCTGAGCCATGAGGACATGGGCCCAAATATCATCCTTGAGGCCACTGATAAAACACTCTCGAAAAAAGGCATTAGACATGCGCTCTGTCCGAAAAGCTAGGCGCTCAAAAGAAACTATAAAGTCTTCCACTATTCCTGATTGTTTCAACTTTGTCAAACAACTCAAATGGTTGGTGTCAGTGTCAAAGCGTTCATAAAGCTCTGCCACAAATTGTGTCCAAGCAATATACCTTAACGAGAAGTTTTTCTCCATTGCCACCATTGACAACGTTCTTGATCTAGATGGATAACACCATACCAGAGTTTGGCCAAGTCATATGTAATGTCGTATAAAGAGAAATAATGTTCCATTTGGGTTACCCAACCAGTGGGATCTGAGCCATCAAATTTGGTCACATCCACCTGTAGAAGGTGTAGGTCACGTTGAAAGTGATGGTGCTAAAAGTTAGAGGAATGTTCAGGTTTAGTATCTGAAGGTGGGTCAGATAAAGGGTTATCTGTAGGGATATGCATCTTGGTGTAGAGCATCAAAATGACAGATTCAAGATGGGTAGTCAGGTCTTGTTTGATTTCCTCCATTGAGGATTGCATGGATGTATTGAGGGTGACAACATTGGCACTGAGTTGTTTCACTTCTTGTTGGGTCTTGGTGAAATTAGATTGCAAGGTATTGAAGCAAGTTTCCAGGTCTTGGCTATGGGTATGGGCCATGATGATGAGGAAACTAAAATGGGGCGGGTGGGGTAAAATATTTTGCTAAACAATTATATGTATGAATGTGATAAGGGAAAAGAGATGAATCCAATGGAATAGGTCTCAAGTAATGGTGCAAAAATTTCCAGACTTTGGTTTTTTTACACCTGCGGAGTTATACTCTGATCTGAAGAATACTGTAGTAATGAAATTCCCAAATGCTTAACCAGGGAGAAATGTGTAGTTATTTGGCAACCCAAACATAGTTCCACGACAAGAGATCTTGTCTGTTTTAATTTGTTAATATTTTTGTCCCCAAGGGTTAGGTATTCAAGGGTTCTACAGACAAGGGTTTTCCCTATGCTATAGCTCTCTGATATATGTGTGGGGTCCAACAGTAGTACTCGGACCAATATCTCAGGGCACTAACTAAGGAGGATAGATCGTACCCTTAGCCATACTACCCGACTACCCAGGTCCTAGAGAGTATCTTCCCGAGTGTTGTTCTCGGTGGCACTATAGAATTCAAGCGACCGATTAGTTTATCTAAAGAGGGCTTTAGGTAATCTAGGTCGATCCGTACACAGGTGATGTCTGATGCGCTACCACTCGAAGGGGTAACAACAGGGGTTACAAGGGTGGCCAACAGATGTGCGCTTAAATACCACTTGTATTTTCTATGTGTATTAATCCCTCAACCGCGGGTTTATTCTCATAAGGATAGATCTCTGTGGCTTAAAGATTCTAGAATACGTCTCTACCCTGAAAAAACAATTAACCCACACTTTCTGTCAAGGAAAGTGCTCTGATACCACTTGTAATCTACCATATATAAAAAGTATATAGAATACAAATAAAATGCTATAAATGGCAGAATCACAACAATATAACCAGAACAATCACCAGAATAGCACTGAAATGATATAAGAATAACAACATAAATAACACTTTGATTCTAAAAGCAATGTTCACGGGCCTCTTCGAGGGGGAAACCTCCAGTTGATCATAGCTCTATTACAATAATATCCAATCTAGGGTTCTCATACCCTCGATTCCTATTTATACTAAATATGTGTATCAAAAGAAGCATCTAGAGGAAGATCCTTCTAGAAGAGGGAGCTTCTATTAGGTTCTTACATTTGACTTATTCTATTCTATTGAAAGGCCTTATTAATATTGACCTTTATTACATGCGAATATATTGTTCTACCTATGTGCGGGTTAGGACCCTAACAAAAGTTTTCTCTGGCTTCCAAGATAACTTCTTGTTGATTGGTCCAAATGGCCTATCAAGAAGGTAAGGGAGAACACCTAATGGTAGGTCCCAATTATACCTACTCTTGTTTGGCATAGCTTTTTTGATGAGTATGTGGGCCTTTTTTCCACTAAGAATTAAAATAATAAAAAGGGGAAAGACAATGAACTATCCCCCAAATATTTCTAATTAATTCTAAGTCTATTCTAAACTAAAAGAAAAATAATATGATCTAACTAATCCCACATGATAACAACTAATAGATGAGCACAATTTATAATGGTATATTGACCAGCGAATTAGTTCATGGAAACCAAGAATATGTTAGCACAATAGTATTTCGGATATCATCTCAAATAGTTGAAGAGGATATCTGTAACATCATCCCTGCACTCATTAGAAATCACAATAGCATAATAATTCTAAATACCAGGCACATAAATAGTCCATATGATCAATACTCAGAGAATTTAAACCACAAATACAAGTGTAGAGTAGTCCCACAAGTATTTGCAAACAATTATGACTTCAAAAATGCCTTTTGTTTTTTATATAACTTGAAATAATAGTATCCACATTCTACACAATGGGAAAAAGTCCCTCTTTACATCCAATGAGGCCTCTTTTATAAGACAAGAGAGAGAGTCTTCAGTTCTAGTGATTGTTCACTTCATTTTACCTTTGTTTGTCATTTGTCATTTCGAATTTATTTTACATATTTCAAAAATGAATATGCGTGAGTTACAAGCAAGAATTGAAGAGACTCCTAGGTGGTTATTGTCTCCCTAAGGTAGTTTGCAAATGATATTCATTAAAAAAAAAAAAAAAAAAATTGGTCGNTTCCATTGCCTTCTATTCATCGAGTTATTCTAGGATTTTTTGGTGTTATCCTGCTAATTAGGATCATCCAATCTTCTTCTTATCTATCTTATCTTTCATCGAGCTATTCTAGGATTGATTTTGATTCATGTAGCTTGAGATATGAATGTTGGAACATAGCATAGCCCATTCTTCAATAAAATTAGGGTCTCTTATGTGTTATTCATTTTATGAGAACATTTACCTTAAATATTTCAATTATTGTTGTGGTATAATTTTCTACTCTCTTCTAGCTTTCCAAAAATCTATCAGGGGCCTGATTTCGATTCTTGTAGCCCCATATATGGATGTTTGAAGTTTTCACAATCCTTTCCCCCCAAAATTCATCACATTTGTTTCTCTATAATTTATAGGATTTTCTGTCACTTTTATGACCTAAACACCTCTCCCATTGAATTTCTCTACTTGATACCTTTCCAACATTGTATCATGGGCTCAATTCCCACACTTGTAGCCGAAGATATGGTCGTTTAAAAAATGTTTCTTGACTATTGTCGAGAAATGTTGGTCGGTTCAGGAAGGAGCTTATTGGATCCAAAATAGGTTGATCATATTATAAGGACATGATTGTATTAGAAGGAAGTGGTAGGTTTAGAAATATTTCATCGGAAAGGGGTCGTCATCATAAGGATCAGATCAGAAAGTGGTTGATCATATCAGAAGGAAGTGATTGAGTCATAAAGAGGTCGTCGAAAAGGGGTCTTCGTCAGAAGTATCATAATGGAAAGAGGTTGATCAAATCAAAAGGAGGTGATCGGATCATAAGGAAGTGATTTGGTTAGAAATAGGTCATCGGAAAGGGGCTTTCAACAAAAGGATCGTATTGGAAATAGGTTGATCAGATCGGAAGGATCTAATCATAAAGAGGTTGTAGAATTTTGGAATGGATAAATTATGACAATGAAGAAGGCTCCAATATTAAATGTGGGCTTGACGAGATAGGTGTTAGGTGCCATGTAAACACCCATGTTAGTTCCATGCCATATGGAAACAATGATAGGGGGCCACGTTGAAATGAGGTGGAAAAGTGGGATGAAAGAATTGGAAGTTTAGGAGGCCGTAAATTTTGATCCGAAGCTCGAATTTTAGCATGGATACAATTATTTGAAATCTCTTGATGAGTGGAATCTAACTATGATAATTTTTTATAGAAACAAATCAAAGAAAATAAGGGGAAAGTTTGAAACCCCACCAACCTAAGAGAGGTTAGGGATTCGGGTATGTAACAATGACCAAGGCGATGAATATGACACATATTTTGACAAATAAAAATTACAAATAGCAACAAATGGTAGGAGGATATAGATGCTAAAAGGATGTATGACAAATGCCAATATAGTCAAACTAAACATCTTAGAGGGAAAAATTGTTAGGATAAAAAAAATAAGGAATATGATTAGTTCAAGGAATAGGTCCTTACGCTAGACCACAATGTATGATACTGATTCCAATAGATAGTGAGAAGAAATTGGGAAATGACACGATGAAGACCTTCTTCCATGAATATCAATAGAACTTGGGCCTGGGTTTTCTAAGAGAGATAAGTCCAAAAGAGGAACCCGATAGAGATCAATTTGAATAGGATTAGGGAGAGGCTTGCAGGAGAGGTGGATTTGATATCCTTAGGAGCCTAATATCTCAAGGAAAATTCAATCCAAGGAAACTCGCTTCCTGATGGGGGATAGCCTAGTAAGGATCAAATTTTTGGACAAAGATAAAAACTTTGGCCTCATCACCACATTGGTGATAAATATACAAATATGGATGAGGATTGGGAAAGGCAAGGCTTAGTCCATAATTTTGATCATTGGCTTGAAATTACAAACAATATACAAATATAAAGAGGTATAGGAAAGAGGAATATATCGTTGGTTTCCCCTCGAATACATCTCAAGTATAGAGAAATCACATGAATAAAGTGATCCTGCTAACTTGTTCCTGCAACCACAAATAATATGAGATCAGTCAAGCGATTAAAAGAAGTCCTACCAATACACCATAAACATTATATTCCCTGCCTTCAAGAAAACATAGTAAATGAGTGTTGAGTCTATTGAAACATAATCAAAGATAGTTGTAGATAAGTTTCCTGAAAAACACATGTGCTAAGTATCAAACTCAAGAGAAGGATTAGTGATTGTGTGACTGAAGATAAGAGTCTGAAACCTAAAAGTGTGATCATATACAAGAGAATAAATATGAAAACATGAAGCACAACATGTAAGTTGTAAGATACATGGTTTGATTTAGTCAATCAGTAAAATCATCAACAACAAACTTATTCAAGGCATCCAATAGAACATGAAACCCTTCATCCACATAAGATCATGAATCACTTCAAAATCAACAAAAGGTAAAAAGATAACATGTCAATTCCATTATACAAATGTCAATGAAACATCATAGGTCAATAAGAATAGTGAAGACATTTGAAATCATCAAATCAAAAGGAGTAATCAACAGCCATCAAAGATAATCATCAATCAATATTAAACCCCCAACTCCCTCAAGGTAGGAAAATAAATAGCATTAGGCTCAAGCAGTAAAGGATTAGGAATTAGGGATGAAATTTTAGTAGGTTCCCCCTTCCCTTCCACTTTTAAAACAAAATGTAAATGGGGGTTGTCGTGTCCTCAATAAATGGTGACACACTGGAATAACCAATTACCTCTATCAATATAAGTCTAGGGACTTTACTTCAGATCTGAATTTTAAAGATAATTTCAACAAACTGCAAAAAAGTTTATAGTAAGCATGGGTACCGTAATGAGGCCAAATTTATAAAAGAGATAACCTAAAATTTCTAGTACTTGTAATATAACACACCCTTTTCAAAGAGACAATTAGTGAGGTAAATTCTTTTATTGACTGCACACTTTAGATTGGTTTTGGTTTGACCATGGGTTTTCACTTTTTAGAAAAGAAAAAAAATCTACATAGGTTTTTTCTTCATATCTCTTTTCTTGGCATTACTTCACTGCGAGTGAGTATCCATAGCCTTGATGAAGTTTCCTCGGTACCATACAATCATAGCCCCACTGCCAACAATGTCCATATCCCCGGCAGGTTTACTTGTACTTCACACACTATTAATACTTCTTTCAACTTCCTTTCTATTTTATAATATGATCACCCTTTTATATTTATATATTGATATGCATAGCACATAGGGTGTGAAGGAATCGAGGTGATACAAGAGTTGCTTTGATTTGCTGAGTAGATGCTATGCATTTTAGTTTAACCCAAAAGTCTCCCCAAAACCATCATAGTATTGACCATTTTATTAATATGAATTGAATGGAGCCTAAATAAAAGGGTAGATAAACACTTTCCTATCCTTATGGATTATCATGGTACACTCAGTAGGCACATGTGTTCCACCACAAATATCGATCCATACATGCAACTAAGAACTTCATGAATATTCATTCAAATAGAGAAACCCATGCATATTATGACTTGTAAAAATTTCTTCAGTATTTGACTAGAATTGGACCAACCCCTCACTCAAATTTAAAAAGTGATCCTCAATGTAGACTAAGAATTGAAATCAACTCAGTGAACATACCAACATTCCAATTAAAATGTGGAATAAACAAGCATAAATCAAGTTCTTAAATTGAAGCCAATTCATGAAAATAAAACCAAACCAAAGGAATCCTAAAGCTAGCATGTCAGAATGACATATGGCTGAAAAATAAGGATAGAACCAAGCAACAAGTAATAAATCTGGTGGAAACAACAGATTATGAATGATATATACAAAGGTATTATTATTCTAGTTCCAAGAATCGGCTTAAGGGAAAAACATTTATTAAAAAAAAAAATTCACATCAAGTTAAGACCCATCCAATAGATTTTCAGGACCAAAAAAATCAGCAAGACTATGATGAGCAGTGGTTAAGAAAATTGATATCTAACCAAGCTTGTATTCCAACAGGTTTGAGATTTTATAGTGACAAAAATTTTAGATTGTTAAAATTCCTGAAGGGATTGGATAAATTTAAGAATTCACCTCTATTGGTATAAGAATATGAACCCATTTCCATGGTTGAAAGTTAAGCAAAAGGAAGTACACTTATGTACAAATTAAAATAATGAAAGTGATTGCACTAAACCAGGATAAAAATTCAAAAGCACATTATGTTATTCATTACTGGAAGAATTAATCATGAAAGATAGACCAACGACATAATATAGATCATGGGCATTATTAATGTAAGAATTCTCAGTGCAGCCTTGGAAAGTAGATCAAGGGAAATAACTAGGAAAGAAACGTTGACCAATCAATCATCAATCACAATATAAATATTCCCACGGTAAAGATATGAAATGAAGAACAAGCAAGATTGTGTGAATTGATAATACAATGAAAAAAATTGCAACACAATCCTCTGATCTAACCACCACATACAATATCCTTTTCATTTAGTGCAATAAAAAATCTTCTGGGAATATAGTAAAATGGGTTAATGGGGATGCTCATTCAAAACATATTTTCAAATTCACTCATATAAAACATTCCACAAACCCATAAGATCTCAATATTTCTTGACATGAACAAGTCCTTTGCATATTTGAAAATGATGAATTTTTCAATAACATAAATTACATTTCATATTTATCACCCAAACACCAATTTCTCTTTTCCATTAGAAATAATTATTAATCCCAAAGATTCAAGTGATTCAAGATGATGAAGAAAAGAGGAGATATTAAATTTATTGATGTCATCAAATATAATCGTGAAAAGGACTTGAAATATCAACTAGATCAGATATCAACATGTAAATCTATGAACATGACTACATTTCTGATTAGCTGTTGGGTTGGTGACATTCTTGGTTAATTAAAAAAAATTGCAAAGGAACCTGAGCAACTAAGTTTAGATTAACACTTCCCTAAATTGATTTCATTGAACAGAAAAATCTTTAGCTTCTAGTTGCATAAACAGTTCCTCACACTACATAACAAAAGACAATGGTATGATCTATTGATATTATGGTATCCGCGGGAGGTATTTACCTCCATGTGTAAACTTGATGAGAATAGAATATTACGGGAAGTAAGAAGAAACCCTAATGAGTTGGCTAATAACCATAGAAGACATGTTGGCTCAAGAGGATAATTTGTATTAGGTTATTAGCCTCCAAGAGAAGAAGTCGGCCAGAAGAAATAATATATACTGAACAGACAGATACCCAGGATGAGAAGTCGGCCCAGGCAGTTAGCCAGAATTAGTATAAATACAGGAGGCCAGTCTTCATTCTTGCGGGCATTCTTAGAATTTCAAAGAAACACTTGTGTGCACTACAGTGCCTTGTTTTGTGCACAGATTTGGAGGAGATCTGC
This sequence comes from Picea engelmannii, assembly GCA_009831015.1. Classification (NCBI taxonomy): domain Eukaryota; kingdom Viridiplantae; phylum Streptophyta; class Pinopsida; order Pinales; family Pinaceae; genus Picea; species Picea engelmannii. The sequence goes on along the minus strand of ML789932.1, from coordinate 302,885 downwards.
CTTTGCAGCTGCTATAGCTAGCAGATCATGTTTTGTCTTGGACTATCTCTTGGTTAGGGTTTGGACTATCTGATCAACTCTTGTTGGTGTGCTATCCTTGGGGAAAGGTGCACTACCCTTTGTTTGGCTATCTAGCCTAGGGTTTTCTTCTGGAGTGATTCTCTGTCAAGGTTAAGGTGCTCGGAGGGTGGATTTAGCCTATGGTTGGGTGACAATAGTGATATTTTCAATGGTAAAATGAGCACATCCATTATATTCTAACATGATCAACTATAATATAGTTTTGAAAGAACTCTCTCCACGAATGACTAACGTATTGAAATAAAATTAACTAAAAAGAAAAAACAAATAACAAAATTAAATTATTCCTTAGAAAATCACGCTAATATATTCAATGTTAGAAATTGGTTTTCATTGATGTCAACCCTAGAATAATAAATCAAGTAAAGAATCCTACAGATGTCCAAGATCAAGATTGTAATATAAATATTGTTGAAAGCATTATTTGTCGTCAATTTGGGTACCCTATATTTGAGAGAATGTTTCCCTACATAAATAACTCAAATGGAAGAAAAAGTTTCATGGTTGGAAAACCTATTATGATACCTTTCTAATGGTATATGGAAGTCCCTCTAACTCCCTAGGAATGGGGAGATATGAATTTTCCATCTGACAACCCAACCAAAAAATTGAGGACAGTTCAGCCAGGTCAGCCCATAAAATAAAAATAGGGATAAAACTACTATAAATACGAGATGGATTTTCACATTTTTTAAGTATCCAAGTTTGAGATATCTTAGAACAATTTTGGTGGTGAAGGAATTGGGAGGATAAGGAGCTCTTATGAAGGATATTTTCTAGTCTTATGGTGATCTTTAGATCATTTCTATGGGTTCATTATAGTATGGAAGGTTGATTATTTGCACAAGGTTCTATGTGGCTGTTGGGGTTTATGTGTGGACCCATTTTTATGATGAGATGATGTATTAATGATAGTGACAATGACAATGAGATTGATAGTCTATGTGGACCGATTTTCTATGTGGACCTAGTTTCTAAGTGGAATCAGTTTGATGATGATGATGATGTATCAGTGACAGTGACACCAACATGTTGACTCTATCATTTATATTCAAGGGAGGAAGGAAGCAGTAAAGAAAAAGGGGGTTGGAGCCTCCTTCCAGTTGGATATGGAGAATCTAGGAAATTGTAGCTTCCTTCAAGTTGGAGCCTATAAATTAGGGGGTTGGAACCTCCTTCTAATGGGGAGATATGATTTTTTCGTCTAACAACCCAACCAAAAAATTAAGGAAAGTTCAACCAGTTCGGCCCATAAAATAAAAATAGGGATAAAAATACTATAAATACAAGATGGATTTTCACTTTTTTTAAGTATCCAAGTTTGAGATATCTTAGAACAATTTTGGTGGTGAAGGAATTGGGAGGATAAGGAGCTCTTATGAAGGATATTTTCTAGTCTTATGGTGATCTTTAGATCATTTCTACAGGTTCGTTATAGTATGGAAGGTTGATTATTTGCACAAGGTCCTATGTGGTTGTTAGGGTTTATGTGTGGACCCATGTGGACCCATTTTTATGAAGATGATGATGTATTAATGATAGTGACAATGACAATGAGATTGACAGTCTATGTGGACCGATTTTCTATGTGGACCTAGTTTCTAAGTGGACTCTGTTTGATGATGATGATGTATCAGTGATAGTGACAACAACAGGTTGACTCTATCATTTATATTCAAGGGAGGAAGGAAGGGGCAAGGAAAACGTGATGCAAGAGCATCTCAAGAGAGCCAACACAGGGATAAAGGACAACTAGAGAAGCACCCAACGCAAATTTTGAAATTACCTTGCAGCTAATGCGCCAATCTTAAATGAGATAATTAAGAAGGAGTGCACTTGTAATATTGTAAACGAACCTTGAGCGATCCGCTCTCATCCTTAGTAGGTAGAAGGCATTTATGATAGTTAATGACAATAGATAGACTTTAATTCTAGAATAGACAGTTTTAGAGAAAAAGAGGGAAACGGGATATAGACACCCTCATTGTGTATTGTAACATAGAAGAGAGCATATTGCATAGAAGAGGGGAAGCAAAGGGTTGTGTAGAAGAACTCCATGTACAGAAGTTCTGAATTAATACAAAAAGGCTTTGATTCAGACTCATGGTGTTCAAATATTCTCTATGTATGCATTTTTGAATGTTATGCTCATGAATGTTTTACTCTTTCTGTCATGCAATTGATTTTATGCTATGTATGAATGATTTCTTGTTGAATGTTTGAAATCTGAGAGAGAGAGTAAGGGAAATGAGTTTCAATTGTTTCTCTACTTGAGAAAGAGTTACTGCAAGGAGTGCAGTTGAATTGTCCGCAAGGAGTGCATTGACAAAGGGTTCAGAGGTTTGTCTCTGAAAGTTCAAGAAAGATAGCTTTTGTTCTCATTCCCTCAGAAGTGCAGTTGGGCACAGGAGCCGTGAAAGGTGTGCACAGGCTGAGTAGAGATTCAGGTTTGGTGACCTGGATGAATTTGTTGAGAGACTGTTGCTGCAGGTGTGCGCAGAGTCGAAGGAAGTTCAACACTTGAAGGTGATTGAAGGTATGTCACAAGGAGTGCGAGCAGGAGTTTTCTGAAAGACTCAGAGTTGGGGAAAGCTCAGGAAGGATAAAGCCTTCAAAACCGTTGAAGGAAGGAGACGGATGGTCAGAATTCTCTGTGGAGAATTCGCGAAGTCCCGTGAGCCGTTAGATCTCACAAAGGAGTAGAGGAGTTACGATGAGTTCTTCGAGGGGTTCAAGCTTAGAAGGAGTAGAGCCGTAGATTCAAGCTGCAGGGGCCGTTGGATTTACCCGTGAACTTCTATTTCGGGTTTTCATAGGGTGAAGTCTCGTAATCTTGGTAATAGGACTTGTGAAATCATGAAACGTGAAGTCCCGAAAGGCCGAAAGGATTGTGTGGGCCACAGAATCAGCAGGGTGGACAGGTGGCACACTATCGACACGGAAGTCAAACTCCGTTGACCATATCAGGGTTTCGTGGGGTGAAGACCCGAATTCTTTGCATTAGGATTCACGAAGTCACGAAGTCTGAAGTCCTGATGGAATGAGGGGCTATTGAAAAGTCAAATCTTGCGAGGGCATCAGAGTTTCAAAAAATCGGGTTTCGGGAATCGAGGGAACGAGTTGCTTGACATCGCGATCGCTGAAATCACGATAAGGAGAAATCCGAAAGAGAGAGAGAAAAGGTCAAGCGTTGATTGTTTCAGGTTTTCAGAGATTGAGAGACAAGGCGCTTGACCACCGGATTTGTGAAAGTGCGAAGTCCAATCTCCCGAAATACAAGGGGGAATCCTCGAAGTTGATTGTGGGTGAAAATTTCCCAAAAGGGAAATAGTGGAGCCATTTCCGAGAGCTCTTCAGGCCATTGTAAGGGGAAATATCCTATGTACGTGGACCTTCTGACCTACGGGTTGAGGAGGGTTGCGTCAGGTTTGGTATCAGAGCTCAGAAAAGTTATTTTCTTTTAGTAGTAGAGAAAAAGGAGAATTCACCATGCCACCGAGAAGAAGGGACAGACAAACACCTGAGCCACCAGAGGAGAGGGAAATGCCGAGAAGAAGAGGTAGGCAGATGATTGATCCATCCATAGAAAAATAAATGCATGACTTACACGCCAAACTTGAAGACATGGAGACATCACAGAGACATACAGTCAGTGTTGGGGATCTTAGTGATTCCGAAAGTGAAATTGAGGCTGAACATGAAGAAGAAGAAGTTGCAGCTGAAGATGCAGCATACAAACGTTTGATTAGGGCTATTGCAAGAATGGGTGCAAGAGAGAAAATGGACATTCCAGTTTATGAGGGAAATCTGGATGTAGAGGAGCTTCTAGACTGGATTAGATCTCTGGACACATATTTTGACTATGAAGACGTCGAAGAGGACAAGAAGGTCAAACCTGCTATCACAAGATTGAAGGGACATGCAACATTGTGGTGGGATGAACTACAAGCTGACAGACGTTGCAAAGGCAAGCAAAAAATCAAGAGCTGGGACAGAATGATTGCAAAGATGAAAGCGAAATTTATCCCTAGAGATTACCAAATTACTCTGTTTCGAAGGATGAAAAACTTGAGACAGAAGCTGATGACAGTGAAAGAATACACTGAAGAATTCTACAGGCTGAACATCAGGGTAGGTCATCGGGAGAGCGATGATGAAAAGGTTGCCAGATACATGAATGGCCTGAGATACGACATTCAAGATGAGATGAGCATGGTAACCATCCAAATGGTGGAATATGCTTATCAGATGGCTCTAAAAGCGGAAGAGAAGATGAGCCGAAAGTAGTGTCAAAGAAGCCGAGGTAGAAGTCAGCCCAAAGGCAAATCAGTTGCCCAAGATAAAAATGAAAAACCCAAGGAGGACTGGAAGAAACCTCAGACTTGAACGGAGAGAGGTGGAAGCTCACAGTGAGGGCAATATGCTGAACAAAGAGGGCAACATACCGAACATAGAGGAGATTATGCTAATAATAATATTTTTCCTCGTACCAGAGGTAGAGGAAGAGGAAGAGGTGGAGTAATAACATGCTCCACATGTAGAAAGAATGGGCACAAGTCTTATGAGTTTCCAGATAAAAATAAAGAGAGTGGAGAGACTCACATCGCCAAATCACAGAGGCGGGATGTTTAGGCAAAAGATGTTGAAGGCAGAAGATCGTTGATGATGCAAAAAGTTCTTTTGACACCAGAGAAGGAGGTGGAGAGTTTAGTCCAAAGAAACAAAAAATTTCGGACTGCTTGCAAAACCAAGGATAGGGTATGCAAGGTCATTGTGGACAGTGTTAGCACATATAATCTCGTTTCTATAGAGATGGTAGAAAAGATGGAGCTGGAGACGATTGATCATCCAAGCCCATACAGAGTTTCATGGCTACAAAAAGGACATCAGGTAACTGTCACTAAACAATGTTTAGTTGAATTTAAGATAGGAGGATATAATGATAAGATACTTTGCGATGTTATCCCCATGGATGTTTGTCATCTATTGCTGGGTAGACCATGGCAATATGACAGGAATGTGATTCATGATGGGAGAATGAACACATACAACCTAGAGAAGAATGGGAGAACTCACATGTTGCTTCCAATCAAGGATAAGGAGGTGAAACCTGAAGTAAGTAACACTGTACTTATCATGAGTGGGAAGGAACTTCTTACAGAGGTTAAGAAGAAGGAGGATCCACAGTTCATTGTGGTCAAGAAACTGAAAATTGTTTTGACTAGAACAAGAGTGGATGATTTACCAGAAGAGGTCTAGGAACTATTGGAAGAGTTCGCTGACATAGTAGTGGATGAACTACCTCGTTCATTTCCACTGATTAGAAGTGTGAGTCATCATATTGATCTCATACCAGGAGCCAGTTTTCCAAACAAATCCGCGTATAGATTGATGCCACAAGAAAATGAAGAGGTCAAAAGACAAGTCCAGGATTTGTTGGACAAAGGACTGGTCAAGGAAAGCTTGAGTCCATGTGTTGTTCCGACAGTACTTAGTCCGAAGAAAGAAGGAGGCTGGAGGATGTGTACTGACTCGAGGGCTATCAAAAAGGTAACCATAAGGTATAGATTTCCATTGCCAAGGATGGATGATTTGATGGATTGCTTGAGTGGAGAAAAATTATTTTCAAAGATTGATTTGAAAAGCGGTTATCATCAAATCCGCATGAGAGAAGGTGACGAATGGAAGACAACATTCAAAACCAATGAAGGGTTGTATGAATGTCTTTTTATGCCATTTGTCTTAACAAACGCATCGAGTACCTTCATGAGGTTGATGAATGAAGTCCTAAGGGAGTTCATCAGAATTTTGTTTATCGTATATCTGGATGACATATTGGTTTTCAGTAAAACAGTGGCAGAGCATCTGAAACATTTGGCTGCAGTGATGAAGAGGTTACAACAGGAGAAGTTGTTGATAAAGATGAAGAAATCCTCATTCATGAAGACAGAGCTCATTTATTTGGGATTTGTTATTTCTGCAGATGAATTGAGGATGGATCTAGATAAGGTGGAGGTAATAAAAAATTGGCCATCACCGAAGAATGTCTTTGAGGTGAGAAGTTTTCACGGATTGGCTAGTTTCTACCGAAAATTCATTAGGAATTTCAGTGGAATTAGTGCATCGATGATGGATACAATGAATAAAAGACACAAGTATTTTCACTGGACAGAAGAAGCTGAGAAGAATTTTAATCTGTTGAAGAGGAAGATCATGGACTAACCAATTTTGGTGTTGCCGGATTTCCAAAAGACATTTCAAGTGAAATGCGATGCAAGTGGGTTTGCAATAGGGGAAATCTTGAGTCAAGATGACATGAAGATAACATAGTTCAACGAGAAGCTAAACAAAGCGAAGGTAAAATAATCCACATATGATAAGGATTTCTATGCTATTACACAGGTATTGAAGAAATGGAGACATTACTTGATCCCGAAAGAGTTTGTCTTATACAGTGACAATCATGCATTGCAGTTTGTGACTTAACAGGAAAAGTTGAATCATAAACATGTTAAATGGGTTGAATATATGCAGAATTTTACTTTTGTGATTAAGCATATTTCTGGTACTGCTAACAAAGTTGTTGATGCTTTGAGCAGGAAGTGTTTTCTATTGCAGGAGTTCAAAGTCAAAACATTGGGTTTTGATGATCTCAGGGATATGTACAGAGATGAATCAGATTTTAAGGAAGCGTATGAAGCAGCTGAGAATCCAATTCTCAGAGATAGAAGCCAATGGACAGAATACATGATCCAAGAAGGATTATTGTTTAAAGGTAATCAACTTTGTATTCCAAAATGTTCCATGAGGGAGAATTTGCAGAAGGAGAAACACAGTGGAGGATTGCCAGGACACTTTGGTCACGACAAGACGTTCAAAAAATTGAATGAGTCATATTTTTGGTTGGGAATGCGAGCAGACTTCAAGAGATTCATGGACAGATGCAAAATCTGTCAAAATTCAAAGGGAAAGAAACAAAATGCAGAGTTTTATCAACTGCTACCCATACCTGAGAAGCTGTGGGATGCAGTCAGCATGGATTTCATATTGGGGTTGTCGAGAACACAAAGAGGTTTCGACTCAATATTTGTGGTGGTGGATAGATTTTCCAAGATGGCACACTTCATTCCATGTCAGAAGACCAGTGACGCAACTCACATTGCGAATATGTTTTTCAAAGAAGTCATTCTACTTCACGTCTTACCAAGGAACATAGTTTCGGATCGAGACACTAAGTTCTTAGGACACTTTTGGAGGACCTTATGGAAGAAGATGGGAACTAACTTGTCGTTTATTTCAACTTATCATCCTTAGATGGATGGACAGATAAAAGTGGTGAACAAAATTCTGGGAGACTTGCTGAGAATCCTGGTGACAGAACACCACAGCCGGTGGGACAACATATTACCACAGGCGAAATTTTCTTATAATGACTCAGTTAACAGAAGAACGGGGCATAGTCCATTTCATATTGTCTATGGCATGCAGTTGAGAGGAATTTCTAAACTGAGATATTTAGAACAAAATGCAACTAGGAGCGCTAGTGTAGAAGATTTTGCAGAGGCAATGAAAGAACTTCACAACCAGGTGAAGGAGCGATTGCAAAATTCGAGTCAGGAATATAAGCGCACAGCAGATCAACAAAGGAGATAACTTCAATTTGAGGTTGGTGATTTGATTCTCAACAAAGGAAAGGTTCCCGAGAGGGACATATAATAAACTAAAGATGAAGAAAATCGGGCCATGTAAGGTCTTGAAGAGATTTGGGGCGAATGCTTACGAGATTGAATTACCCGATGGGATCGAAATTTCTCCAATATTCAATATATCATATTTGTACCCATATAAAGCTGAGAAAGCAAGGACAGGAAATGAACAACTAGAAGTCCAGTGGACAAAAAAGATGTCAGTTTCATAAAAGCTGCAGATGGAGCGCATACTGGACAAAAGGGTAGGCAAGAAGACCAGGCGAAAGAAATACTTTGAATATTTGGTCAAGTGGAAGGGCCATCCAGTTGAAGATGCCAACTATGAGAACGAAGCAAAGATCTAGAGGCATGGACACACCATACACAATCCCATGGACAGGAGCCCATGAAAATTTTCAAGCAAGGGAGTATGATGTAGGAGCATCTCAAGCGAGCCAGCGCGGGGATAAAGGACAGCTGGAGAAGCGCCCAACACAAATTTTGAAATTACCTTGAAGCTAATGTGCCAATATTAAATGAGATAATTAAGAAGGAGCGCACTTGTAATATTGTAAATAGACCTTAAGCGATCCGCTCTCGTCCTTAGTAGGTAGAAGGCATTTATGATAGTTAATGATAGAAAATAGACTTTAATTCTAGAATAGATAGTTTTAGAGAAAAAGAGGGAAACGAGATATAGACACCCTCATTGTGTATTGTAACATAGAAGAGAGCATAGAGCATAGAAGAGGGGAAGCAGAGGGCTGTGTAGAATAAATCCATGTACAGAAGTTCTGAATTAATACAAAAAGGCTTTGATTCAGACTCATGGTGTTCAAATATTCTCTGTGTATGAATTTTTGAATGTTATGCTCATGAATGTTTTACTCTTTATGTCATGCAATTTCTTTTATGCTATGTATGAATTATTTCTTGTTGAATGTTTGAAATCTGAGAGAGAGAGTAAGGGAAATGAGTTTCAATTATTTCTCTACCTGAGCAAGAGTACATGTAAGGAGTGCAGTTGAATTGTCCGCAAGGAGTGCATTGACAAAGGGTTCAGAGGTTTGTCTTTGAAAGTTTAGGAAATATAGCTTTTGTTCTCATTCCCTCAGAAGTGTAGTTGGGCACAGGTGTAATGCAAGGTGTGCGCAGGCCGAGTAGACTTTCAGGTTTGGTGACCTGGATTAATTTGTTGAGAGACTATTGTTGCAGGTGTGCGTAGAGTCGAAGGGAGTTCAACACTTGAAGGTGCTTGAAGGTATACCTCAAGGAGTGAGAGTAGGTGTTTTCTGAAAGACTCAGAGTTGGGGAAAGCTCAGGAAGGATAAAGCCTTCAAAACCGTCGAAGGAAGGAGATGGACGTTCGGAATTCTCTGTGGAGAATTCGTGAAGTCCCGTGAGACGTTAGATCTCATGAAGGAGCAGAGGAGTTATGACGAGTGCTTCGATGGGTTCAAGCTAAGAAGGAGTAGATCCATATATTCAAGTCGCAGGGGCCATTGGATTTACCTGTGAACTTCTATTTCGGGTTTTCGTAGGGTGAAATCTCGTAATATTGGTAATAGGACTTGTGAAATCGTGAAACGCGAAGTCCCAAAAGGCTGAAAGGATTGTGTGGGCCACATAATCAGTAGGGTGGATATGTGGCGCACTATCGACATGAAATTCAAACTCCGTTGACCATTTTGGGGTTTCGTGGGGTGAAGACCCGAATTATTTGCATTAGGATTCGCGAAGTCACGAAGTCCGAAGTCCCGATGGAATGAGGGGCTGTTAAAAATTCAAATCTTGCGAGCGCATCGGAGTTTCGGAAAATCGGGTTTCAGGAATCAAGGGAATGAGTTGCTTGACATCGCGATCGCCGAAATCGCAATAAGGAGAAATCCGAAAGAGAGAGAGAAAAGGTCAAGCGTTGACTGTTTTGGGTTTTCGAAGATTGAGAGACAAGGCGCTTGACCACCGGATTAGTGAAAGTGCGAAGTCTGATCTCCCAAAATACAAGGGGGAATCCTTGAAGTTGATTGTGGGTGAAGATTTCCCGAAAGGGAAATAGAGGAGCCATTTCTGAGAGCTCTTCGGGCCATTGTAAGGGGAAAGATCCTGTGTACGTGGACCTTTCAACCCGCGGGTTGAGGAGGGTTTTTTCAAAAAGGGGGTTGGAGCCTCCTTCCAGTTGGATCTAGAGAATCTAGGAAATTGTAGCTTCCTTCAGGTTGGAGCCTATAAATTAGGGGGTTGGAACCTCCTTCTAGTTGGATCTGGAGAACTTAGAAGTTGTATCTTATTTTGAATGAAATCATTTATTATATGAGAAAAACATTCATTGGATTTGCACTTAAATCTATTGTGCATTGTGTATCTCTTATTTTTCTCTTGATTGGGTATATTATTTTATTGGAAAGTAAAGTGGTAAAAAGTGATAAATTATACTTGATATTGATTCATCCCCTGTTCAACACTCAACACACCCTTAAAATTTTTCAATTTTTGGCTACCACTTTTCTTCATTTTCTTTTTGTTTGCATTGTTACCATTGATTTTACATAAGTTTCATCTTTATTATTTTTCTTTTGTTGCTCATATTCTTCATTTTTCATATGGGGTGATTTACATCTATAAACCCAAGAAAATCTTCACTACTAAAGTTAAATTTCTCTGATACCTGATGACTGTTGATTTGAAATGTCGATGTTGATCAATGTTAGGTATCAGTGAATTCAATCTATGTGTAAACAATGTGGCACAATCTTGAGAATGCCAACACCAATTAACATCGGGCGTTGGTTGTTCAGGATACTAGTTGTGCAAGGGCACTATCTACTCTTTAAAGTGAAAATGTCGATCATCATTGTGTGTCAATGAGGTCAGTTGACAAAATAACCATTGTTAAGTCTAAGAGGTATTCATCGATGTCCAATTAACATCGTAAATCACCATCTAGGTTTGATCACAAAAGAACGCCTTGACAATATGATTATTTTTGAACACCTATAGATATTATCATCGACCGATAAAGAAAGAAACCAAAACATATCCTCTAGTGTACACTCTCCAACCAACCAAGGCCTGATCAATACTCACCAGTAAGAAATATGAGCCTCCCGATAGGTTTTTCTGAAGATTCCCAAATTCATCAGGACCATTCATATTTTGACCTTCATTTCACACCTATCCCTATGTGTCATGTTGATGAAAAGTTGTCGCGCTAATATCTTGATCCAATCACACGTGAAAAAGATCTGTTCTTTCATCTCTATCAGATAGACAAATTTAGACTCGAAACGTTCCCAAAAAGCCTCAAGTAGTTCAAATGCTCGATTCCCGATCTCAAGTATGCACCAATTGAAAACCGTTTAAAAACCCCCATGAATAATTCTAATGTCTCTTCACAATTCCTTTTTGCATGTAGCTTTTACTCTGAGAACCTGTGCAGATGATAGATGGAATTAATGAAAATATACAATGGATTCCCTATACTAAAACTTAATGATTTTGGGTGTGAAGGACAACTGTTATTTATTCGAATATATTTGAATTGTTTCATAAGTTGCGCAAAAATGATTTTTTTTCTCTTAACAACTCTTGATTGATCATGTGCCTCTTACAACTTAGTTTTGTTGTGTTTATCACAACACGTCAGATTGATAGGTATTTTGATTAAGGAAAATCATCACGTGTAAGGTATTTTCCCTAATAGTCTTCAAAGTTTTGTGATTTAGTATGTATTGAATTAAATTGTTGTATGTGTAGGAAAGATTATAGCCAGATGACCAGTGACTCATCAGTCACCAAATACCCCGAAAGGAGGAAGTGAGCAAGTCGAAGAGGCATCCAACAAGGATGCTAAGAAGATGGATTTTTCCCCAAAAGTGGAGTCAGTGATCAGAATGTCACAAAACAAGACATTAAACCCACCTCCACTTTTCAAAGATATAGATAATAAAACATCATCCAAGGTAATACTGCCTTATTTTCTTGATTTCTACAACAAAATCTAGTATGAATATTTCCCATAGTTTACACCTCACAGTGACCCTGAGGTGAGGGACTTAGATGACCAAGGACATCGAAGTCAGGTTGAAGAAATGTTTTCTTGTGGGGTTCTATGAGAACTATAATACTGATCAATTTTTAGCATCCTGGTGGAGGGAGGATAAAAAATTTGTGAATCGAACATCAGGGTGGTACAACACAACGAACCTATGAGAACCCTAGATTTTCCTAATGTCCTTGATATGCCATTTATATGGAGAAAATGATTGATCTAGGTTCTCTAAAACTTGGATTCCTTTGGCTCATATAATGCTACATATGGAAGTAATTTTAACTGGGGAGATATTATCTCAATATCGTTGAGCACCAGGATAGAATAAGCGCAAAACCCAAAACCCAGAGAAACCCCTACATTCTACATGGCATCCTATCTCCTGGATGTGATATGTTCTAGGAATGTTTTCCCTACTCCGAGCCTAAGCTCACATGATTTGGATTTTATGAGCTGAATGAAATGACTACATATTATTAACAGGTTCTTAACACAAAATAATATAGATATAGTAAAACTGGTTTTCTATTCAATAAGGAAATAAGCTGAAACTGTAAAATGTAGTGGAAACAAGCTTGCTGGAATGATGGTGGCTTATCTCTGAGAAGAGATGTGATGACTGCGCTCATTCACAAGAAAACAATTACAATGAGGATTTGAAGGCCTTTTTACAATAAACAGGATTGAAAAAATCCTAGACATCCCAAAACCTAACCCTAGGAGATGAAGCGCCAAAAGTCATGTGGGCCCTATCTGGGTAAGTTAGTACATCAACTTCCCAGGGTCGTAACTTTTGCATACGATCTCCATTTTAGGCGTATGATAGCCCGTTGGAAAGGTATCATCGAGGAGATTCATTTTGGGGGCCCAATAATTCCTTCTTATATAAATTATAAGATCTATCCCAAAAAACCTTCATTTAGGCCCTCAAAATGGCTCCAGAAGTTAAAACTGCTAAAAATAGTAAATTGCCAAAATTGCCAGAAAAATGTTTTGAGCTAGTTGGAAAAGGTGGGTGGCCACCGATATCCACTTGGATTAATCCTCCCTCCTTAGGAAGCAATTTTCTCCATTTCATTGAGTTCCCCCATCAAATGAGGAAATTTCTACTGAATTTAGCCCCGGGTGAGCCACTTGCCTTGGTGCAGGAGCCGCCCTGCTTTCACGAATCGATAAAGATGGATCCTTTGCTATCTAGTGCCCTTTATATGTGTGTCACAAGAAAAAATAATATCCGTGATTGGGCTCTGCTCTGATACCAGTGATCCAAATTTTATGAGCAAAACAAAATGACTACAAATTATTAACATGTGCTTAACACAAAATAATAGAGGTATAGTAAAACTAGTTTTCTATTTAATAAGGAAATAAGATGAAACTGTAAAATGCAGCGGAAACAAGCTTGCTGGAATGGTGGTGGATTATCTTTGAGAAGAGATGTGACGACTACACTCATTCACTTGATGAAACACATATATGGCCCAGATGACACAACTAGCCATCCTGAAGATGGAAATTATCGACAACTGGGTTTGCACCCAACATTTGGTAGGTGGTGGTGAAGTTTGGATCTATATCATAGAGTTGGGGGCATCCAGAGGTCTCATGGCCGAAAGTGTCTAGCACCGTGGTGAGTGCCATGACTGGCGGTCTGCTGAGGCAATTAGCGACGTGATTGATGCTTCTTGTTTTATACTTGATGTTGAGGTGGAATTGTTGCAAGTATGTGGACCACTTTTGATGGCGATCATTCTACAATTTTCCTTGTGTCTGCATGAATTGCAATGGCTTATGATCAGTGTGGATGACTATCTCCTTCCCAAGAATGTAATGTCTCCACTGGTGGAAATCTTGCATAATGGATTACATTTCTTTGTCATAAGTAGGGTACTTACAGACAACATCTGATAGTGTCTCACTATGATAGGCCATGGGGTGGTCGTGTTGAGTGAGAACGACGCCCAATGCATAGTATGAAGCATATGTCTCGATCTCAAAGGGATGTTTTCGGTCTGGTAGTGAAAGTACTGGGGCTGAGCACAAGCGCTTCTTCAAATCATCGAATTCTTGTTGTTGGGACTGACCCCATGCAAATTTCACCTCACCACCACCCCTGGTTATTTGGCTGAGGGCCCATGCAATATGGGAGAATCCCAACATGAACCTATGGTAGAAATTGGCAAGGCCCAAGAAGCTCTAAAGCTCAATGAGTGTGGTTGGGGATGGCCATCCACAGATGAATTAGATCTTGGCTAGATCCACATGTACACGATGTTGATCAATGATGTAGCCCAGGTAATGGACCCTGTCCATGACGAAGGAGCATTTTTTCAAGTTGGCATATATCTTGTGATGTCACAGGGTGTGAAAAACCTATTGAATATATTGCAAGTGTTCAACCCAAGTCTTGCTATAAATGAGAATGTCATCTAGATACACCACTACAAAAGTATTGGTGAATGGTCATAGGATATTGTCCATCATCCTCATGAAAGTGGCTGGAGCATTTGTCAAACCAAAGGGCATGACCAACCATTCAAAAATGCCTTCCTTTGACTTGAAGGTAGTTTTCCATATATCTATTTGTTCTATCAGGACCTGGTGGTAGCCATATTTTAGATCAATCTTACTGAATTATTTGTCCCTCGTGAGTTGATCAAGGAAGTCGTCGATTCGGGGAATCAGGTACCGGTTTCTAACTGTGATTTTATTCAAAGCCCGGTAATCAATGCAAATTCACTAGTTTCCATATTTCTTCTGTACCAGCACTATTGGGCTCCAAAAAAGGATCCATTCTCTCTAAAAACCTCGATCTCGAAAAACCTTCATTTAGGCCCTCAAAATAGCCCTGAAAGTTAAAACTGCTAAAAATAGTAAATTGCCAAAATTGCGAGAAAACTGTTTTGAGCTAGTTGGAAAAGGTGGGTGGCCACCGATATCCACCTGGATCATCACATATTTCAGAAGTGCATGTACATTTTTACTTTAGAATCATATGGGATAACATGTACAATAAATCAATTAACTTAATTTGTGATAGTTTCATAGCTCAAGTATATTCTTTATTTTTTAAACAAGACTACCCAAGACTCTCCGAAGCAACCAGGAAAGTAATATCCAAGATTGGGCACTAGTACTTAGAGGAAATAAACACATATATCATAGTTTTTGGAGCCATCATAGCACCATACTTATTTCCAATCCACGTACTAGACAAGATCATGTTAGGATAAATCTTCTACTAGACTATTCTGTAAGGGTTCAATGCATATTTGGTAAAGGAAAAAAAAGAGAATATTTATTCCCTATGGGTTTTATGTAGGTTACCATTTCGTTAAAGACACTACACAGGCTAGGAAAGAAGACCATAGTTACATAGAGTACAGGTTCACCACCGGGATATATAGGAAACATGAACCTAGGGTGTTGGTAGTTGAGCATGCTATTTAGGTGGTGTCTCATTGGCCATACCCACATGAGGATTTTGAGGATGGAATATTCATAGAGAATGACACCAATTGGGATGAAGTTTTGTAGAGGAAAGAGAAACCAAACCTAGTCAAGTTCATGGCCCTTCTTGGGAATGAAAAATTATACTTTCTAGAGAAGGAAGTAGGGGAAGTAGCAGTGGAACAAGCTCAACAAGAAGGTATAGAACAGACAATGGGTAGATCGGAGGTGCAAAGGATCTTAGAGGGAGATGAAATTATGATGCAGCTACAAAGATAAATTTTCATAGTATCGAAATTTGTATCTGTGTTAATAACTCCAGTCAGCCTCAGAGGAGAAGAAGAGATATCAAACCTCGAGAACACCTCAATGGAGGAATACACTCTGCAATAAACTTCAGGGAGAACACAGATAGGAGGACTAGGATTTGAGCCAACGGTTTTATTGGGTGTCCTAGGACAAGTAACTCCTGTCATTTTCGATTTGATCACAATATATAGTGACAACAAGGAGGTAAACACTTCAGTTGCTATTGTTAATGAAGAATCAACAAAAGTGTTAGATACGACATCCCCATGACCAACATTTTTAGATTAGGTAAACCCAGATGATGAATATTCATCAGGAGGTAACACCACAAAAATAGATGATTTTTTTCCCCAAAGGTAGTAAAGAACTTGAGAAAATCATCACTAGACCTGCTGCATGTTCCACACTCACAGATTCATTGATCCCAGCTGAAAACACATTTGTAGATATTAGGGGAAATACCCTAAGTACAGATAAAATTGGAGATTCATCTGTCGGGACAAAGTTGGGGTCAACAAAAGATGCTAGAAAGTATCAAATGACTCAAGAACAAGTTGAAGGAATTAGTCATGAGACGCTTGAAGTAAAAAAAGGAAAAGAAATGGTACTTGAGAATTTTCATAGACCATGAATTTTATGAAATTCCCTCTCATGGGGGGACCATCCAATCCTAGAGCTGGCAGATGAAGTAGCCTATGTCCAAGCCATCACTTATGACAGGAAAATAAAATTGGTTGTGAAAATAACTGGAAAAAGGAGAAGAATCACTTTGGACAGTGTAGTAGTGATCACCACATAAGAAACTCTATTTCACGCAGGGAAATCCAAGGTAAGAGAGCTATTGGGGACAAGTATGGCTATATCTAGTTCCACCATAGACATGGAAATAGAGGATGAATGAGAATATAATTCTATTAAAGCTTAGTTGGTTCATCTCAGACATCAGGTGGAATACTATCAGGATACTACCCAGGCGTTTAGGTTCATGAGAAATGAATTTGAAGAGATTTGTACTCAGTTTAGGTAAGATATGGAGGTTTTTATGACCATGATCATAAGTTACCAAGAGGAAACTTTTCTCAGCCTCGTAACATATAAAGAAATCATGAGATGGTTGGATAAGGATCATCAAGCACTGGAACAGATCGAGTATATCAGAGATATCCAAAAGGGCCAAGGGGAAGAATAACATGACATTAAAATGATTTTCGAGGAGATATTAGTTAGGATTAGGGTAGCAGTAGAATATTGGGTACAATTGGTAATTGAACCACAAAAAAAAATGTAGGATATATGGGAGGAGTGTCCCAGAAATTGGAAAAACATATACCAGAGGATGACAGAACTTCAACTCCCAAAGTTCGGCACTCCTAATTATTTTGTCAATTTTCATATCATAGTTCAATGATTCAGAGAGTTCTATGTATAATTTGGAGTGAAGGTTCGAGAGATCATATTGCTAGAAAAGCAAAAAGTTAAGAGACTTGCCAACAGACTGATAGGAGAAACATGGGCCCTATGACAACTAAGTGCCAAGGTAAATCAATTATGAAACCGGGTCATGGAAATGAAGGATAATCTCAACATGTTGATGGACCAACATCAATTTCCATATGTGCATACCTGTGAATATTTGTTCTCCCAGTGGTCCAATTATGACAAAGAAAATCCTATGAGATAACTAGAGCTCATTGATGGTGGTCTTGTTTATATTTCTTTTTTATTTAGTTAGGAAAATGTTGTTGCTATTTTTGCATGTTGTTTTTCGTATAAATAAAGAGGTCGAACTCATTTTTAAGGGTCGACGTTTTTTGTAATAAGTGAAAGAATCAGACAAAGAATTATTTTGGAAGACTAATTCAAAATCTCATGTAGAGTCGAAGACAATTTTTTTCCAAAGCTTGTGGAGTAACATAATTTGTGGATTGTTTTTCTTTGTTGTTGTCTACTACAAATGATTTAATAAGACAATAATTGTATTTAAGTTATCTTGAAATGTTGCAGTCACTGAATATAGATTGGCATTAATATGATGGTGTTATGAAATTTGTATTATACAATAACTAGAATTATTTCTGCTTATTAACATATTTCTTCCTTTTCTTAGGTGATGTTTGTTACTTAATCAATAAGGAAATATTATTGCTTGATATTGGTTGAAGATTAGTGTCATATACATGTTGTTGGTAAAACGTTAGGCTAAACCCAACCTTCTTAATATTTCAGTCATTGAACACTTAATAAATGAAATTATAAAGAAACATAAAACAATCTATAAATACCTATTTGATAACATAGTAAATCCCATTGAAACTTTTAAGATCATCCATCTAGAGAATCACGCAATTCCAAATAGGAAAGAGTCTGATTCTTGTTGTTGATTTTAAGGGAATTTTGACCCATCAACACCCCCCCTCTTAGTTTCAACAATTGGTATTAGAGCAGGTTACCTTCATAATAGTCTAATCATTGGAAGGAAGATCATGAGCAGAAATGGAAGGCCACATTCCAAATGGGATTCCACTTTTTGATGGAAACAATTATTCATACTAGAGAAACATAATACAAACTTACTTGATAGATTTAGGAGTGTATATTTGGATCTCAGTTGTCAATGGCTATGAATTCCCAGAAGATGCTCCAACTGATCCAAATGAGAAGAAATTAATGACCTATGATTTAAAGGCTAGGCATGTTATCCTCAGTGGATTAACACCAAATGTCTCTAGAAAGGTGATGGGACGTATAACAACTAAAGGCACATGGGATAAAATTAAAAATACCTATGAAGGTGATCTGAAAGTCAAGCAGGTCAAGCTTCAATGAAACATAATGGAGTTTGAAAATATGAAAATGGATGAAAATGAAGTTATTGCAACCTACTTACGCAAAGTAGATGAAGTTGTCAATTCCATCATAGGATTAGGATAAGAGATATATGAATCCTTGGTTGTACATAATGTGTTGAGATCACTTACTTTGAGATATGATGCCAAGGTATCAACCATTGAAGAAAATAGAGATTTGACCAAAATGACAATGGATGAATTAAATGGGTCCCTCACAACATATGAAATGAGAACAGGTACAGAAAATGTACAATCAAACAAAGAAGCAACTTTTAAAGTGATGAAAAAAACAAGAAACAAGGAACATACAATAGAAGAAAGATCGAGAGATTATTCAGATGAAGAAGAAGAAGATTTTGTAAGAAATATTAAGAGGGGAACTGACAAATACAAAGGCAAGTTACCTTTTAAATGTTTCAATTGTGGTAGAATAAGACACTATGATACAAAATGTCCTTTTGAATAAAATAAAATATTCCACAAGAAAAAGAGCCTCTATTCCAAGGAGTATGGAATCCCTTCAAATGAAAGCAATGAGGAAGAAGATGTAAGAGTTGTTCTCCTCATAACTCAAGAAAATCATAACGATTATAAAAAAAATTCTGAAATAGAAGAAATTAATTCTGAAGAAGAGTCTGATGAAGGAACATGCTTTGACTCTTTCTGGGGAGGCAAGGACATCACAAAAAGTGAACAAGAAGATGATGATAGTCTTGAGAAATTAAAGCATGCTGAATAAGAAAATAACAAGCTTAGAAACAAAAATAGAGAGTTGAAAATTGAATTATCAAATTGTGAAGAAGAAAATCATGAGCTTGAAAAGAAAACTAACAACTTGAAGGAGAAGATAGAAGATTATGAGAAATTAAAAGAAGAATTGGATCACACAAGAAAAGAGTTGATCTTGACAATAGAAAAATTGAAGAATTTTGAAAAAAGTGCTAAAAAGATGGATGGAATTCTTAGTAATCAGAGGTCACTAGACAATAAGACATGACTTGGATAGAATAACAGTTTGAAGACAATAGACATAGATAAATCAAGCAAGGAAGATGAAGAAAATTCTAGAAGCTATGCAAATTCCATAAGAAGTGGAATCAATAATCAAGAAGATATTGAAGAATGATAGGAACATGACATAAGATAAGAATTTATAAGGAGTGAAACATCAATAAGGTCCTTTCTTACTAGGTATGATAACAAATAATAAGGATTTGAAGAAAAACTGGAACATAACACCTCCAATTGGAACAAAAGACCAGAATTTAGAAGGCATCAAGAAACAAGAATGTCACTCCCTATTAGGTATGAGAATATCTTTCTTGGTCATTGTTATATTTGTATAAAATTTGGACATAAATCAATTCACTATAAAATCAATGCAATAAACAACTATGTGAGAAACATAAATGATTATGGATATCCAAGGAACAATCATGTAAATAATAGAATTAGAAATTCTTATGGATATGTCAACATAAATTACAATCCATTTTATCCACTGATGGATCAAACTGTTATATTCCACAAATGAAATAATCTTGGTCAGAAATCATGAGATTGAATAGATAAAATATAATATGTTCCTATCATAAAACCAACTATAGTATGGAGAAGGAAAGAGAATCCAAACCAGGAAGGTTGTCAAATAGAACTGATCATTGAAGACAAAAAAGAAGAAGATGAATGGTACATAGACAGTGTGTGCTCAAAACACATGAATGGGGACCAAAAACAATTGATTATCTTAAATAAAAAAAGGTGGCAGTGTTTCATTTGGAGATGACTCCTCTGTCAAAATACTTGGAAAAGGTGTATTAAATATTGGAAATGAAAATGTGAAAGATGAAAATGTCCTACTGGTTGAATATCTGAAGCATAATCTCCTCAGTGTCAGCAAAATATGTGATCAAGGATACACTCTTACATTTGATTCCCAAAAATGTGAAATGAGAGAAAAAGACTGAAGAATATTGGTTGCAACAACAACAAGAATACAAAATAACATATACATCCTAGACAAAGAAAAGAGAAAGAAATTGAAGTCACACAAAAAATCTCCAAGGACCATAACAAAGAAAGAAAGGATAAGAAGATACAAAATAAAGAATAAGTACTATTGAGTTCCATATGTTCAAGGGGAGCATCCCCAAAGAAAAGAGTCACACTTTTCCATTGATGTCAAATGGGGTGAGAAAAATCATGAGCATAATGAAAGGGGGAGAGTAGGACGACAGGGAGAGAATAAGTGTTGTCATCAAAGAAAAAGGAGGAGATTGTTGGAAATTGGTTTTCATTGATGTCAAACCTAGAAGAATCAGTCAAGTGAAGAAGCCTACATATGTCCAAGATCAAGATTACAATTTGAATATTGTTGAAGGAATTATTTGTGGTCAATTTGGATACCCTATCTTTGAGGAAATTTTTACCCTACATAAATAACTCAAATGGAAGCACATGTTACATGGTTGGAA
Organism: Picea engelmannii; assembly: GCA_009831015.1. NCBI lineage: Eukaryota > Viridiplantae > Streptophyta > Pinopsida > Pinales > Pinaceae > Picea > Picea engelmannii. The sequence goes on along the minus strand of ML789932.1, from coordinate 281,986 downwards.
ATACTATTTCGATACCTTTGCAATGGTATATGGAAGTACCTCTAACTCAATAGGAATGAGGAGATATGAATTTTTTCATCTGATAACCCAACCAAAAAATTGAGGACAGTTCAGCTAGGTTGGCCCATAAAATAAAATAGGCATAGAACTACTATAAATACACAATGGATTTTTTCATTTTTTAAGTATCCAAGCTTGTGATCTCTTAGAACAATTTTGTTGATGAAGGAACTAGGAGGATAAGGATATCTTATGAAGGATAGTTTATATTCTTATAGTGATGTTTTTATCATTGCTATGGGTTCGCTATAGTATGGAAGGTTGATTATTTGCACAAGGTTCTATGTGGTTGTTGGGGTTTATGTGCGGACCCATGTGGACCAAGTTTCTAAGTGGACCAAGTTTCTAAGTGGACCCAGTTTGATGATGATTATGTATCAATGATAGTGAGAAAGACAGTGATAGTGTCAGTGAAAGTGACAATCTATGTGTACCCATTTTTTTATGTGGACCTGGTTTCTAAGTGGACCTAGTTTGATGATGATGATGTATCAGTGAAAATGACAACAATAGGTCAATTCTATCATTTCTATTCAAGGGAGGAAGTAAGGGGCAAGGAAAAGGGGTTTGGGGCCTCCTTCTAGTGTGATCTAGAGAATCTAGGGAGTTGTAGCTTCCTTAATGTTGGATCCCTCTTCCAGTTGAAGTTGGAGAACTTGGAAGTTGTAGCTTCCTTTGAATGCAATATTTTATTATATAAGAAAAACATTCAGTGGATTTCCACTTATATCTATTGTGAATTGTGTATCTCTTCTTCTAGTCTTCATTGGGTATATTATTTGATGTTGGGTATGTGTTATATTCTTTTCATGTGTGTGTGTGTGGGTACGTCAGATACGACAACTGCGTCTGACAATCCCTTCACCTAGAAAAAAAAAATTGGGGCGGTTTTTGCTATTTTTAGCGGATTTTGCTATTTTTAGCTGATTTGTAAATTAATCCCGGATTAAGGGATTAGGGTTTTGGTATCTACGGAATACCTAAAAAAATTGTATATATTGTATGGAGAATGGTGAAATTCGATATAATGAAAATAAGAAAGGTTTTCCCGGTTGAGGGTTTCCGGTAAAAATCTCTGTGTACTCTGTGTATGAGCCATTGATTAATTTCTGTATTGCTTAAGAATCTATATGCATTTCTTTACTTTGCAGGTTTAAAACTTGCATGTGGTATCAGAGCACGTTTTTGGCTTCAGAGGGACGCCTTTGTTGTTGAGGATTTGGCTCGGTCTTGATAGATCAAGTTTATCTCGGTTCTTTGATAAACCTGGGTATAGTGGGAGCTTTTGCAGAGGAGATTCAAGTAAAGTAAGAGGAATGGAGAGCTCATATAGAATCGAGATAGAGAAGTTCAATGGTAAAAACTTTGAGCTATGGAAGCTCAAGATGGAGGACCTTCTTGTAGACAAAGAACAATGGATCGCTGTGGATCCTGGTACATAGCCTACTGGTACACCATCTACAAGCACACAGGCTACTGGTACACAAACTACCAGTACAAAAACTACTAGTACACCAGTTACTGGTATGTCGAAGGAAGATTGGGACAAGTTGGACAGAAGAGCAAGGAGTACCATTCGAATCTTCCTGGAAGATTCGATGTTGTTGAATGTCTCGGGAGAATCTATAGCCAAGGAACTATGGGATAAGTTAGGGAATTTGTATCAATCAAAGTCCCTGGTAAACAAGTTGTTTCTTCGAAAGAAGCTATATCATCTTAGGATGGAAGATGGAGATTCTGTG
>ML789932.1:232432-258705 GCA_009831015.1 Picea engelmannii | reverse complement strand
GCATCTCCAAACACGAACTTGCCATTCCGACTGTGATGAACGTTGAGCGTGGTTTCTGGAACGACTTGAAATTCCAGTCACATCTGACATGCACGATTTAGTTTCCATGATTGCCCACTTCTATCAGCGCATGCCTTGGATTTTCTCTGACGTGGGGGTGATCACACCATCATTGTTTTTCATATGTGGACAACAACACGTGATTATCGCTTCGAGCAACAACAACCCGTGGAGAACGCTTCGGCCAAACGCTCACTTGCCACTTTCACTAGCGCGCGACTCTGCGAAGGAACCCCCGTTAGCTGCTGAAAGTAAGCACTTTCAACAGCGCACCGTTTTGTAGAAGACCCTCCTTAGCTGTTGAAAGTGTGTGATTTCCATAGCGCGCCACCCGAGAACTGATTTTCAAAACCTTTTAATACTTGTCACTTTCAACAACGCGTCAACTGATGAAACGATCACTTTATCTGTTGAAAGTGAGCACTTTCCACAGCGCACAATGAACCTTTTGAAAACACGTTAGCTGTGGAAAGTAAAAAATTACATTTTTGAAAGAGAAGACTTTATGGATCGATTATTTCCTAAGACACACCAAAACCAAAAAATTTCTCAGCTGTAAAAACTCAAAAAATGACTTGAAGATACTACCTAAAGCTATGATATCCACCCAAAACTCGGCCGAAAGGACAGTTTCATTTTGGGAGTTAACAGAATCTACTAGCATTAACAATATTAACTATAGGTCTACTTGAACAAGAAGCTTCACTATTTAAAATAAATGAAGAAGAAGAAGAAGAAAAAGGCATGGTTTGATATACATCTGCTACAACATTCCATTCATCACGTGAGAAAGGTTGATAAATCTTGGTTGTGATTAGTTCATGGGAAGAGGCCTTATCCTCTCTATCTTCCATATGCACATCACCAACATCAAGTACTTCATAATGGGTCAGCCCCATTGAGTTTATTTGAATAGGATGGTGGGTGGTTTCCTACAAAGTAAAACCATTAAAGAGATCAATATATAAATAATAATAAGTGGAAGAATTAAGATAATTAAAATCCTCTCTAGAACAAGAAAAAATTTCAGAAAGTGACTCCCTGAATGGTATTTCCTCCTCATTAAGAATATCAGTGTTTGGTTTTGGATCAATAGGTATCATACTAGGAATGGTTTCAAAATCAATGTGTTCTTCCTCAAGATGGTTTTCCTTTTGCAAAAAGAAAGTGGGTGGTTGTGTTAAAAGAGGTATGTCTTGTATGTTTATTTCTTCTCCTAAAGTGGAAATATCAGTGTGTTTGTCTTGCTCCTGCATAATATGATATTATAAAACGTATTCCAAAACATATTCATGGTTATAAGAGAGAATAAAGTCACAAGAATCATTAGAACAATAAGGTTCAATAACTAATTCATCAATAGTAGGAAAAAATTCTTTGTCTATATCAATTATACTAGGAGAATTTGTAACAACAGGATAATTTAAATCAAAAGGAAAAAATTCCAAATTATCCATGGGTGAGGAAGAATTCATTTCATTAGTTTCTATATTTTCTTCATTAACTAGATGAACATAATTTAAGTTTCTCTCCATTGCTTCCTCCATTTATTGGGATTGATTATATGAGATAATATAATGATAACCTGACATAACTATCAATGTGACTCAAAGTTTTTGATTATTAGTGGGAAAACCCTCCTACAAAAAAATATGAACTTTAATTTACATAAGATACCCCTTTTTCACCACAAGGAAAGAAAGGGGGAATTGAGAGGTGAGAGGATACATATTATTCTTTTGAAAAATATTTCTCTCTCTAATATATATACCAGATAGTAAATAAATATCCAGACACATGGAGTCCACCTAATCCATCAATATTTTCATTTAAATCCAAATCATCGTGCAAAGGAACATTAAAACATGATTTAGATTCTTCATCCACTAGCTCATATGTTTCATTAGTAAGAGACACTAAACATGAAATCAAATCATTGTTAGAGGGCCTATCATCAAGAGGAAATCTATATAAAAGATTAGTAAATATGATAAAAAAAATATTGAAGAGATTCATCTTCGTCGTTCCTAAGCTCTAAAATTTATTCACTCAATTTATCATAATCATAATTCTCAAAATTATGCAAAAAATCATGGATAAATTGTTCCCACATGTGAATAGAGATGCCCAACAAAGTATCGCACCAACTCTTGACCCAACCTGCAAAAGTGAGAGTGAACAACCTACAAATGAAATTTCCATCAGCAATATTGTGAGAAGAAAAGAATTTCCATAACTTAAAAGCATGTTCACATGCACTTGACTCACCTTCGCCGTCAAATTTAAGTTGTGAAAAGAAATGTAAATTATTTCTAGGAGGTTTTGGAGGTACATTATCATAAAAAAATATACATAAAGGGATATGGCATGGTGCCATTACTAAATTAAAAAAAAATGACAATAATGGGTCCACAGACTCAGCTTGTCACTTGGCCCTCCTAGTGTAATTTCTATTGACAGGCCCAAATTGCCTATCAAGCAGGTAAGGGAGAATGACTGATGGTAGGTCCCAATTATACCTACTCTCATTTCATGTGGCATTTTCTAAAAGTATGCGAGCATGATTGCGACTAAGTATTAAAATAATAAAAAGGGGAAAGACAACGAACTGTCCCCCAAAGAGTTCTAATTAATTATAAGTCTACTCTAAACTGAAAGCAAACTAATCTGATATAAATAATTCTAATCTATCCTACAAGAGAAAAACTAATAGATGAGAACAATTTATAATGGTATCTTGAAAATAGAGTTAGTTCATGGAAAACAAGAATATGTTAGCACAATAATATTTCAGATATCATCTCAACTAGTTGAAGAAGATATTTGTAAGATCATCCTTGCACTCATTAGAAATCACAAAAACATAAGAATTTTAAATACCAAGCACATAAATAGTCCATATGATCAATACCATGGATGATTTTAGGGGCTACATTTCGCTCATGGGATAATTTTCCATGGTTTTTCCAAAAACGAGATTCGCTATTTTAAAAATGATTCACCCAATTTCTATAGGATAAAATTATTTTACCTTAAAATTCGCCAAAATTTTATAAAAAATATATAAAATCCTCAGAAATTTGAATATTTTTACAAAAATATCGCCAAATATTTATAGGTTGCATATGAAGGATTAGTAAGATTCGCCAAGGTTTCTACATTTTAAAATAAATTTCCATCCTTAAAATCATCCCTGATCAATACTCGGAAAAAATAAACCACAAATACAAATGTAGATTAGTCCCATAAGTATTTGCAAACAATTATGACTTCAAAAATACCTCCTTCTCTTTATATACCTTGAAATGATAGTATCCACAATCTACAAAATGGGAAAAAGTCCCTATTTACATCAAATGACTTCTCTTTTATAAGACAAGAGAGAGACTCTTCATTTCTAGTGACTATTCACTTCATTTTCCCTTTGTTTTGTCATTTGTCATTTCAAATTTCTTTCACATTTTTCAAAAATGAATATGTGCTTGTTACCAACAAGAATTGAAGAGACTCCTAGGTTATTATTTTCTCCCCAAGGTAGTTTGTAAATGATATTCATTAAAAAATAAAAGAAACAGTTATTAAATTTGTCCATTGGCATCGCCTTATGTTCATTGAGTTATTCTTTGAGTTTCTAGTCTTAACCTACTAATTAGGATCATCCTATCTTCTTTTTCTCTATATTATTTTTCGATCGAGCTATTTTGGGCTTGGTTTCGATTCCTGTATGTTGAGATATGACTATTGGAACATAACATAGCCCATTCTTTTATCAAATTTGGGTCTCTTATTTGTTCTTCATTTTCTAATAAATTTGACCTTAAATATTTCAATTATTGTTGTTCTATCATGTTATAATATCTTCCATCTTTCTGGAAATCTATCCTGGCCTAATTTCGATTCCTGTAACCATGGATATGGTTTTTTGAAGTCTACACAATCCATTTCCCCCCCAAATTCGTGGCTTGGTGTTCTTTGCAATTTCTAGTATTTTCCATCACGTTTCTGTCCTGAGACCTCTATTAAGCCCTAAATAGTGGCTCATTACCCCTTAATTGGGGAATATTACATTAGTAATGCTATTTTATTTATGTCGGATTGAGTTCATTAGTTGTAATTGTACATCTTAGTCTCCTATATATACCAAGGAGACATTTTAATTTGGAATCATCTTGTATTTGGACATTTGTGTGGGGTATAAGGAGGTTTCCCCCTCGAAGAGGCTTATTACCTGAAATTATCTCTTTTTCAAGGTGTTGAGTACTTATTATGAATTTTTCTATGCTAAATTGACATTTGGTTCTTAACATATGGTATCAAAGCTCAAGGTCTTAGGGTTTCACTACTACATCTGAGACACCTTGGAATTTTCGCTAGAACTTTTTTTCTACAAGTTTTAAGAAGGAACCCTTTGAAGGATATTTAGTAGATAGATCAAAGTATTTTGGGTTAAAATTTAAGCTTCTGAGTTCTTATACTTTATGATATACAACCTATGTAATATAAGGTTTTGAAATCATCCTGAATTGAGTCATTGCGGAATTTTCTCTATAAAATGTTTTTTGTAACGTTTCAGACCCTAAAATCTAGAGAATATTCACATAAATTATTAAATTATCTGTGATAAAAATTTCATATTCTGGGTCATATTACATTTGTAGATACACCTTGTGGACTATAGGGTATTTGACTAGTCCTATTGAATAGTCTCAAGCAGGTGTTCTAGGTAAAAAAATCATAAATGCTTCCTAGAGTATCCAATTTGAGTGAGACTATTTGCATTGGATAGTGGACACTTTTTAGTATTTTTGGTACAAGTTTTATAATTTTATACGAATTATTTTTTGTGGGGCATGCTATACAAGTGATATCTCCTAGAAAGGGAAACAATCAGTAATTTGTGGGGAAGTTACCATAAATTCTACTTGGCACATCCAATTATGATCAGACCTATGGCATTGCAGAGAGGAAATATCAAAGAACTACAAAAAAGAAAATTTCATACCCAAAAGGGACAAAATTTTTGAAGATACATTAAAAGAAAGATTATCTAGCAGAACCACCTCAAAATAAAGGTTTAAAGTGATACTTGACCAACATGCCACAAAAAAAGGGAACTTATACACCAAATAAGCCTCCAGACAGTCCTACTTGGACTCTTGATGAAGCTGATGAAATGCGTAGGGACACAAATGATTTTAAAAAGAAGTTAGTAAAAAAAGATGAACTACAATAGATGATGGATTCAATGGAAGCTAAGTTGGAGGCAATAAATACTAATATGGATGGTTTAAAAGGGGAGATCATGGAAGGATTGAAAAATTTCCTAATAGGGATGACACCTAAAAGTGAAAATGTATCCCATGAAATTCATGATGAGGACACAAGGAAGATGAATCAAGAATGGAGAAACTCTATCTTTGGGTTTGTTGGCCCTTGACCAGGTTTGGAGGAAACTCTGGTCAGGTTTGGAGGAAACTCTAGTCAGGTTTGACCATTTTTGGGACTTCGACAGGTTGGTCGAAGACGAAGCGCCCAAGCAAAGTGAAGATCGCAAGATCTCGCCCATTTTACGGGATTTTTGACCTTTTAGGGTTTATGTAATGGGTATGGGATGTCGGCCCATGGGTTTACCCATGCTTAGGCCCCCTTTTGTAATGTATAAATAAGTAGCTAAGCGATGTAAGTAGTAGTGGTAAGTTACTAGTCATTGTTCGACTTAGTGCATGCCTATTTGACTTTGTGCACAAATGAGTTAAGGTTTGTAGAGCTAAGTGTAAGCGTTTTTGTAAGTGCTTGGTGCAGACAGACTATGGAAGGATTTGTGCTTTGATCCAATTTAGGGAAGAAGGATCTGGTGAGGTGCACGCAGATCTCATTTCCTTTGTGAAGTTGGCTCTATGGCTTGGTGCATGTAATAATATTGGAAGAGAATAATAAAGAAGAAGAAGAGTTGGTGTACGTAGCCCCACACTGGGGTGAACCACGTATATCCTATGGTATTGTTCTTTGTGCAATGCATTCATGATGTTTATGTTATATTTTCTTAGTGAATTGTTCTTGATGTGTGATAGGTAGATCCATTGATGTGTAGTGCTTGATTTATGAATAAATGCTAGATATGTTATGATGTTATGTGCTAAATGATTAGATGTGCTTAATCTTGATTACTACTGCGCTGATCCACACTTAGGTTTAATTTGCGATGTGAATATGAATCAAAACTTAATGCATACTGTTGGATAAGTGCCCTATTAAGGTGTTCTAATCACAGATCTATGTCCCAGCTAGGTTGTAGACACTTTAGTCCTGCAAGCCCCCCATGCCTCTACCTCAGGTGAGACTTCATATTCTTCATAGGTGTTGTCGAAAGGGATGGTAGTTAGGGTTTATTGGTGTGTTGTTGAAGCGTTGAACCCTGGGTCTACCCCTGTGCCAACAAATGGTTCCGTTGTTGAGACCTGAAACTGTGATTGTTGGGAACTGAAGAAAAGAGAAAGATTTGTGTGTAGATCTATTGTTGTAGTGCACAATATTCTACTTGACTTGCAAATATCTGTGCTAAAAAGAGAAGTCTGATCTGAAGAAAAGAGGTAAGATCTTAAAGATTTGTGCTCTGGTAAAGGTTGGATAAGTGGAAATTTTTTCTTCGAAAGTATGAATTTAGGTATGTTTGATAGATTTTGTCCTAGTCAAAAAACTAGGGCACAACTAGAAGAAAGAAGATTTGATCTGAATAAATTTGATAGAGATAGTGAAAGATATGTTATTCCTATGCATAGAAAGAATTTTTGGACTAACAAGTGGATGCAGGACCCTAGAAATAACTTTTGCAGATTGCAAGTCCATCATTGTGATCCTATTGCGCAGTACATAAAAGGTTGGGTATTTTTTAAAAGAAAGAGAGGATTGACACTATGTTATAATTGCAGAAGACTGGGACATCTTTCTAAGGAATGCTCTGGTATAGGTTCTACTTGTATTTGCTGTAAAGCTATTGGTCATGAGGTTTTGGATTGTTGTAGAATGATTGCTAAAGTTGAAAAGATGAACATGAGACAAGAAAACCACGAAGAAGGTCAAGAAACTTAGGATATGTTAGAAAACTAGAACAAATCAGAATCTATGTTATTACGACTGAAAGAAACCCTAAATGATGACAGAGACATTAGTTTACCAGAGATCTTAAAATAAAAGTAGTGTATAGAAACAAGAATAGGATACTTCAACATAGTTTGTGTATTAGATGAGGAAAAACATGTGAATATTATGCTAGAAAGTACTTGGAAAATTTTGGGAAAGCCTGTTATGATTCCTTGATTGGGAAGGATAGGATTGTTTAAAGGAAAAATGATAACCTTGTGTGGAAGAGTTACTAATGTACCTATTATTTATCATGGAACATCGATCGTAGAAGAATTTGAAGTCATTATGTTTGTTGAGAACAACACCCATTTTACACTTTTGTTAGGAAATACATGGATTGAGAAAGATCATATCCGAAGGAAAGCAGAGGAGGAATTCACAGAACAAAAAAAGAAAGAATTAAGGGACTTCATGGCTAGGAAAATAGAGCGACTAATACAATAACAAGAGGACAAGTCAAAGCAACAGAAGGCAAGAGAGTTAGTTTTCAAAGTTGAAAGAATGCAGGAAGTCTTAAAGAACCTTTCCACGTGGGAGAGAAGAGCACCTACCCTAGAAATAGTAATAAAAGAAGTATTATCCTCAAACCCTTTGAAATACCCTCAACAGTGCGAAGTTTCTATGCTAAGAGAAAATAAGAATGAGAATGGAAAAAGGAACCCATAGACTCAGATCACAGGAAGGAAGGCAAGAAATCTTAGTAAGAAGAAGGCAAAGTTAGAAAAAATGTAGGAAGTTCCAGAGAATAATTTGCATAAGGCAGGCTTGTAGAACTTGAGCCTCGTCGTATTAGCAGAACCACGCAGAAAGACACTTCACCACGACGAAGCTATATGACCGTTGGAGGCATCCCGACCATTATAATAATGCTCTAGAATGACTAGAAAAACAATTATTTCCATAAATATTGCCATTGGACCATTGAGACCGTGCCATAACAGATGGAATCAAATTGATTGAGGCATTCCTACCCATTGGAGGAGTCCGTTACGACGTTTCTTATTTAATCCGTCGAATGCTGCACCAGGACCACTTTTTGAAAACCGAGATATCCAAGATAATAGAGACATGATTTCATACCACACTACGCTTTCTATACCTTGCCATTGATTCGATTACCTTGAGTATCGATTCGCTTACCCGAGTTATTTTCTCATGAGTGTGCATGTCGGGTGAACGTAACGTAGTAGAGAAGTCTATGGAGGAGATCTTAATAGACCTTATGACTGAGAAAGTCATGTCTGTAGGAGTACAAGCATCATCAATGGGTAGATTGCAAGCATCCCCCTCGACTGGACATTGATCTGTGCCATCCCGAATCATGACGAAGAAGAGAAGAAATCACCACGACAATCTAGCGAATGCAAAGCATATCCCATCAGTCTTTCTCGACTACATCCCACCCTTGGATATTGCGGTCAGTCATGACAACATCCTATGGGATTTTGAGTACACACTCATTACTGCATACCTCCTGAAGGGGATATGCGCAGTCAGACCGCAGTTGGGACTAATCCCAACTCTCAAGATAAGAAATTTCAACCTCAACGATAGGAATAATTATGCAATGCTCGCACCACATCACTACCTGAAGAAGATGACTGGCAAGAAGCCCAAGATACTTCCCCAGCCATGGATGAAGGAGATTGCGATATCGATGATCTTGAACATCATGAAGATCCCCCACTTTGGTAGACATCAGGAGGTTAATGCGTGCTTTAAAATCCTCCTATCGTGCTACCATGGAGGGTATCTTTGGTTGGATAGGCTCATCACTATGGATCTGATGCTGATCCACCTGATCACTGGACTAAGCATGCAAGGACCAGACCCTCACCAGTTCTACCCAAGAAAGACATCAAATCGATCCTTGTCCCAGCACATCAAGGAGGTGTATGGCGATGTGGAGAAAGGGAAGCAAGGCTACAAGATAGCCTCCATCCAGGATGGCACAGTGTGCTTAGCTTGTCAGTTGATAGTGGGCAAGCTTGTCAGAAAGAACCACCCTACGCAAGTAACAAGATTCGTAGTCAACCTTGCAGGGAAGTGTGTCAAAGGAATGCAGATGAACTGGGTGAGCTACCTCGTTAATGAATTGGAGAAGGATTGTCGTGAATAACAAGACCAAGGCTATGAATTTCACTTCAATTGGTTATTGATTCTCATTTCATTTGTTGCTTGGGAGATGCTCGAGGAAGCGACATTCCTAGATTTCGAGCCATTAGCGCCACTAGCCACGAGGTTCACCACCTTGTGGTATACGAGCAACATGGAGAAGCAGTGGAAATCAAATGCGGTGTTCCATGCATACTACCTACAGCTCAAGCGTGCCATTAAATCGTTCCCCTGAATGACCCCGAACACCTTGCATACATGCAGGCTACTAGAGAAGTTTTTCACATACATGCACTTCATTTACATCACTGCGCACGAGAATGAAAGCAAGGAGGAGTTGTAGTCCTACTACAAATTGACTGATGAAGACATGGAGGAGATAATTAAGGAATGGCTAGCCAAATTCCTTGTACCAATCGAGACGAAATATCTCTCTGACATCGACATCATCGGATGCCCTTTGGTCACCTGGACCAAGTATGATGGACCAAGAAACACAAAGAAAAAGAAGAAAAAGGAGGAAGTGAAGGACATAGACAATGAGGAAAAGAAGAATGCATCAGAGGAAAATGCGTCTGACTCACCTGCATGAGGAGGCGATGAAGTAAACTAAGAGGAGGAATGGGAAGAAGACAAGAAAGATAAGGGAGAAGTAACACTACCAAAGGATCCCCTTATAGAGGTTGAAACATCCAATAAAAGGAAGGGTTCTCCGCAGAAACCCTCAGTACGGAAGAAATCCTGAGCTACTAAGCCTCAGTCAGAGAATGTGCTCACAGTGGATTTTATCCATCTCATCATCACAACTGTTGAAGATGCCTCAGAGGATATCCTATAGATACATGAAGCCAAACAATAAACAATGTATGACAGGATTGAGAAGGAACTGAAAGAAATCCCATAATACATCTAATCGAGTCGTGCAATGTCTATTGTACCATCCTCAACAGAAAGTGTAGCATTGGGGGATGAGCCCACCCAAATATGCAAATTAGCAGATGCAACATAGATCTGACTTTGTTGAGTCCAAGAATAAAAGGAGAAAGCCAGATGGGCCTTGAAGAAAGAAAGGGAGGAGATCCCAGAGAAAATTTGGGTTGTGCAACAAGAGAAATATGACCTTCAGGCGAAGTTCAAAGAGGACAAAGAGAAAAACCAAAAAGAGAAAGACCAACTGCTCGTAGATAAGATTGTGGTCAGAGAGGAAGTGACTAGAGAACTTCTCTCTATGCCAGGCTTGGAACATATGGAAGAAGATACAGCTGAGAGCCAAGTGAGGAAGCTCGCTGAGGCCATTCAGCAGCTTCAAGCCATAGTAGCAGAGCTAGAAATTCAAGTAGTGCCTAACACTCCACAAGAAGTAAGAGATCAGAGGGAATAAATTTCCAAGAGCGCAGTAGAAAGAATCAGGGTGTTGGCCATAGAATGTAAGAAACTAAGTGACCGAAGTGCACAGACCTATGAGTTCCTTGTAGAAGACCTGGAGCTAAGGAGATTGGAGGCACAACTCCAGGAGGTGAAGAAGTAGGCGTCCATCATGCAAGCAAAGATGAATCTTCTTACTGCAGTTGAGAAAATGAAAAGGTGGCATGAACATCGCACAGTTCAACAGCAGGTCACTGCCATCTAGAGAAAATTTATGGAGGTGACAAAGAGACTCCAGCCGGTGTAGGATGAAGCCTGCACAATTTTCAAAGAGATCGAGGGACAAGGATCATAGTTGGAACAATGCCTGGAAGGGCCTGTCACTAAGAAAGTAATTTAGGAGTTCGTCGAGTAGGAGGCTCTATTGAAGCAACAAGTTGAGGCAACTCGATCTAAGATCGAGGCCTTCGAAGTAGTGTTTCTCATATTGAAGTGACTCAAGATGAGTCATAGGTGAGTGTTGGGGGCCTGTTGGCCCTTGATTAGGTTTGGAGGAAACCCTGTTCATGTTTGACCATTTTTGGGACTTTGACCGGCTGGTTGAAGACGAAGCGCCCAGGAAAAGCGAAGATCATGGGATCTCACCCATTTTGAGGGATTTTTGTGCATTTAGGGTTTATGTAACAGGTATGGTATGTCGGCCCATGGGTTTACCCATGCTTAGGCCCCTTTTTATAATGTATAAATAAGTAGATAAGCAATGTAAGTAGTAGTGGTAAGTTACTAGTCATTGTTCGGCTTAGTGCATGGGTAGTTGGATTTGTGCACGAATGAGTTAAGGTTTGCAAAGCTAAGTGTAAGTGTTTTTGTAAGTGCTTGGTGCAGACAGAATGTGCAAGGATTTGTTCTTTGATCCAATTCGGGGAAGGAGGATCTGGCGATGTGCACGGAGATCTCCTATCCTTTGTGGAGTTGGCTATGTGGCTTGGTGCATGTAAGAAGATTGGAATAGAATAATAAAGAAGAAGAAGAGTTGGTGGATGTAGCCCCACACTGGGGTGAACCACGTATATCCTATGTTATTGTGGTTTGTGCAATGCGTTTATGATGTTTATGTTATATTTTCTTAGTGCATTGTTCTTGATGTGTGATAGGTAGATACATTAATGCTTAGTGCTTGATATATGAATAAATGATAGATTTTCTCTAATGTTGTGTGATAAATGATTAGATGTTCTTAATATTGATTACTATTGCATTGATCTACACTTAGGGTTAATCTGCGATGTGAATAAGAATCAAAACTTAATGCATATTGTTGGATAATTTCTCTATTAAGGTGTTTTAATCATAGATCTATGTCCCATCTAGGTTGTAGACACTTGAGTCCTGCAAGCCACCCTGCCTCTACCTTAGGTGAGACTTCATCTGCTTCGCAGGCATTTCCGAAAGGGACGATAGTTAGGGATTTGTTGGTGCGTTGTTGAAGCATTGAACCCTGGGTCTACTTCTGTGCCAACAGGGTTGAAGACCAACCACTTTCCTAAGATCAATATGAGGAAGTTTGATGGAAAGGACCCAATCACATGGATACTTCAGATGGAGAAATATTTTGATCTACATAATGTGCCACATATAGAAAAGGTACGGATTGCTTCTTTATATTTAGAACCCAATCAATTTGTGTGGTTATTATGGTTTTGTTCTCACAAATCAATCGTCACTTGGAAATTTTTCACGGAATAAATGATAGCACACTATGAGGATACAAGGAGAAATACCTTCTTTAGCCAATTGATAAATCTCAAGCAAAAGGGTTCAATTACAGAGCACGTTGAGAACTTCCAAAGATTGAATATAAAAGTAATAGATGTTCCATATGAGAATTTGGTTGATGTATTCATAAGAACCTTAAGGGATAACATTCGAAATGAGGTTCGTCTTTGGGAACCCAAATCATTGGAGAACTCATTTAGGGTGGCAAGAAAGGTTGAAAGTAAAAATATGGCTATGGCTACTAGAAGGACCACTCCTAACATCTATTGAGAGAATAATGTTCCCTATTCTAAAAAACCTCAACCTACTAGGTTGACACCTCAACAATTGGAGGAAATAAAACCAAAAGGTTTATTCTTTAATTGTGACAACAAGTACAGTAAGGGACATAAGTGTGGTGAGAAGAATTTATCCTACATAGATTGTGAAGAGGAAGAAGAACAAGAACAAGAACCATCTCAATATGAAAATGTAGACGTGATTTATTTTGAAGAGTTGACTCCCACAATATCGTGTAATGCATTGGTTGGAATTATCACTCCGCAAACCCTCAAGATCGAAGGATATATCAAAAATAAAAAGGTAATAGTCCTAATTGTATCTGGTAGTACTCATAATTTCATTCACTATAAATTAGCCAAAGCTCTCAATATATTTGTATATCCAGCACTAGAGTTTCAAGTAATGATTGTAGATGGAGGAACTATCAATTGCTTAGGAAAATAAAACAAGATCAATATTAATATGGGGGAATATGTAATGAATAGTCCAATTATTGCTATACCCATGGGTGGTTCTGATTTCATATGAGGAATCCAATGGGTACAATCATTAGGAACAATAGATTTTAATTTTCAATAACTTTTCATGAAATTTTCATTGGAAGGAAAAAAAATTAGTTAAGAGGTATCATAGGGAAACTCAGTAAGGTGATAAGCTCCAACGTCATGAAAAAATTATTGAAAAAAGGGAATCAAGGTGTAATTGCACAACTATGTTCACTAGATGTTCAAACATCTAAGCCATCTATTCCCCTATAAGGGATCATTGATAAGCATTCCAAAGTATTTGAAGATATTCCCAAAGTTCTTCCACCCACTCAAAATCATGATCATGATATTCACTTAATTTCTGGGAGTATTCCTCCTAACATCAGCCCATACATATACCCTCATTCCCAGAAGAGTTAAATTGAGTGCATGGTTGAAGAAATGTTAGAGGCTGGTATTATTAGACCTAGCCAAAGTTCTTACTCTGCACCAGTGGTAATGGTATTCAAGGAAGATGTATCATGGCGTATGTGTCCATATTATAGAGAGATCAACAAGATCACTATTAAAGATAAGTTTCCCATTACCGCCATTAATGAATGGTTAGATGAACTACATGGAGAAATCTATTTCACAAATTTGGATCTTCGTTCAGGGTATCATCAGATTAGAATGAAGGATTCACTATGGTACAAAGATCGCTTATATTTATGTAAGAACTCCCAACTCAAACAAAAGGTACTATTGGAATTGCACACCTCTCTAGTAGGAGGGAACTCGAGATTTTTGAAAACCTACCATAGGGTCAAGAAGGAGTTTTTTTGGGATGGCCTTAAAAATGATGTTCAAAGGTTTGTCATAGAATGTTTGGTTTTCCAAAAAAATGAGGTGGAAACAATTAAGACCCTAGGTATTTTACAACCATTAGCCATCCAAATTCAACGCTGGGAGGAGGTTTCCATGGACTTCATAACATGGTTACCAAAGTCTGAAGGAAAGAGTTTCATCATGGTGATTGTTGATAGACTCACCAAGTACACACACTTTTTTCCACTCTCTCATCCCTTCAAATCCAGTACAGTTGCCATCACATTCATGGAGACAGTTCAAAATCTACATGGCAACCCAAATATTATTGTAAGTGATAGAGATCCCATACTCACTGGACATTTTTGGACATAATTATTTTCTTGTTTGGGTACTCAATTGGCTCATATATTATCCTATCATCCTCAATATGATGAACAAACCAAGATAGTGAACAAATTTATGGAAGGATGGCTTCATTTCTTTGTCTCTGATAAACACAATGGTTCAAATGGTTACCCTTGGCAGAATGGTGGTATAACACTTCCTTTCATACTGAAACAAAAATGACACCATTTATGGCACTCTATGGATACCAACCTCCTTTCATCACTTCTTCTCTAAAAGGAAAATCTAAGGTTCAATCAGTGGAATATCACATCGAGCATCAACAACAAGTTCTCCGAATATTAAAGGACAACATGACCATGGCACATAATCGCATGAAACAACAAGCAAATCAACATCGTAGTGAAAGAAGTTTTGAAGTAGGGGATTGGGAATTTTTAAGACTACAACCATACAAACATATGTTCCTCAAGCAAGCCAAGAAGGATAATAAATTATCACCAAAGTACTATGGCCCTTATAAGGTGTTGCAAAAGATTGTTACTATGGCATACCAATTGGAGTTGCTTGCATCTTCACGAGTACACCCAGTTTTCCATGTTTCATGCTTAAAGATTGCTATAGGTGATAAGATCACAGTTCAAAATATATTGCTAGAACTTGACGAGGAAGGAAAAATCATATTGGAGCCTCAAGCCATCACTGACACAAGAAATATCCAGCCGAGGAATAGATCCATTTCAGAGTATCTCGTTAAATGGAGGAAACTATTGTCTGAAGATCCCACTTGGAAGATGATTCTTGTATACAAAATAATCTAAAGTTACTCAAGAGTTGCAGACAACACTTGTCTCAAGGGGAGGGGCATGTTAAGCCCTAAATAGTGGCTCATTACCCCTTAATTTGGATATATTACATTATTAATGTTATTTTATTTATGTCAGCTTGAGTCCATTAGTTGTAATTGTACCTCCTAGTATCCTATATATACCAAGGATACATTTTAATTTGGAATCATCTTGTATTTGGATATTTATGTGGGGTATAAGGATCTTTTCCCCTCAAAGAGGCTTATTACCTGAAATTCTCTCTTTTTCAAGGTGTTGAGTACTTATTCTGAAGTTTTTATATGATAAATTGATATTTGGTTCTTAAAAAACTCTTCCATTGCATTCCTTTTCTCTATAATTTTCCAACGAGCTATCATTGGCTCAATTCTAACACCTGTAGCCCAAGATATGGCTGTTTAAAAAATGATTCCTGAATGTGTGTTGGGTTATGAAAAGGTACATATATTCTCCTCATTTCCATGATTTATGATATCATATTGACTGACTTTTCTGTTACTTACGAATAAAATAGGATAGGAAATGATTAAAATATCTTCTAGAACTATTATTGAGTTGAAGTTCGTAAATTCTAAAATATGGTTGGAATTGTTTGATTTTGTTACAAGAATGAGTAAATTTTGGTAAACTCATGATAGTGGAAGAGATTTCAAAGATGTGCAAGCTATGGGAGGTTAAAGACATGGGGCATATAGCAGTTTTAAGAGAGATTAGTTCTCTATTTTGAAAACTTCATAGATAGTAATAGCGATCTTGAGGATCTCTCGCTCCTTAGGATAGCTTAATTTACCCATATTTTGTAATATATAAAGGATAGTGGATCCTGCAAAGGATAATCTAAGAATTGTATCTGAGCATTCAGAATTGCTCTGTGCAAACAATTTTTGTAAATGTTGTATCAGTTATGGAATTAATAAAGGCTTTGCACGTTTCCATCATTTTCGTATAATGAGTTTCTAGTAGAAGTACTTCTGAGGACCGAGGACCCAGTATGAAGGATTTATTGTCTCAATCTGTAACTGTATCAGTTTGATTTATGTTTATGATTTAAATCTCCTTTGCAATAATTCAGATAGATGCACAAAGTGTGTTAATGTTTTTATGTTGATTGATTACAAGAGATAGATGTTCCAGTTTGAATGTTATCGATTGTTGTTCCATATCCCATTTGTTGTAGTTTACTTCTCGACAGTTCCTCTCATTTTCACATGCGTTGTTCCTTTCAATTAAATTAGCAATTGTTATTCCTTTCCGTTAAATTAACATTTGTTGTTTCTTTCGCTTAGCTAGCGTTTGTTGTTCCTTTTACTTAGTTAGCATTTGTTGTTCAATTACTTTTTTGTCTCAATTTATAGTATTCAGTTATTTCTTTCTAGCAGATTAGATAGTCATCAATAGATCAACTTATTTTCATAGATTCAATTATTGTTTCTTAATTAGATCAATTCCTGCCTTTAATATCAAATTCAATTCTTATCTCTTAATTAGATCAATTCAACAATTCAATTCATGCCTTAAATTCATAGCACATTATAGATCATATTTCAATCCTATTCAGTAGGATCTTAGCTTTAGAAACTTAATGAATGTGTGAGGAACTTGATTTTTGATAAACTCATATTTTCTTTAACTACACGATTTTAGCCTCTACGAGTTATCTACATAGAATTTGTTGATATTCTTGAAATAGATGACAAAACCTCGAGTTGATAAATTAATGTTAAACTAAGGTTGTTTTTAGGACATCTTTAGATCCCAACATTTTGGCGTCGTTGTCAGGGAGAGTGTCAAACATAGCATAGGTTGTGTCTCTGGAGGACGAGGTATTGAAGACAAAAGATAAGAACCTATGCAGGAAATAAGAAAGATGATTATGCCAATGCCTACCTCCAGTTGATACTTAGAGGTTATATATGTGTTTTTGAATTTTTTTCGTGAAGTGTGTATGACTAAGAAAAAAGATCCTAAAAAACTGAAAACCCCACCAAAAGCTACCAAAGCCCAGGGTTCGGTGCTCCCTGAGAGAAGCACTTTCATAGACGATATCATCTGAAAAGCAGAATCTCAAGCTTTGGTTGGACCTAAGAAAGGATCTACCTGAATCCCTCATGAAATAGTTTCACTAGCTATAGCCCATGATGAGATTCACAACAAAATTGGAGGGACTGGGAAAAGCTTTCAAATAACATATCGTCCACCCCTCAACCCTTTAGACGAGGGAAATTCTCATAATCTGTAGGAATGAGAAGGAGAAACCAACGGGGTTGCCAAGGAAAACCTATCACCGTCACTTGAATCTCCTATGAAAGAATAAAGCATAATTGAAATCCTAGATAGAGGTAGTGCAATCAAATCCCCTAGGGGATCAAGTAATCAATCAAAAGAATACCTAGGCTAAGAAATTCTTGAAGATTATTGGTATATCTTCTACCAAATGGCACAACCAAATCAGCAATGACCCCATAACTCCACTCTGGAATATCCGATAGTTGTTTGGAATATCCGATAGTTGTTCCAGTCGCCAATGCCCCCATGAAAGAAATTTCCATGCAGAATCTTCCAACTTTTGATGGATTGATTTCAGAAGACTCAGATGCATTCTTATTCAAATTTGATGTCCTATGTAGGGGTTATCATTACACCTCTGAACCCCAAAAACTAAAGTTGTTCCCTTCCACTTTGAAAGGGGCATCTTTGCACTGGTTTATGGGATTGGGAGGTGGAACTATAAACTCATGGGATGAGATGAAACAAGCCTTCTTGACAAAATACCAAGATTATTGTAGAACCAGGGATCTAAAAGATGAAATCTTTCAAACGACTGCAAAATAAAATGAGACATTAGAGGAATATATTGAAAGGTTCCAATATAATTTTCAAAGATCTCCTTATGGTACATTACCAGGTGAGGTGCTCAAAGCCACTTTGATAAAAGGAATGAAATATTAATGGGTAGAAACATTGAATTTAATGGGGAAGGGTGATATTTATCAAGAAAATTATGATAACATTGTTCTATTATGCATCGGGTGTTCACGAGGAACTAGATGGACCAGATAAGGAATGTGAAATTCCCTCACTAGAAACAACAATATTACCAGCAGAGGAGTTACCCGAGCTGAAGTCAGGAATCTCTTAGAAAATCTCAAAGCTAATATTCTGATCACTCTGACTACACAACTAGATGTACTGTAGGCTAAATAGAAACAAGCAGAATCAGAATAGACTTTGGCCATATTTTTCCACAGATGCAGAAAAAACATGGTCCAAGGGAATGTCCTTTAGATGTGTTTTTGGTTTGTAATGCCCATTTCTCCCTAGACTAAAAGTTGTCTTTAGGGAAGTGAAAGAGGAAACATAAACATTATATCTGATGGCTCAACATCGCCAATGGTAGGCCCGACCTCTAGGTACACTACAAGACCCCTCCTCTTTATTTTCTAGATAGTATAATCAACAACAAAATTATGGAAACCAATGGTAGGGCCAACCATTTACTAATCAAAACTGGCAGCCCCAACAATATCTAGCTGCAAACCCCACTTGGCCAAACCAACCAGTTGCAAATTCCACCTGGCCTAACTCACAATACCCTACCTCATCCTGGAAAAACTCAAATAACAACCCCTAACCTTCATTGTTGTCCAAAACGGCTGCCCAAAACCCAAATTGGAACCAAAATTGGCAGCTCCCCATGGGTATAACCAATCAACCCATAAGAATGGCCCCTCAAACCCAACCCACTTTGCAAGCTCCACTCTAATTACCCCAAAACCCTCAACCACAATTGTTCCCTCAATTACCAGCCCAACCTCACCCAAATCCCAATAATAGACCAGCCCAGATCATCTAGATTATGGAGAATGGGGAAGGGGACACCACCTCGGTAGAGTGCAATGAACTTCGGTTGAGATTGGGGCGTATAATATCTCCTGAAGAAAGTAACATTTTAAAAGAACATGAGAATGAAAATAACATACAACCAACAATAACACCCTCGACTGTGGTCATAACAAAAGAAAAAGGGAGGAAACACAGTCGAATCACAAGATCCTGATAAGGATGCAACTCCTCCTCCCCCGTTCCCCGAAAGGTCGATGATAGAAAAACCTATCGTGCATCCTAACTTTGACATTACAGGGGAACTCAAGAATTTATATGTCAAGATCCCACTCATGCAGGCTCTGCAAGACATTCCAATTTATGCAAAGACAATCAAGAAACTATGTGGGAGGAAGCTTGTTAGGAAAATTAAAAATTCGTCATCAACTGTTCATGTGGTAGGAGCCTTGTCTGATCTAATTTTAGGTAGACAAGAACCAGTCAAATATGCATATCGAGGCAATCACATAGTAACAATTCAGATCCAGGGTTGTTCTTTTCCAAATACAATAGTTGATTTGGGGGCGGCCATCAACATGCTAACTATGGAAACCTGCAACACCCTGGGTTTTGACTCTTTCGAGCCTACCCGAATTATGTTACAGTTGTTTGATCGATCAGTGGTTAGACCAGTCGACACATTACATGATATAACAATTTCAGTCGACTCTTGGGAATATCCAGTGGATTTCCTCATCATCAACCCAAGAAGTGGACTCGAAGGGCATCCATTAATATTGGGAAGACCATGGCTCACAACAACATATGCATACATAGGATGTTGTACAGGTAATATGAAAATTGCTAGAGGAGGTGTTACAAAAAATCTCATCTTATATCCTCCAGCCAAGCTAAGCTCAACTATCGTATATCCACAGTTGCCACCGCCAAGATATCCATAAAAGGATATACAGACCCCTCTCACACTGGAAGAATCTATCAGACTCAAGAACCAATTAGAGGATGAAGTGATCAGTGGGTTTATTAATAGCCCAACCATTGTGAGTAACCCCACATGCTATATGCTCAAAGTTGTTCTAGATTGCGAAGCGCAGGGAGACTTGCTGGAAGATTTAATGGAACAACAAATATTGACTACCATTGTTCATAATAGAAAATCAGTTGAGATTGCACCAGGGAGGTCTCTGAACATTAATTCCAATTTAGATGAGCAAAAAAAACAAAAACGGATTGAAATCCTTTCTAAATATCATCAAGCTTTTGCCTGGGAGTATTTTGACATGAAAGGTATTGATCCGAAACTCTGCACACACTATATTTATATCAAGAAAGATGTCCGACCTATCCAACAACCCCAAAGAATATTGAACCCCATCTCAGGGATATTGTTAAAGAAGAATTACAAAAGTTGTTGGACATAGATTTTATATATCCTATCTCGAATAGTCGGTGGGTTTCCCCACTAGTGATCGTCCCCAATAAAAATGGAAAATTGTGAATCTGTGTAGACTACAGGGAACTTAAAAAATCCACTCAAAAGGACCACTTCCCCTTACCTTTCATCGATCATGTCCTGGATACTTTAGCAAGGAAGAAATTCTTTTCTTTCCTATATGATTTTAGTGGCTACAATCAGATCCATATTTCCCCAGAAGATCAAGATAAAACTACATTCACATGCACCTAGGGTACCTTTGCATACAAAGTATTTCCCTTTGGACTATGTAATTTTCCAGCCACATTCCAGAGGGAAATTCTGAGCATATTCAGGGACATGATTAGCGAAGGGCTTGAAGTTTGCATGGATGATTTCACACCCTATGACGATGACTTTGATCAAGCTCTGGACAATCTGGAAAAGTTACTGGAACGATGCATCGCTACTAGGTTATGTTTAAGCCATGAGAAATTTCACATGATGATGGTGGAAGGTGTGGTGCTAGGGAATTATATTTATGCAAATGGAATTAGGGTAGATCCAACAAAAATAGAGGTAATCCTTAATCTATCTACAACACGCACACAAAATGAGGTACGTAGTTTCCTTGGCGCTTTAAGATACTATCATAGATTTATGGAAAATTTTGCAAGAGCTACTGCACCTTTACATGATTCGACTGGTAATGTGGAGTTTCAGTGGTCTGAAAAGTGTGATGTGGCATTTGTAGGACTCATGAAGTTGATCTTGACAACACCGATGTTAAGAGGTCTGAATTGGAAAATACCATTTCATATCTCCACCGATGCATCAGATATTTCCAAAGGCGTTGTCCTTGGACAAGAAGAAGACAAGAAACCCTATGATATTTATTTTATCAACAAGAATCTCACTCCTGCTGAATGTAATTATATAGTAATAGAAAAATAATTTTTAGTTGTTATACATGCCATCAATAAAAAATTTCATTATATAGCAGGCTATCCTGATATTCTGTATATTGATCATTCTGCTAATAAATATCTAGCTAATAAAACTATTACTAATGGACGGGTCACTCGATGGTTATTTCTATTGCAGGAATTTGACATCACCATCAAATATCGACCCGAAAGAGAAAATCTTGTTGCAGACTTCCTGTCCCGCATACCCAAACATTTGAATCCTTGATAATTCAAGATCAATTTCCAGATGAGCATCTGTTTGTTGTTACTTCTAAACCACCTTGGTACGTTGATGTGAAAAATTATCTGGCAGTAGGGAAATTACCGACACGTCTATCATCAAGGGAAGGAAAACTGATTGTCCAACATAGCAGACGATTCACTTGGATTGATGGATATCTCTTCCAGACAGGGGCTAATTTCTAGATCCACAGATGCATACGAGATGGAGAAATCTACGACATACTGAAGGTAGTACATGATGAGCCTTATGGAGGGAATTTTGCAGATCGCAGTACTGGACATAAAATTTTACAGATGGGATACTATTAGCCCTCAATATTCAGAGATGCGAAGAAATATGTCTAGAACTACGACAATTGTCAGCGAATGGGAAAATCATGTCAAGATGATGAAATTCCTATGAAAGAACAAGTAGTCGCATAACCATTCGAGATATGGGAACTAGATTTCGTTGGCCCCTTCAATCCGAAGTCAAATTAGAAGGCCTATATTCTAGTTGCAACGAACTACATGACCAAATGGGTATAGGCAGAAGCGTTACCAAACACAACAGAGGAAGTAGTCATCAAATTTATTTTCAAATTATTTGTACCCCAGGGAAGTAATCACTGATGGGGGGTCACAATTTACATCTCATAGAATCACATCCACCCTGAACAAATTATCATATTAAGAACATAGTTACTTCCCCATACCATCCACAGGAAAACGGACAAGTAGAAAGCACCAATAAACTTTTGGAGGCAATTTTGATGAAAATGGTCTCAACAAATCGACAAAATTAGGCTACTGAGCTCCCAAATGCCTTATGGGATTATCACACAACATGTCATAGCACCACTGGCTACTCTCCTTATCATTTAGTCTATGGTAAAGAACCTATCTTTCCAATCGAGTTTGAGATTAAGACTCTAAGGATGGCCCAGGAGATTGGAATAGATCTTACAGAGGCACATAAACAACGCTTACAAAATCTCAATGAATTAGATGAAGCATACATGTCCTCCTTAGAGAGAACATCTTTTATTCAACAACAGAGAGAGAACTGACATGATAAATATATCAAGAATAAATACTTCCAGAAAGGTGATTGGGTGCTTCTCTATGATTTGAGATTTTAGGAATTTCCTGGAAAATTACAGACACGGTGGCTGGGATCATATGAAATTAATGAAGTTCATGATAATGGAACTGTCACTTTAATTACCATTGATGGCTCTAGCTCTCCCATTCTGGTAAATGGACACCAACTATGAATTTACCATCAGCTGCCTTCAAAAGAATCCTTCTACCAAGAAGTAAGTAAGGACCCTACTATTCAGATTGTGGTTGATTGGGAAGGTAACCCAACAGCCTCAACTCCATAAATGATGATTTTTTTTTAGTAATGTACATATTGTATATAGGTTTTGTTTACAGATTTTATTGATTTTTTAGTTCTTCTTTTTATAGGAAAGACACTTGAGGAAATACAAACCAAAAGAGATGACTATAATGAATATAATTAAACACTCTTTTCTATTCTTTACTTCTATCTCGTGTTGCAAAAACCCAACAAATATAACCCTTGTTTTTACAAGAAACTGAACATGCTTATAGACCATCTAATACTTCGATTATTGCATAAACTTACCTATATCAATTGAATGAATTTAGTTGATGACTAATAAATTATATATTCACTAAACAAAAATGATTGTGGGAGTTTTAATCACTTAATTAGATGGGTACAAATTTTAAACATCATCACTACTGTCCACCCAAAATAACGATTGTCGTTCCTTTGAAAAGAACGATTGTTGTTACCTTCGTATGATCGCTGATTCCTTTGCAAACCATTGTCATTCCCTTGAAAAAAAATTATTGTTGTTCCCTTCGTAAGTAATATCATCCACCCAAAATAATGATTGTTGTTCCTTTGAAAAGAACAACTGTCGTTACCTTCGTACGATCGTTGATTCCTTTACAAACCATTGTCATTCCTTTGAAGAAAATGAATGTTGTTCCCTTAGTAAGTAATATCATCCACCCAAAATAACAATTTCTATTCCTTTGAAAAGAACGATTGTTTTTCACTTCATATGTAATATCGTCCACCCAAAATAACGATTGTCGTTCCTTTGAAAAGAATGATTGTTGTTCCTTTCATGATTTTTTCTTATTGTGGCTCCTTTCTCAAGACATGCCATTGTTATGTCAGTCACTCATTTGGGTATGACCTTCTCTGATTCCTTTTCTTCAGCACTAGCTCTAATTTTTCATTTGGTGTGGATCATTTAACATACCTTAGTAAACTATTTTTGGATTAATTTCTCTAAATCCTCTTAAAAATTGTTCACAATTCATTAACCACCATAACTCGTTTCTTTCCCTTATATATCTACATATATGTGAATGATAATTTATTTCATATCATAATAAGGAATCTTAAATGCATTATTACTTGGCATTCTTTCACTTCTTACACCATCCCTCACTCTTAAGGAGTAGATGAGCCTCCCTTGATAGAGCTCTAAAAAAAAAAAAAAAAAAAAATCAAAGTAAAGTTTTTAACAAAGTAATAAACTTCTTCCATAAAGAATAGGGGTCTCATCAAGAGACAACCTACCACGATCATTAGATAATAACATAAGTGACAGTCCCATTATGGATACCACACTAGGGAAATGGCCTTTGGCATTTTTTTTCGTCAAAGGAAAAGAGGTCTCATCACGAGCTGGTTTGTTCACTTAGGTTACGATCTAGTGAGTGGCATTATCATCATCTGGCTACCAAACCAGGATAATGGTCTTCTTGGGAAAAGACAAATTCAAACCATTTATTAAGGATATAGGCTCATCTATGGTTTAAAAGGAAACCCTATCAAGGCTATGGATGCTTGTTGGCAGCAGTGGCTCTGCCTGTGGTATCGAAGTTCACCTTAAAAATATGCCAAGTTTTAATGTGTTCTTAAATTTCCTTTTCAAAACAATGAGGCTGTCATTCTAGATATATCCAATAAAAAGGGAAAGTACCAATATGTGGAACATTTTAAACATGTGAACAAATTTAACATCATTTGGAATATTTTTCCTCAAAGGGTTTCTACCATGGGTACAATAATTCGAATTTCCCACACAAATTGATGATTATCGTTAGTACTGTTAAAGTGCTTGATTGAAAAGTTATTAATGATTGTCTTTTCAAACAACGGCGATGGCATAGAAATCACACCTCATAGTCACTCCCCGCCATTATTACACTCATACGTTTGACTGTCAAGGTCGACCTTTCCATTTACGGGGGAGTAGATGCCCGACACATTTACCGATAGATTTCAATGAATGCAGTAATTATGAAAATGCACATTTTTCTATATATACACAATGTCGTTCTATATTGGCTATGTTTGTTGTTTTCAAAATCTGGTTGAGTTAAGTTGCAGCAAGGAACATTAGTCATCCTCACCTTCTTACATAAATATGGGAGGCCGAAGTGTGCGACAGGAACCAACATTACTATAGGTAACTGAGCATGCAAGAGAAATCCTACACCGTCTGGGGTGGATGAAGTACTTCAATCGGTTGCAAGGATATGATACAGACATCACAATTGAATTCTTTCAGAACTTGCAGGGAGAAACCTCCATGGTTTGAGATATACGAATACCAGTCACTCAGGAAATTGCAGCAGAGGTTATGGGCCTTCCTAAGATAGGAATACAATGGTCTGGAAGATATACAATGCTCAAAGAAGTTGTATAATCCTTCGTAGACCCTGTTATAACCCTATAATTTATAGGATCAACTGGTGACTGAAATGTTATCTCTTTAAGTGTTTTTGTTTGTCAAATGAACTTCCATTCTGCAAATAATTTGAGAAAAAGAAAAAGAAAAAGAAAAAGAAAAGAAAAGAGAAAGAAAAATAAAATAAAAAGAATAAAAGAGGGCATAAAAGAAATTCAATAGAGCCCCATGCAATAACGATTATTTGGTCCATACCGTTCAATCATGGCCAAGTTATTTTAAATTGATGTTGATAGGAGTAGTGAATAAGATTAGCTAAACTTTTTAATCTTAGCCAAGTGATTTAGGGTAGTTAGTGAATAAATTTGACCAAATTGCCTAATCTTGGTCAGGTAACCCCAGGATAGAGTAATTTCTTAGTCCAACATTTTAACCTAGGCTAATTGTCATAGGTAGTTAGGTTAGAGCATAGGGTAGTTTTCTTTATCTTAATAAAACATGCATGATGATCACTATTGAACTATATCTTGAGGTTCAAAAGGTTTGATGTCTAACCCCTTGGTGATAAAAACATGGAAAAGCTTGGGAAAACCCATGATATGCACTTATCCTAATTTTTTTAGAGCATATATCCCTTCGCGATCACAATTAAGCACAACGCGTAGATGAACGACCAGAGAGTGGGCGCCCAAATCTACATTTGACAAGTCTTTCTGGACCCCCTCGACCGTTCTGCCTTTAACGGTGGGGGGCGGGGGTCCAGAATCGGAAATAACAAAGGTGCATATATGAATGGATCAGATGTTCATGCTCAGATCCATGACTTAGATTGGATTCCAGACCCCCCC
>ML789932.1:218150-232414 GCA_009831015.1 Picea engelmannii | reverse complement strand
GTGGGGGGGGGGGGGTCTGGAATGTTGGTTAAATAACACGCACATATCTATGGTACAAGAGAAGGCGTGCTGATGGATGACTCATATTTTTTTTTAGACCCATCCGACCATTTTTTTTTTTAACGGAAGCGGGGTGTTTGGAATGGATTGTTTTCTAGTAGGCCCCTTATCTCTACATGGCAGGAATCCATTGGTTCTGAATCCCACTGCCTCCCATGGTCTGACATACCCTGTCACCCCATGACATCATTTTCCATGTTCTCCCCTAAAGATCATATCTCATTACTCTGTCAATCCTCTCACCCTGTTACAAGTCCCTTCACCATGGTCAAGTCCCAATCAATACCCACCACATCACCCAGCCATATTCTTCAGTCATTGTCACCTGCCATCTCATGCTCTAAACGACTTGTTGGCCATTTATTATTGGGTAATTTATTCGTTAACCTGCTGACCTGTCTCCCGTGCCCAATGAGTATCTGTTTGCTCAATACTAACTTCACCCTTCATTCCCTCATCTTTTACCCTTTCATCACACCAGAGAATTTTTCCCCATTTTCCTCTCCGTTACAGTCAGTCGCCCAAAGTCATAGTCTTCCCCGCTAACCATTTTGTTTTACTTGCAGGTATTGTTACAGTGATGGTGCCAAAATCAAAGAAAGTACAGGCCGAGAAAAATCCTTTCCTCCCGCCTCCTGTCGACCTTGACAGGATCCATCTGGATGACAAAGACCATTTAATCATAGACACCAGATGCAAGTTCGACTTCGTAGATTTACATTTATGGCTAAATGACGTTTTCTTAGATGAAAGTGACGAAATCAGCCTCTAGGAGTCAAACCTTCCCATGTATATTTTCCCCCAGGTTGACCATTTCCCTGAATTCACCCTCAAATGCCAAGCCCATTACATCCACGACCAGAGAGCCATAGTGTCCTCATCAGGAGAAATTCTTTTCCTTATTACACCTGAAACTGTCGATCAGATGATGAAGATACCCATAGCTGAATCCACCTGACCTTTCAACCTTGAAATCATCACAGAACTATACCAGAAATTATCATTCCCCCAAAGAGCTCAGATTTTCGAGATTTTTCTCCCATAGGCCACTCAGCTCCCCACTACAAATCCCTCATATCCTTCATCGATGTTTTCATTGAAGGGAAACCAGGTCATCTCGTTGCTCTATTCCCTGCTTGGGTTTTTTCGGATCAATGGGTGGATGAACCCATATTGGGTTTTCTATCCATATTCTCCACAGATGAGAAACCCACCACTCAGTTCGACTACAGTGTTTTCCTGGCAGACAACATTCATGATAAATTCTCAAATTTCACCACAGAAGGCATGTTCTAGTATTCCTCAATACTGGCTTACATGTTTATATTATTTCAAGTGAACAAATTCTCCTTTTCGATGCAGAAGATCGACAAGGATGGGAGACCACAGGCGGTGATAGCGTGGACTTTTCTTCTCAGACACAACTCTACAAAATTCAACTTCAAACAATTTATCAAGCAATTCTACCATCCAGTGGTGAGCATGTTTAGTGGCAAACCTGAGCTGAGAATAAATGAGGAAATTCAAAGGATCTTACACCTTTCTAACCTGGCAAAAACAAGAGACTGGTACCTGTATCAGGACCACACAAATATCAGAGTGTATGGGTGGTAATTGGCTCCATACAAGTTACCCAAGTATCTGCCCATGAGGATATTTGCTATGGAGTACATAAGGAAGATGATCAACTCAGATGACATAAATTTTGTGTCCTTGAAAAATAAGCAACAACTTAGGATCAAAGGGAAAATAGGATCATTCATCTGCAATAGACGAGGCATTGGGGAGGAAGCAGATAGACTGTTAAAGGAAATGAAGTTTTTTGTTAGCTTCATATGGCATTATGACCCCTGTGGGATAATTTCAGAGATGAAAGTTAAGAATAAAAATATCCCATATGTCCACACATCCAGGCCCGAGATAGAGAAGTTCGCCAACCAGGAAGAATGGGAGCCAAACACATTGGTTGAGACAGAACAGTAGGACCTTCCGGTCACTATCTCACAGACGACTACACCACAGGTTCTCAAGGAGAAAAGGCCCAGGAAGGACACTTAACCTTCCATCACTGAAGTATCGTCTGAGGAGTTCCAATTACACACCAGGAGGCCAAAAACCAGTCAGACACCTGACACGGCTGGTGAAAAGGGAATTCAATCCACTACAACTATGGAGGTTCATCGGTCGCTCCTTAGTACAAGCAACAAACAGATCATGACTACAGTGTTGCCCAAGAAGCGTACAAATACTCCACCAGACTATCTAGATTGCAGAAGAGGAAAATGGTTTTCTATCAGTCTAGAGTATGACATAGAGATTAAGCCTACTAAATTGATTAAAGGTCAAGGTCTAGCAAAGTTAATGGTTGAATCCAATTTCCATGCTCTTGATATTAATTTCTTAACTACAGTAGATAAACAGGGAGAGCAGGTGACTCCAAGCGTGAAAGAGGTATTTTTGAACTCTCCATGGTACGCAAACCTGATATTTGTTTTGCATAACTTACAAGCTCCCCCTGGTCTGACCAAAACTAAAGCTAGGTTTTTGAAATTGAAAGCATTAAAATTTTTCATTCTAGAAGGCAATCTATATTGGAAGGATTCTGGAGGTATTTTGTTGAATTCTCTGTTAAAAGATGAAGCTGACAAAATATTGCAGGATTTTGATGTAGAAGACTATGGTGGTCATCTGAGCTGGAAGACCACAACTAATAAAATTCTCAGGGCTGGGTTCTATTGGCCTATGTTGTTTATCGATGTGCATCAGAAAGTAACTTTGTTTCATAAATGTCAGGTTTTCGAGGGTAAAAAGAAGCTCCTTCCTTTTCCCCTAAAACCAATATCCATTGAATCTCCTTTCCAGCAATGGGGATTAGAATTTATCAAAGAAATACATCCCCCCTCTTTGGGCCAGCACAGGTGGATTCTTACTGCTACTGACTATTTCACAAAATGGATCGAAGCTATACCAAGCAGGCAATCTAATGATTCTGTCATTATTAAATTTCTTGAAAATAACATCTTGTCTCATTTTGGATGTCCTAGAAAGATTATAACTGAGAATGTAGCTACTTTTCGATCTACGAAGCTCATAGACTTCTGCAACCGGTATCATATTGGTTTGGGTCATTCCACATCTTATTACCCTCATGGAAATGGGCTGGCAGAGTCATCCAATAAGACCCTAGTGAACATTATTAAGAAGACTTTGCAAGAAAACAAAAATTCATGGCATAACAAGCTGGTTTTCGCACTATGGTCCAATAGATTGACCACCAAGAGGTCAATTAGTATGTCACCATATCAGCTGGTCTATGGCACTGAAGCAGTTTTTCCCACTTCCTTAAGAGTTCCTATCATGAAATTGCTACAAGAGATGCAAGCCAAGGAGAACGACTCCCAAAGAAGGATAAAACAGATGATCCACTTGCAACAATATAGAGAAGAAGTATACAACAAAACTCAGTTTTTCCAAGAAAGAATTAAGAAGATCTTTGACAAAATAACTAAAGAAGATGACTTCGATCTAGGTGACTTGGTACTGAGATGGGATGCCTGAAATGAGGATAAAGGGAAGCATGGAAAATTTGACAGTCTATGGAAGGGACCTTACATGATTCAAGCATTTAGAGGAAATAACACCTTCTTGCTCAACAACAGTAATGGGACAAATCTGTCAGGAGGACCTGTAAATGGCAGAATGCTGAAGCACTATTCACCTCCTCAGTAGGGACCTGCAGTCACACTTTTCCATTGTAAAAACTATTTTCATTTTGCTTACAAGTTTTTCAATGAAACAACTTTGATCAGATGGTTGAAGCCTGCAGAGAAGGCCCTAAGCCACTAAACATTGTCTTCAAATTTTCAAAAATAAAACCAATCAAGCAACAAAGGAAACTATGGAGAACGTTTTTCATAACATCAGGGATCAAGATTCTTGGAACTTCACAAGGAGAGTACCATCCCCAGGTGGAGCCACTGTTATAACCCTATAATTTATAGGATCAACTAGTGACTAAAATGTTATCTCTTTAAGTGTTTTTGTTTGTCAAATGATTTTCCATTCTACAAATAATTTGAGAAAAATAAAAAGAAAATAGAAAGAAAAACAAAAGAAAGGAAAAGAGAAAGAAAAACAAAAGGAATAAAAGAGGGCATAAAATAAATTCAATAGAGCCCCATGCAATAATGATGATTTGATCCATACCGTTCAAGCATGGCCAAGTTCTTTTAAATTGATGTTGATAGGAGTAGTGAATAATCTTGGCTAAATTGTTTAATCTTAGCCAAGTGATTTAGGGTAGTTAGTGTTAGTGATATTTATTGTAAGGAGGGGTTAGATTGCAAAGGAATGGGTTAAAACCCACTTGTCCTAAGTTCGGGCGCTATGCGTCTGTGTTAAACAGGAATCAATTTTGGACGGCTGGGATTTGCGCACCCGGATCAATGGTTCACAATGAATTTCGGACCCCCCTGCCTTCAGAACGTTAAGCCGAGGAGGGGGCGTCCGGAATCGGGGGCGCACCTCTCCAACGGTCCAGATCGACGCGCCCGGATCAACGGTGATGAAGGCAATTCCGGACCCCCCCCGCCTTTCTACCTTTAAGCAGGGGGGGTCCGGAATCGGACTCGCGACTTTCCAACGGCTGAGATCTTAGCGCCCGGATCGGCGACGCTCACACGATCCACATCATCCTCGGATGCTCTGTGTTTAAGCACGTGTGGGCCCTTCTCCCATCGTATCACCTTCCAACCGTCGTTCTCCTACTGCCATGTGTCATCCATATACCTTTCCTCTATGATCCACGTGGTCTTCCTTCTTTCTCATCATCCACACACCATCTTCCACGTGTCTCCTTCCCTCCATGTCAGCCTCCCCCCAAATGTGTCCACCACATCTTTTCCTCCACCTCCTTCGCTTATCGCATTTTTCCATGTATCCCCCCTTGCAATCTCTCTCTCTCTCTCCGCTGTCGTGGCCCCATCACTTTGTTTCCATACCCCTCTTTCCGCATTGGCCTCCATAACCCGTTCTTCAAGTTATTCAGTTATTCCAGGTGGCAGCA
Organism: Picea engelmannii; assembly: GCA_009831015.1. Lineage (NCBI taxonomy): Eukaryota > Viridiplantae > Streptophyta > Pinopsida > Pinales > Pinaceae > Picea > Picea engelmannii. The sequence goes on along the minus strand of ML789932.1, from coordinate 227,289 downwards.
CAAGGAGTCTTCCATATCCCTTAATGGGAAAGCACGGCCATGAATTTAAGGCACGTCGATTCACCGTTGGAACTGTCAAAGAATTAAGATTACGTCTGAAATAAGTTGCACGATATTTCATATGTTGACTGTCAGAAGCCATGCAGATGCAAAGATTTCAATGCAGTGTCTTGATTTCGCTGCTATTGTTGTTTTGAGTATATGAAGGCATTTTCTCCATTTTTGTATCTATCGATGGTAGAGCTAAGCTCCCGACTGTAAAGTTTCAGTAAACATTCTAGCTTTCTGGGTTATGTATCAATGTTTGAGATTTCTTGGTTTATAAAAAGAAGTTTTCCTTTTCCATCTATGTTTCACCTCTTGCTGGAGAGTTCATGATCGAATGCTTCGTATGAATTAACACAGTTCTATTATGATAAATGATTTATTGTTGCATTGTTGTTTTCTCTGGTTTCCTGCATTTGGAAGTAAGAAGATATTGTTTTCGGATGCCTGCTCTCACAGTCTTTTAGAAGCTTGATGCCTATAGCAGACCCTTGCACTCTTCTCATGAATTCTTCCCCCTACTCACCCTTTATTACAACTCGTTGTTTCAAGTTTATCAAGACCTCACTCGTTCATGCATGCCTGGCCTAGTTTCTGAGCTGAGGCCATTGTTCTGAGTTTGCTTCCATTTGATCACCCCTTCCAAACAAATCGTGACATTAAACTGATGGGCGTCGGGCTCTTCTCCTGTAAGAAATACTGGAGTGACTTCCGGCTCCAACATTTCTGGCACCATTGCCGGGGACGAAGTTGAAAATTTTCCCCGGGATTGAACGACAAAGATCAACTGATTCTGAAGGTTCATCAGATATCATAACTTGAAGATTTCTACTGTGCACCTGGCGACTCCATTGTGACGACTCCGCTGGGGAAGACCTGCTCTATCAACTGTGGCTTCGAGAGGCAGACACACGAGGTCTAACCCACACTTTCTTTTATCTACACTCGAAGCTGACGCGGAAGCGGTGCATAGAAAGGGAAAGAGCTCTACAAAATAAGTTTCCATCATCGAAACAGGTAATACTCCCTCCCCTTCTGTGAGAACTCCATTTTCTTATTCGCAGCTTCCTAGTCGTCCTTCCTCTGAGGTTTCCCATTTTCTGAATTTTGGGAGTGTTCCTGCTGAGTTCTCTCCTCCTGGTCTGGGATCAGAAAGAGAGATCCTTGTCACTCCCCCCTCCCTAGAGGTCGTGCCTCATCACAGACCTCGAGCTTCTGAAGGTTTCACCACCCCTCCTCTTATCTCTACTACTGCTCAGAGAGAAGCATCTGCACACTCAGGTCCCTTGGATCTCTCTCTGTTTTCTCCATTGTCTCCTCCAAGAACCTCTGTTCCGACATCCCCCGTTCATAATCCTTCTCCTCCGAGTTCTCCTCTACCTAATATCCCTATGGCTGGTGCTAATCCCCCTCCGAACAGAATGGATTCCATAGTTGCTGCCAGATATGCTCCTTTGATTCTACCCCAGCCTCTGAACCCTCTCCCTACTGGAGACTATTTGAAATACATGCCCAAGTTCAGTGGTGAGGGAGATGTAACTACTGAAGAGAACCTAGCCGCTTTTTACAGCTATGCAGATAACTTGAATATCGATAATGAAGATGTCTGGATGAGAGTCTTTGTCTAGAGCCTAGAGGGTGAGGTCAGGAAATGGTTTAGAGGACTAGCCCCTGGATCTATCGCTAGAATTGAAGTTCTGGATAGTGTTTTCCTGAGAAAGTGGGGAGATAGAAAGGATTATATGTATTACATGACCGAGTTTGGGTCTCTGAAGAAGATGGAAGGAGAGTCTGTCTCAGACTTCTCCAAAATATTTAATAAGATGTACAATAAAATTCCTGCAGAGATTAAACCCTCAGAGGCCTCTGGTCAAATTTCCTATGCTGGCGCTTTTGACCCTGATTTTTGTCTCGTGTTAAGAGAAAGAAGAGCCACCTCTTTATATTAGATGTAATATGCAACTATTGAAGTGGAATCCAACATATTGGCAGCTGACAGGATGAGAAACCAGGCCGACACAAACAGAAGAAAGGAAAAGTCAGAAGCCTCAACTTTCGGCCCATCATTGCCCCACTCTCAAGTAAATGAGCTGACCCGAGTTATGAACCTCCTCAAAGAAGAGGTGGAGAGCTTGAAGGTAGAAAGGAAGCAAATGTACAAGGGCCCTCAGAACACCGAAAATAAAGGGGGTTTCAGGAGGCCAAATAATAATGATACTCCCCCAACTATACACAGAGAGAGAGTAAGAGTCAGAGATGACCAAAGAATTCAAGCTCCCTTCCAGAAAAATTTTGTGGCTGATGAAGAAGAAGGGGAAGAAGAAGAGCCTGAACCTAAAATCCACAGTTTAGAAGTCACTCCCCCCTTTCCTCATCTGACTAAATCAGCATATGAGGAGTCTCTCCTAAACAGTCAGCTAAATGAATTGAGCAAGGGAGACAAAGCTAGTGGTGGTCGAGGCAGATATAACCTGAGATCCGACAAAAGAGCAGCACCTGATGTTCCTGAGCCATCCACTAGAACAGAGAAACCTGCTAATGAGCTAGCAGACAGTCATAGAGGTAAGAAATCTCAACCTCTTTCTCCCATTGTCCATAATCATGTTCCTGAAATTAGAGAAATCCCAAAGCCCATGTCTTCTTTCAATTTCGAACATGAAATTCAAAAGATCAGAATTCCTGTGCCACTCACTGAGTTAATTAAACATGGGGAATTAAAAAAACGCTTCTCTGAGCTGTTAAAGTCTGAGGCCTCATACCCTCTCACAGACTCCATAAACCTCCAAGATGAAAGGCCTGTAGTTGTCCTAGGTCCCATGGTAGAAGACAGGGATGATTCATCCCCTCCCTTCTACACATCCCTGAACATACATGACAAAGTGCTGCATAATTGCCTTATGGATTCAGGGGCCTCCCACAACCTCATGCCTAAAACTGTCACGGAGGAATTAGGACTGGAAGTCACCCGAGCTTATCATGACCTCTATTATTTCGACTCCAGAAGATTACAATGTTTGAGAGTCATTAAGGACCTGGTAGTTTCCCTGTTTCAGCTAGCCATGAAGAGTATGGTCATGGATATTGTGGTAGCTGATGTCCCCCCTAAGTTTGGCATGTTGTTGTCAAGATCCTGGATAAAGAGACTGGGGGGAACCCTGCAGATGGATCTCACATATGCCACCATTCCAGTCTTTGGAGGGGAACATAGGAGACTGTACAGAGAATCCCAACTGGCCTACATAATCAGTGATGAAGCCAACCCTACCAATCACCCCATCTATGCTTTGGATACTGATTTAGGCTCCAGTTTACTACAACTTAACCACACCTCTGAGGCTCCTTTACAGATCAGAAAGCAACCCATTCTTAATCAGGAGACACCCCCTCCAACCACCTCTATTTGGAAGATGTTCTTTGATGGAGCTTCCTCCAGTATGGGTGCAGGTGTCGGGGTGGTATTCATATCCCCCTCTCAAGAGATCATATTTCTGTCATACAAGATGGAATTTGAAGTCACCAACAATGTGGCAGAATATGAGGCTCTGGTTCTGGGATTAAGGGCTGCGCAATAGATGGAAATAAGAGAAATGGCCATGTTTGGGGACGTAGAGTTGATTGTCCAGCAGGTAAAAAACATTTATCAGGCTAAAAATCCTCGGCTTAGGAATTATAGGAATGAAGTATGGGACCTGGTTGATAATTTCTTCCTGGCTTTTAACATTTCCTACATTTCGAGGGAGGAAAATGCTTCAGTCGACTGTTTATCTTTCACAGCTAGTCTGCACGAAGTTCCTGCACTACCCACTGACAGGTCCGATGTTGAAATAAAATACAGACCCTCTGTACCAGACAATGTCAAGCATTGGAAGGTATTCAAGAATGATCAGGAAATTGAAAATTTTCTTCAATCTGTGGATGACTTTTCTGCATTACACATAGATGAGAATCCTGACACCGAGGGAGAACCTGACCATCACCCTGGGGAATTTGTGAATAAAATTGTGGATCACCAGATCATTCAACTACCGAGCAATCACATCCCGAAAGGTCTAATCCCGTTAGAAAGATTGTTCGACGAGAATGATGTGGCAGTAAAGGGGAAGGTTTCGGGTGACGATGACGACATAGCTGAATGTGACATAGGCACGCCTAAGGAGCCTAAATTGGTCAAGCTATCAAAGAATCTGACTGAGGAGCAGAGGACCGAATATACTAAAGTGTTGAGGGAGTTCGCTGATATGTTCGCATGGACCTACGAAGACCTTAAGACATATGACACATCAGTCATTGAGCACAAGATCCCACTGAAAGAAGAGGCCAAGCCATTCAAGCAGAAGCTGAGACAGATAAATCCCATGCTTCTACCTGTCATGGAGAGGGAAGTGAAAAAGCTGTTGGATGCCCAGATCATTGTCCCCTTGAGATATTCTGACTGGGTAGCCAATTTGGTCCCAGTAAGAAAAAAGAGTGGAAAAATCAGACTCTGTGTTGATTTCAGAAACCTGAACAGGAGCTCAAGGAAGGATAATTATCCTTTGCCCAACATGGATCACATATTGCAGAAGGTCACTGGTGCTTCCATAATATCCATGATTGATGGTTTCTCTGGCTACAATCAGATATCAGTCATGCCTGAGGACAGGGAAAAAATAGCCTTCACCACTCCTTGGGGCACATTCATGTATGCCAAAATGCCTTTCGGGCTGATCAACGCAGGAGCAACATTTCAGCGAGCCATGGACATAGCCTTCATCGGGGAGAAGGACCAGTTTGTGGTGATATATCTAGATCACATCACAGTTTTCTCCAAGACTGATAAAGAACACCGCCACCACTTGAAGAAGGTTTTCCAGAAGTGTCGGAGGTATGGCCTATCTTTAAACCCCCAAAAATCACTGTTTTCCATGCAGGCGGGAAAGATGTTAGGCCATATAGTATCAGCAGAAGGAGTAAGAATTGATCCTGACAGGGTAGAAGCAATTCAGGCCCTGTCACTTCCCAGATCTAAGAAAGAGGTTCAGGCGTTTTTGGGAAGGATTAATTTTTTGAGAAGGTTTGTTTCAAATTTTGCTGAGTTGGTGAAACACATCATAGCCATGCTCAAGAAGGGGAATGAAGTGAAATGGACCTCCAAGCCCAGATAATCTTTTGTTCGAATAAAGAAAGCGTTGACTGAGGCACCTGTGCTAATCAGTCCCAATTTTTCCAAAGATTTTCTGATATTTTCTTTTGCTTCTTTTTATACAGTAGCAGCAGTCTTACTGCAGAAAAATGATCAAGGAAAAGAGAAGCCTATTGCTTTCTTTAGAAAGGCACTGAGAGATGCAGAACTCCGATACGAGATCATGGAGAAGCAGGCTTACACCCTGGGAAATCCCTCAAGGCTTTCAGAGTCTATGTCTTGCATTCAAATATCACTGCATATGTCCCTTCAACCTCTGTGAAGGAAATTCTTATACAACCTGACATAGATGGGAGGAGAGGTAAATGGATCGCTAAGATCCTAGAATTTGAGCTGGAAATTAAGCCCACCAAGCTGGTAAAGGGACAGGGTTTTGCCAAGTTGCTGGCTGAATCCAATTGCAGGGTCCTGGGAATCAATTGCATCAACGAGCAAGCTGAGTCATCCAACAATATTTCCTCGAGAGATTTTCCACTAGCAACATGTGCCTGGTACAAGGACATCTTGTACTTTCTGCAAGAGTTGAAGCCTCCTGATGGGATGGAAAAAATCAAGGCAAGAGCTTTAAAGCTCAAAGCTGTCAGGTATTGCCTCATTGGCCAAACCTTGTATTGGAAGGACCCTCTGGGGGTACTCCTAAGGTGTCTGGACCCACAGCAGGCATAGAAAGTTATGATTGATTTCCATAGTGGACTCTGTGGAGGTCATCATTTTTGGAAGACCACAGCGCACAAGATCCTCCGAGCCGGGTATTATTGGCCCACCTTATTTCCTGATGTCTGCAGAGAAATCAGAGCTTGTATCAAGTGCCAAAAATTCTCAGGAAAGAAGCAGCTCACATCCCTGCCCTTAAAACTTGTGGTAGTCTCAGCACCCTTTCAGCAGTGGGGATTGGACTTCATCGGGGAAATTCATCCTCCCTCAAGTGGCCAACACAGATGGATTCTGACTGCAACCGACTACTTCACCAAATGGATAGAAGTTGTCCCTACCAGAAGAACTTCTCACAAAGTAATTATCAGCTTCCTGGAAGACATCATAACAAGGTTCGGTTGTCCGAGTAGAATCGTCACTGATAATGCCTCTCCCTTTCGGTCTGAGCCTCTGGTCAAATTCTGTGAACAGTTCAAAATTTCACTGATTCATTCTGCTCCCTACTATCCTCAAGGGAATGGACTGGCAGAGTCTTCCAATAAAATCCTAATCAAGCTTATCAAGAAGCTACTGGAAGAAAATAAAAGGGCCTGGGACTCAAAGCTGAAATTTGCTCTTTGGGTTGATCGGGTAACAACAAAGAAATCACTGGGCATCTCACCTTTCCAGCTGGTTTATGGAATAGAGGTTTTTTTCCCCACTCAACTCTCCTTATCTATGGCTAAATTCCTCCAAGGCCTTGAAGGAGAGCCTAACCATGTGCTCATAAGGATTCATTAGATGGTGGAAGTATAGCAGATCAGAGAACAGGTCAGGGACAGAGCCTAGAATCACCAGCAGAAGACCAAGCAGGCTTTTGACAGAAAGAGAAAAAAGAAAGAGTTCGAGAAGGGTGATCTGGTGCTCAAGTGGGACGCACCCAGATAGGACAAGGGAAAACACAGTAAATTTGATGCCCTCTGGTTTGGGCCTTTCAAGATCCTTGAAGTATTTGCAAACAACACATACAGGTTGCAAGATCTGGAAGGCGAAGAAGTTTTTAGTGGCCCAGTGAATGGGCGTTTCTTGAAAAAATGTTTTTTGTGAGCCACAGTTGGATCTTTTTGTTTTGTTTTGTACATATTGTTTCTAATTTTGTTTTTCGGACTAATAAATGACTCCATAGCCCAACAACAAAGGCATTGAATCTGCAAAAGAGTTCTTAGAGCATCACAGGGATGACTCTATCCCCCATGGAGCCAAATGTTAGCGATATTTATTGTAAGGAGGGTTTAGATTGCAAAGGAATGGGTTAAAACCCACTTGTCCTAAGTTTGGGCGTTATGCATCTGTGTTAAACATGAATCAATTTTGGACGGTTTGGATTTGCACGCCCGGATCAACGGCGCACAGCGAATTCTGGACCCCCATGCCTTCCGACCGTTAAGCCGGGGGGGGGGCTCCGGAATCGGGGGTGCACCTCTCCAACAGTCCAGATCGGCGTGCCTGGATCAACGGTGATGAAGGAAATTCCGGACCCCCCTTGCCTTTATACCTTTAAGCGGGGGGGGTCCGGAATCGGACTTGCGACTTTCCAATGGCTGAGATCTTAGCACCCAGATCGACGGTGCTCACGCGATCCACATCATCCTCAGCTTCTCTGTGTTTAAGCGTACGTGGGCCCTTCTCCCGTCGTATCACCTTCCAACCGCCATTCTCCTACTGCCATGTGTCATCCATCTACCTTTCCTCTATGATCCGCGTGGTCTTCCTTCTTTCTCATCATCCACACACCATCTGCTACGTGTCTCCTTCCCTCCACGTCAGCCTCCCCCCAAATGTGTCCACCACATCTTTTCCTCCACCTCCTTCACTTATCGCATTTTTCCATGTTTCCCCCCTTGCAATCTCTCTCTCTCTCCATTGTCGTGGCCCCATCACTTTGTTTCCGTATGCCTCTTTCCGCATTGGCCTCCATAACCCATTCTTCAAGTTATTCAGTTATTCCAGGTGGCAGCGCGAGGAGTCTTCCATATCCCAAAATGATGAGTTGGCTAGGCCATCCTCAATCCCGATGTTGCAGTTATTGAAGCGGTTGGTGGTGGTTAGACATCGCCTCCGCCTTAATGGGAAAGCACGACCATGAATTTAAGGCACGTCGATTCGCCATTGGAACTGTCAAAGAATTAAGATTGCGTCTGACATAAGTTGCATGATCTTTCAGATGTTGACTGTCAGAAGCCATGCAGATGCAAAGCTTTCAATGCAGTGTCTTTATTTCGCTGCTATTGTTGTTTTGAGTGTATGAAGGCGTTTTCGCCATTTTTGTATCTATCGATGGTAGAGCTAAGCTCCCGACTGTAAAGTTTCAGTAAACATTCTAGCTTTCTGGGTTATGTATCAGTGTTTGAGATTTCTTGGTTTATAACAAGCAGTTTTCCTTTTCCATCTATGTTTCACCTCTTGCTGGAGAGTTCATGATCGAATGCTTCGTATGAATTAACACAGTTCTGTTATGATAAATGATTTATTGTTGCATTGTTGTTTTCTCTGGTTTCCTGCAATTGGAAGTAAGAAGATCTTGTTTTCGGATGCCTGCTCTCATAGTTTGTTAGAAGCTTGATGCCTATAGCAGACCCTTGCACCCTTCTCATGAAGTCTTCCCCCTACTCACCCTTTATTACAACTCGTTGTTTGAAGTTTATCAAGACCTCACTCGTTCATGCATGCTTGGCCTAGTTTCTGAGCTGAGGCCACTGTTCTGAGTTTGCTTCCATTTGATCACCCCTTCCAAACAAATCATGACATTAAACTGATGGGCATCGGGCTCTGCTCCTGTAAGCAATCCAGGAGTGACTTTCGGCTCCAACAGTTAGTGAATAAATTTGACCAAACTTCCTAATCTTGGTCAGGTAACCCCAAGATAGAGTAATTTCTTAGTCCAACGGTTTAACCTGGGATAATTGTCATAGGTAGTTAGGTTAGAGAATAGGGTAATTTGCTTTATCTTAATAAAACAGGCATGATGATCACTGTTGAACTATATCTTGAGGTTCAAAAGGTTTGATGTCTAACCCCTTGGTGATAAAAACATGGAAAATATTGGGAAAACCCACGATATGCACTTATCCTAAGTTTTTTTGAGCACATATGCCTTCATGCTTACAGTTAAGCACAACTCGCATATGAACGGCTAGAAAACGGGTTCCCAGATCTACGGTTGACAAGTATTTCTGGACCCCCCCTGACCGTTCTACCTTTAACGGTGGGGGGGGGGGG
>ML789932.1:181718-218119 GCA_009831015.1 Picea engelmannii | reverse complement strand
CGTTCTTCTTTTAATGGTGGGGGGGGGGGTCCAAAATGTTGGTTAAACAACATGCACAAATCTACGGTCCAAGAGCAGGCGCATTGATGGACGACTCATATTGTTTTTCGGACCCGCCCCGACCATTATGTTTTTAACAGAGGGGGGGGGTCTGGAATGGATTGTTTTCTGGTGGGCCCCTTATCTCTATGTGGCAGTAATCCATTAGCTCTAAATCCCACCGCCTCCCACGGTCTGACATACCCTGTCACCCCATGACATCATTTTACACGTTCTCCCTTAAAGATCATATCTCATTACTCTGTCAGTCCTATCACCCTGTTACAAGTCCCTTCACCATGGTCAAGTCCCAATCAATACCTGCCACATCACCCAACCATATTCTTCAGTCATTGTCACCTGCCATCTCACACTCTAAATGACCCGTTGGCCATTTATTATTGGGTAACTTATCCGTTAACCTGTTGACCTGTCTCCCGCGCCCAACGGGTATCCATTTTCTCAATACTACCTTCACCCTTCATTCCCTCATCTTTTACCCTGTCACCGCACTAGAGAAATTTTCACCATTTTCCTCTCCGTTACAGTCAGTTTCCCAAAGTCATAGTCTTCCCTGCTAACCGTTTTTTTTTACTTGCAGGTATTGTTACAGTGATGGCACCAAAATCAAATAAAGCAAAGTCTGAGGAAAATCCATTCCTCTCGCCTCCTGTTGACCTCAATAGGATCCATATGGCTAAAAAAGACCATTTAATCGCAGACACCAAATGCGAGTTCGACTTCGCAGATTTACAGTCATGGCTAAAGGACGTTTTCTTGGACTAAAGTGATGAAATCGGCCTCTAGGAGTCAAACCTTCCCCTGTATATTTTCTCCCGGGTTCACCATTTCCCCGAATTCACCCTCAAATGCCAAGCCCATTACATCCCCGACCAGAGAGACATAGTGTCCTCATCGGGAGAAATTATTTTCCTCATTACACCTAAAACCATCGATCAAATGATGCAGATACCTAGAGCCGAATCCGCCTCACCTTTCAACCATCGATCAAATGATGCAGATACCCAGAGCCGAATCCGCCTCACCTTTCAACCTTGAAATCATCACAGAACTATACCAGAAATTATCATTCCCCTAAAGAGCTCAGTTTTTTGATCTTTTTCTCCCATAGGCCACTCAGCTCCCCACTACAAATCCCCCGTATCCTTCATCCCTGTTTTCAGTGAAGGGAAACTAGGTCATATCGTCGCTCTACGCCATGCTTAGGTATTTTTCATATCAATGGGTGGATGAACCCATATTGGGTTTTCTGTCCATATTATCCACATATGAGAAACCCACCACTTAGTTCAACTACAACGTTTTCCTAGCGGACAACATTCATGAGAAATTCCCAAATTTCGCCACAGAAGGCATGTTCCGGTATTCCTCAATACTGGCTTACATGTTTATATTCTTTCAAGGGAACAAATTCTTCTTTTCGATGCAGAATATGGAAAAGGATGGGAGGCCACAGGTGGTGACAGCGTGGACTTCACTGCTCAGAAACAACTCTACAGAATTCAACTTCAAACAATTTATCGAGAAATTCAACCATCCCGTGGTGAGCATGCTTAGTGGCAGACCCGAGCCGAGAATACATGAGGAAATTCAGAGGATCTTACACCTTTCAGACTTGGAATTTTTTTTTGGGTATGTGTTATATTCTTTGCACGAGTAGGAGCATTTGGGCATCTACGTCGGGCGTGTAGGGGGGCGAATCCCCCCGCGAGGGGGTTCGGGGGCAGCGCCCCCGAATTTTTTTTTTGGGGCCGACATATTTCTGGGACGACATATTACCGGGACCACATGATATTAGGTGGTTTTCAACACATGGTTTTTTTTCGATGGTTTTCTATTTCCGGTTAAGGAATTAGGGTTTTGGACTAATCCAGGTCATTGGGTTAGGGTTTTGGATGTCGTTGTCTCCTATATGTATATTGTATTGTAAACAATGTAACACAATGTATGAATATAATATATGTTGGTTTTCCAGGTTTGGGTTTCCAGGTGAAAAATCTCTGTGTAATGTTTGTATTTGCCATTGTATCTTTTCTGTTCTTTTCTGAATATCAGTTTGCAGTAGATATTGTACAAGGTTAGAATTTACAAAAACAGGAGACTAGTTGATGCAGGAGCATCGCCAACACATCAAGCGAGCCAGTGCGACAGCGGGAGACAGCTGGATAAACCAACACAACATTTTGAAAACGCCTTGATATTGTTGCGCAAACATTAATGTTTGAATTTAATGAAGCACACTTTGTATATTGTAATGGACCTTGAGCGGATAGCTCTCGTCCTTAGGTAGATAGACAACATTTATTTTAGTTAATGCTGGTAGATAGGAATTTAATTGTAGATTTGATAGTTTTAGAGTCCAAGAGGGAAAACGGATATAGACACCCTCATTGTATCATTGTAACATTCGTCAAGCATTCAGGAAGAGAAGAGTAAGCAGAGAGAACTGTATGAAGAACACCCATGTACAGATATTGAATTAATAGAAGAAAGATTTGATTCAAACTAATGGTTCATGTTGTTTCTCTGTACATTGAGGTTATGATCATGAATGTTTTCTTCCTGTCATACATTTTCTTTTATATGATGTGTATGTGATTTCATGGTTGAATTGAAGTCTGGAATGAAGTAGGAATTAGTTTCAATTGTTTCTCTAACTTGAACCAGAGAATTCCTGCAAGGAGTGCAGTCGAATTGTCCGCAAGGAGTGCGTTGATAGAAGGGTTCAATTAGAGATAAATTTTGTTCTCATTTCTTCGAAGGTGAAGTTAGGCACAGTGTCGTGCAAGGAGTGCGCAGGCCAAGGAAAAAGTCTCAGAGTTGCAATTCTGAGAAAAGTATCGAAAGACTGTTGCTGCAGGAGTGCGCAGAGTCGGGTGCCTTCAATACTTAGGCGTTGTTGAATATTTTCCGCAAAGAGTGCATGCAAGAATTTCTCAAAAGGACTCAAGAAGTTGAGAATGAGCTCAGGAGTAGTAGGCCTTCGAATTCATCGAGAAATTGCACAAAGGGATTGTGCATCGAAGTGTTCGAACAAGTGTTAAAGGTTTGCGTACAGGTGAACAAATCTTCGTGGGGGAAGTACTTGGTTCATTCCGTAGGAATCCATTTGGAAGCATGGACAGTTGGAATCCTTTGTCGAGGTTTCGTGAAACTCCGAGGATTGTTAGATCTCGGAAAGGTGCAAGGAAGTTACGCGGGAGACGTCTGAAGTATTCGGAGTTCAGGTGGGGACATTGGATTATCCGCGATATCGCCTATCGGGATCTCGTGAGAAAAGTGACCAAGACTCGGTAACGTGGATCGCGATATTGTGACACACGATATCTCGGGGATTTCATAGACAGCGTGGGCCACGGGGAAATAAGAGGAGTGGAGTACAGGTGGCACGAAGTCATTGGGACCTCGCCGCGAGAAGTATGAATATTTGGTGTTAGAATTCGCGATCCTGCGAAGTCCGAAGTTCCGACAAGAAGGGATCGTCGGAGAGTCAACTCGCACGTGCGCATCGACGTTTTGGCACCTCGCGAGTCGGGAGTTGGAAAACTGAACGCTTGGTATCGCGAGTAGCGAGGTCGTGATAGAGATGAAGGCCGATAAAGTGAGGGGAATTCAGCGTTGACTGACATATCGAGTCTCAGGGATTCGAGAGCCAAGCAAGCCAACAAGAACTTGCGAAAGTCGTGAGTTCTGATCCTCCGAAAGTAGAGAGGGAGGATCGCGCCGAAGAAAACTGTGGGTGCAGACCTCCTGATAGGGAAGTAGAAGAACTGTTGAGTTCTTCGAGCCGTGGAGAAAGAAGATCCTGTGAGAGCGGTCGTGCTCCGAGGAGTGCAGTTGTGTCAGGAGTGGTATCAAAGTGGGAATATATTTTCTTTCTGTAGCAGAGAAGGAGTAAATTCGCCATGCCGCCTAGAAGAGAAAGACAGTCACCTGATCTAGAGGACAGGGAAGTACGAAGAAGAGGTAGGCCAGCAGGAAATCCAGAAATGGAGAGACAGATGCGTGATCTCCGAGTGAGATTAGAAGATATGGAAGAAACGCAGAGATGCACAGCCAGTGCTGGAGATCTGAGTGACTCCGAAGGTGAAGTTGAAGTTGAACCACAAGGAGAAATTGCAGCTGAAGATGCATCAATGGAGCGATTAATTAAAGCTATCGCCCGGATGAGTTCGAAAACAAAGATGGACATTCCATTTTATGAAGGGAACTTGGATGCAGAAGAGCTATTGGATTGGATTCGAGCTCTTGACACTTACTTCGATTATGAGGACATCGAAGAAGATAAAAAGGTCAGGCATGCTGTCACCAAATTGAAAGGACATGCAGCATTGTGGTGGGACGAGCTACAGGCTGACAGACGCTGCAAAGGTAAGAAAAAGATCAAGAGTTGGGATCGGATGATCGTGAAGATGAAAGCAAAATTCATCCCAAGGGATTATCAATTACTCTGTTCAGGAGAATGCAGAACCTGAGACAGAAGCTGATGACATTGAAAGAATATACTGAGGAATTCTATCAACTGAACATCAGAGTAGGTCATCGGGAGAGCGATGATGAGAAGGTGGCTAGATATATGAATGGTCTGAGATATGACATTCAGGATGAATTAAGTATGGTTACCATCAGGATGGTAGAAGATGCTTACCAGATGGCTCTGAAAGCAGAGGAGAAGATGAGCCGTAAGCAAGGTCAGCGAGGGCGAGGCAGAAGTCAGCCTAGAGGCAAGGCAGTTTCCTAGGAGAAATTCCAGAAGCCCAAGGAGGAATGGAAGAAACCTCAGGGTAGAATAGAAAGAGGTGGTACCTCACAGAAGGGACCATACATCGAACAGAGAGGGAAACATAATGAGCAGAAGGGAGATTATGCTGATGCAAATACTTTTCCTCGTACCAGAGGTAGAGGAAGAGGCTGAGGTGGAGTTATCACATGTTTCACATGTGGGAAGAATGGGCACAGGTCATTTGAGTGTCCAGAGAAAAAGAAGGACATCGGAGAAGCTCACATCGCAGAAGCGCAGAAGTGGGATGTTGAGACCGAAGAAACGGAAGGCGGGAGGTCACTAATGATGCGTAAAGCTCTCTTAACACCTAGGAAGGAGGTGGATGACTCAGCTCAGAGGACCGGACTATTCAGGACAGCTTGCAAGACCAAGGATTGGGTATGTAAGGTTATTGTGGACAGCGGTAGCATGGATAATATCGTTTCAACCGAGATGGTGGAAAAGTTAGAGCTGGAGACAACTGATCACCCGAGTCCATACAAAGTTTCATGGCTACAGAAGGGACATCAGGTGAGTGTCACTAAATAGTGTTTAGTTGAATTCAAGATAGGTGGATATAATGATAAAGTAATCTATGATGTCATTCCCATGGATGTATGTCATTTATTGCTGGGTAGACCATGGCAATATGACAGAAATGTGGTTCATGATGGGAGAATGAACACATATACCCTGGAGAAGGATGGGAGGAAACATAGGTTTCTTCCGATAAGGGATAAGGAGGTGAAGCCGGAAGTAAGAAACACAATACTTCTCATGAGTGGGAAGGAACTTCTCACAGAGATGGAGAAGAAAGAAGATCCACAATTCTTTGTGGTCAGAAAACCGAGAATTGTTCTGACTAGAACAAGAGTGGATGACTTACCAGATGAGGTTCAGGAACTGTTGGAAGAGTTCGCTGACATCGTAGTGGACGAATTACCTCGTTCGTTGCCACCGATGAGAAGTGTGAGTCACCATATAGACCTCATACCAGGAGCTAGTTTTCCGAATAAATCCGCGTACAGACTGACGCCGCAAGAGAATGAGGAGGTCAAGAAGCAGGTGCAGGACTTGCTGGATAAGGGACTGGTCAGGGAAAGTTTAAGCCCATGTGTTGTTCCGACAGTACTTAGTCTGAAGAAAGACAAAGGTTGGAGAATGTGCACCGATTCCAAAGAAATTAATAAGATAACCATCAGGTACATGTTTCCATTACCGAGAATGGATGATCTGATGGATTGTCTGAGTGGGGATTTTTTTTTTCAAAGATTGATTTGAAGAGCGAATACCATCAGATTCGCATGAGAGAAGGCGATGAGTGGAAGACAACCTTCAAAACCAACGAAGGGCTATATGAATGGCTAGTCATGTCGTTTGGCTTGACAAATGCACCAAGTACATTTATGAGGTTGATGAATGAAGTCCTGAGGGAATTCATCGGGAAATTTGTCATTGTTTATTTGGATGACATACTGATTTATAGTAAATCAGAGGCTGAACACCTGAAGCATTTAGCCATTGTGATGAGGAAGCTACAACAGGAGAAGTTGTTGATCAATATGAAGAAGTGCTCATTTATGAAGACAAAGCTCATTTATTTGGGTTTTGTTATTTTGGCTAATGAGTTGAGGATGGATCCGGATAAGGTAGAAGTGATTAAGAATTGGCCATCACCGAGAAATGTTTTCGAGGTGAGAAGTTTTCATGGTTTGGCTAGTTTCTACCGAAAATTCATCAGGAATTTCAGTGGGATTAGCGCAACGATGATGGACACAGTGAAGAAGCGACATAAGTATTTTCATTGGACATCAGAGGCTGAGAAAATCTTCAATCTGTTGAAGCGGAAGATCACAAAACGACCAGTGTTGGTGTTACCGGATTTCCAGAAGACATTTCAGGTCAAATGTGATGCAAGAGGATATGCCATAGGAGCGGTCTTAAGTCAGGAAGACAGACCAGTTTCATATTTCAGTGAGAAGCTGGATGAAGCGAAACTGAAATACTCCACGTATGATAAGGAATTCTATGCTATCATACAGACGTTGAAGAAATGGAGGCATTACTTGATCCCGAAGGAATTCGTATTGTATAGTGATAATCATGCATTACAGTTTGTGAGTCAACAAGAGAAGTTGAATCAGAAACATGCTAAATGGGTAGAGTATATGCAGAATTTTACATTTGTAATTCAACACATTTCGGGTACTGCTAACAAAGTGGTTGATGCTTTGAGCAAGAAGTGTTTGTTGCTACAGGAATTCCGAGTCAAGACATTGGGTTTTGAAAATCTCAGGGACATGTATGCAGGAGATGCAGATTTTGGAGAAGCGTATGAAGCAGCTGAGAATCCAGTTCTCAGAGACAAAAGCCCATGGATAGATTATATGATCTAGGAGGGATTGTTGTTCAGAGACAACCAACTGTGTATTCCAAATTTCTCCATGAGGGATAACTTGTTGAAAGAGAAGCATAGTGGAGGCTTGGCAGGTCATTTTGGCCAAGACAAAACATTTGCGAAGCTGAGCGACTCATATTTTTGGTCGGGGATGCGCTCAGAGGTCAAGCGGTTTGTTGACATATGTCGGATTTGTCAGCATTCAAAGGGAAGAAAGTAGAATGCAGGGTTTTATCAGCCATTGCCCATACCAGAGAGGCCTTGGGAGGCGATTAGTATGGATTTTGTATTGGGTTTGTTGAGGACACAAAGAGGTGTTGATTCGATCTTTGTGGTAGTGGACAGGTTTTCAAAGATGGCACATTTTATCCCATGCCATAAGACCAGCGATGTGACTCACATCGCGAATTTGTTTTTCAAGGAGGTCATTCGACTCCATGGATTGCCGAAAAGTATTGTTTCGGACAGGGACACAAAATTCATAGGGAATTTTTGGAGGACGCTATGGAAGAAGCTAGGAACTAACTTGGCGTTTAGTTTTTCTTATCATCCTCAAACGGATGGACAAACAAAAGTGGTCAATAGAAGTCTAGGAGACTTGCTGAGAAGCTTGGTGAAAAAGCACCATAGCAGTTGGGATAACATATTTCCACAGGCAGAGTTTGCGTACAACGATTTAGTGAATCGAAGTATAAGAAAAAGTACATTTAAGATTGTATACGGTAGGCATCCGAGAGGAGTTTCTGAATTGCGAGATTCAGAACAGACTACGACTAGAAGTGCTAGCACAGAGGAATTTGCAGAGGCAATAAAGGAACTTCACAGCAGAGTGAAGCAGCGACTGCAAGATTCAAATCAGGAGTACAAGCGTAGAGCGGATCAGCATCAGAGACAACTTCAGTTTGAAGTTGGTGATCTAGTTCTGGCCCATTTGAGGAAGGAAAGGTTCCCGAGGGGAACATACAACAAGATGAAGATGAAGAAAATTGGACCTTGCAGAGTCCTGAAGAAATTTGGAGAGAATGCTTATGAGATTGAATTGTCGGATGGCATCGGGATATCTCCCACATTCAATGTCTTAGACTTATATCCATATAAGGCTGAGGAAGCTGGAGCTGGAAGTGATGAACAACCAGAAGTCCAGTGGCAGAAGCAGATGTCGATTGCAGAAAAGCCACAGATGGAATGCATACTGGACAAGAGAGTGGGTAGGAAGACCAGAAGAAAAGAATACTTTGAGTATCTGGTCAAGTGGAAGAATCATCTAGTGGAAGATTCTAGCTGGGAGACCGAAGCAGTGATACAGAAGCATGGACAGACCATGCAGGAGCTCATGGACAAGAGCCCATGAAAGTTTTCAAGCCGAGGAGTATGATGCAGGAGCATCACCAACACATCAAGCGAGCCAGCGCGACAGCAGGAGACAGCTGGATAAGCCAACACAAAATTTTGAAAACACCTTGATATCGTTGTGAAAACATTAATGTTTGAATTTAATGAAGCGTACTTTGTATATTGTAATGGACCTTGAGTGGATAGCTCTCATCCTTAGGTAGATAGATGGAATTTATTTTAGTTAATGCTGGTAGATAGGAATTTAATTGTAGATTTGATAGTTTTAGAGTCCAAGAGGGAAAATGGATATAGACACCCTCATTGTATCATTGTAACATTATTCAAGCATTCAAGAAGAGAAGAGCAAGCAGAGAGAACTGTATGAAGAACACCCATGTACAGATATTGAATTAATAGAAGAAAGCTTTGATTCAAACTCATGGTTCGTGTTGTTTCTCTGTACATTGAGGTTATGATCATGAATGTTTGCTTCCTGTCATACATTTTCTTTTATATGTTGTGTATGTGATTTCATGGTTGAATTGAAGTCTGGAATGAAGTAGGAATTATTTTCAATTGTTTCTCTAACTTGAACCAGAGAATTCCTGCAAGGAGTGCGTTGACAGAAGGGTTCAATTAGAGATAACTTTTGT
Source organism: Picea engelmannii (assembly GCA_009831015.1). Classification (NCBI taxonomy): domain Eukaryota; kingdom Viridiplantae; phylum Streptophyta; class Pinopsida; order Pinales; family Pinaceae; genus Picea; species Picea engelmannii. The sequence goes on along the minus strand of ML789932.1, from coordinate 208,911 downwards.
TCTCATTTCTTCAAAGGTTCAGTTAGTCACAGTGTCGTGCAAGGAGTGCACATGCCAAGGAAAAATTCTTAGAGTTGCGATTTTGAGAAACGTATCGAAAGACTGCTGCTGCAGGAGTGCGCAGAGTCGGGTGCCTTCAATACTTAGGCGTTGTTGAATATTTGCTGCAAAGAGTGTGCGCAAGAAGTTCTCAAAAGGACTCGAGAAGTCGAGAACGAGCTCAGGAGTAGTAGGCCTTCGAATTCGTCGAGAAATTGCACAAAGGGATTGTGCATCGAAGTGTTCGAACAAGTGTTAAATATTTGCGTATAGGTGAACAAATCTTCGTGGGGGAAGTACTTGGTTCATTATGTAGGAATCCATTTGGAAGCACGGACGGTTGGAATCCTTTGTCGAGGTTTCGCAAAACTCTGAGGATTGTTAGATCTCAGAAAGGTGCAAGGAAGTTACGCGGGAGACGTCTGAAGGATTCGGAATTCAGGTGGGGACATTGGATTATCCGCGAGATCACCTATCGGGATCTCGTGAGAAAAGTGACCAAGACTCAGTAACGGGGATCGCGATATTGCGACACGCGATATCTCGGGGATTTTGTAGATAGCGTGGGCCACGGGGAAATCAGAGGAGCGAAGTATAGGTGGCGCAAAGTCATTGGGACCTCATCGTGAGAAGTCTGAATATTCGGTGTTAGAATTCGCGATGCTGCGAAGTCCAAAGTTTCGACAAAACAAGGGATCTTCAGAGAGTCAACTCGCACGTGAGCATCGGCTTTTCGACACCTCATGAGTCGGGAGTTGAAAAAATGAAGGCTTGGTATCGCGAGTAGCGAGGTCGCAATAGAGATGAAGGCCGATAAAGTGAGGGGAATTCAGCATTGACTGACATATCGGGTCTCGGGGATTCGAGAGCCAAGCAAGCCAACAAGAACTTGCGAAAGCCATGAGTTTCGATCCTCCGAAAGTAGAGAGGGAGGAACGCGCCGAAGAAAACTATGGGTGCAGACTTCCCAATAGGGAAGTAGAAGAACCGTTGAGTTCTTCGGGTCGTGGAGAAAGAAGATCCCGTGAGAGCGGTCATGCTCCGAGGAGTGCGGTTGCATCACTAGTACTTGTACCAGGACCACACAGAGATCAGAGTGTATGGGTGCGAGTTGGCTCCATACAAGTTACCCAAGTATCTGCTCGTGAGGATATTTTCCCTGGAGTACATAAGGTAGATGATCAACTCAGATGACATACATTTTGTGTCCCTGAAAAAGAAGCTACAACTTAGGATCAAAGGGAAAATATGATCATTCACTTGCAATAGCTGAGGCACTAGGGAGGAAGCAGATAGAGTGTTAAAGGAAATGAAGGTTTTTGTTAGCTTCATATGGCATTATGACCCCTGTGGGGTAATTTCAGAGATGAGAGTTAAGAATAAAAATATCCCATATGTGCACATATCTAGGCTCGAGATAGAGAAGTTCGCCAACTAGACAGAATGGGAGCCAAACACTCTGGTTGAGACAGAACAACAGGACCTTTCGGTCACTATCTCACAGATGACTACACCACAGGTTCCCAAGGAGAAAAGGCCTAGGAAGGACACTTCACCTTCCATCAGTGAAGTATCGTTTGAGGAGTTCCAATTACACACCAAGAGGCCAAAAACTAGTCAGACACCTGACACAGCTGGTGAAAAGGGAATTCAATCCACTACAACTATGGAGGTTGATCGGTCGCTCCTTATTACAAGAAGAAAACAGATCATGACTACAGTGTTGCCCAAGAAGCCTACATATACTCCAGCAACCAACCAGCTGAGCAAAGTAGGACCAAAATTGAGTATTTTTAAGGAGTATGGTTTGATCAAAAAGAAAAATTAAACACTGACCAACAACATGTATGCTCATTTCTGGAAGAAAACATCCACTTCATAACATAGATTGTTGTCTACATTCGACACTAAGAAGGGTAGAATTCACATGGTTTTTCTACAAGCACAGGTGACAGACCTGAAAGTAATCACCGATTACAAAAGGGAAACATTCTAATTTCAGACTAAAGATGTGCATCCACCTGATCAAATGGATCTGCATAGGCAAACTGGAGAAATGGTTTTCTCCACATTGGCACATGCTTCTACTACTGCCTCCAAGTTACAGGTATCTCTGAGCAATGTCCAGACACAACTGAAGCTGGAAAAAATATCATCATTTGCCAAGGATAACAGGATTAAGAAGTTGGAAGAATTGGTCCTCAAGATTGGATATGATCCCTCGAATGTGAAAGCAGTTGAGGATATGCTTAAAAATAAAAATGTCAATATAGAATCTCTAAGGAAACAGTTGAAACTTCCACCAACAGAAGATTCACAGGAAAAGGAAATAGCAGAGACATAAGGGGAAAAGGATGAGATGCTCAAGTTGACCATGGAGAAGAATGCACAGTTGAATGAAATGGAAGTGGAATTGGAAAAACTATTGAAAGAGAAGGAGCAGTCAAAGCCCATGGAATTCATTCCACTGAGCGCAGTTCCACTCACAGGAGTAAGAACAATGTATGTAGCAGAACTTCCCTCGGCAACTCCATTGACAGCTCTAGAGAAAACAATTGAACTGGCTAAATCCATGGAAGAGATGAGTTTGCAAGAGACAGAGATTAGCAGACTTCAAAAGGATATTGAAAACCTTCAGGAACTCAAATCTTCCTTTCAAACCAGCTACTCCAAGGAGAAACAAACTTCAAACAAGCTTAAACAGGAATTACAACAACTTCAAAAGCAAACAGTGGCTGGCAAAACACTTGCGGAGGTCAAAGAAAGTGTCTGGATGGATATCACCAAGTCCATGAATGAAATATGGGCAATTATACAAATCATGTTCGAGAAAAATGAGTTGGTGCAAATAAGTCAGCAGGCTATCAAGAAGATAAGAGAAAAACTGGGAGAGATGCCCACAGAAGCTATTGAGATAATCAAATTTCTGAATTCCAAAACTAGAGAGGAGCTAGAGGAGTTGAAGATTGAAGATAGAACAGAGACCATTCTTGAGGTCAAGAGGGTCATGAACAAGAGAGGACTGATGCTACAACTGGATGAAAAGGTCCAGACCATGGATGCAGGAGTGCAAAGATTTTTCAGCAAGATCGAAGCTCTGCAGAAGAAAGGCCTTCCTGGTTTGAGAGTTATAAATGACAAGTTAATGATTCTTGCCGATTATAAAAAGAAACTAGCCATTGTGGCTAAGGATAGCTCAAAATTCTCAGAAATACAAGGCAGTATCATGGGCAAGGAATTCTTAGATTCTTTACAGTTAGACATCAATATACAGCATGAGATCCGGTACATCTTCATCATCAAGCCAACTTTTTCCAAGTACACAGAGATGGATGAAGTATACCGAAGATTACTCAAAGTCAGTGTTCCCAGCAACCTTCGATGGGAATATATTTGCAATATGATTGAGTAGTCGATGAGGTGTCCAAGCCTATTCATCTATCCAGTCAGACGAGTTCGTGCAGAGGCCTCATCAATGGTTCACCCCAGAAATTAGCATGAAGTTTCAACACATCATCAAACAGTTTCCTAAATTTTTGTATCTTGTTAAGTTAGTTAGCTAAATTTAGGTTTGGCATGTCCTGATATTTAATGACAGGGTCGTATGTAATTTATATTATAAATACTTCAAACTTTGAAGTACTGAGGGTTGATCTTCACGTCCTACAAGCTACAAAGACTATAATTTTTATCAAGAGATCTTCCAGTAATATAAAGAGGCGTTTCACAAGATTCTCGCGTGTTATTCATTGGTGATGTTTTCTTTTCTAAGTTAAATGTCCTTCTTTCTCAGTTTTCATATTGTTTTCTAATCTAATCTGTTAAAAGTAATGCATGTTGCAGGATTTTTCTTTGTATACCCTGTTTTCCGACTTTGAAAGGTTTTAATGTTTATCTTCTGATATTACAGTGAAGAAATTCTTAAATGCTTCTTCATTTTAATTGATATTCTCACTTTTTCTGCTATTCATCACTTTATTGCCAAAGAATACAATGAATGCATCATCTTTCCCTATGAAAATAATCTTTTGTTTCTCGTTTAGATTTCTATCTTTATAACATAGACCCTATAGCCCAATGGATGCGTAAATCCCCTTCAACCAACTTAATAAAAACAACAACAAACCAGTCAATATTATTTTATATAACTAGCCTAATATCTTAAAGTTAAAACAAAGCTATATCATACATAGAAATCCCTCTCTGAAGTTGGTAGGGCTAGATTCCAGTTTCGAAGTGATTGGATAAAGTTACCTCTTGTAAATTTCTTCTACCCTGACAACCTCTGGGAATTTATAGAGCATTAACAGACCCTAGAGAGGAATTGGATAAAAATCGAAAGGGACTTAACCCCAACACTCTTAGTGAACCCTGGAAAGAACTGGAAGGTTTCATATAGAGGTATATCACCTGCGACGGAAGATATGATGTGATCCGCCCACGCCACTTCAAACTACTAGTTGCGCTCAAACAACGGTTAGTAATCAATTTACCATTTTTTCTAAATGCTATGTTACATGAGGTCGTTGTAAGAACACAGAAGGAAAAAGATCTTGTTACTATCAACAACCACCATGGATTGGTAAAAATTATAGTAAATAAGGCCCTAAGTCAAAATCAAATAACCTGGGGGGATCTTATTGAGGCCAAGAGGCCCTTACAATTAAAGAAATTTGAATTACATCATGAAGACCCAACCCGGGGAATTGAAGTAGCATAGGAAGGGGAACCTACTACCCAAATGGAATTTTTTCCTCCTCAACCTGAAGTCGAGGTAGACCCCGTCCAATTTGCAGAGACTCAGACCTCAAAAGCAGAGGCATCAACGAGGAAGAGAAAAAGAGAAATGGCTACTCCTAAATCTGCCATTGAAGGGAAGAGAAGAAGCAGACGGATAAGACCACATGAATAAACCTAGGAAACAATATAACAAACTGAAGAAATTTAGGACACAATAGAACAACCTAAATAAATTTAGGACACAACAAAACAGCCTGAAGAAATTTAGGACATAACAGAGAAACCCTTACAAGAAGATGTTCAAGGAATTGAGAAGACAGAACAAACACCACAAGGAAACAATCAGGAATATACATAGCCAGCATTGGGATACCTCACATAACAATTTTTGAAAAGCTATGAGGTAGAGATAGATCTGGGTTTAGGGAGTTTAGGGACCTCAATTAGTAGAGACACAAACATGCCATAAGAATACTTGTCGCCATCCTCTCCTTTGAACCCTGCTAAAGAATTCCCTGACATTGATATGTCACTCCTAGATGATACATCACAAGCAGAACCTCATACTGAGGTAAATACCCTGGTAGGACAAGCAGAAGAGCCCCTATTGACAGATCAAGGTGAGGAAAATCCTGACATCTCACAGAAACAGAAATCAGGCAAAAGCCATAGTAAAATTAGAAGGTTAAAATGGGAGAACAAGTTGTTGAAGAGAAGGGTTAAAAATATTAAAGTGTTAAAGAAAAAAGTTGGAAATCTTAAGGAAATTATCAAGGAATTTAGAAAACAACTAGAGCAAGCTGACAAGACCCATGAAAGAAAGAAAACCAAAAGACATAGAACACAGGGAAGGAACCCTCTTCTTAGGAGGGCAGTCCAAATGAGTTCTATAGGAACACATACAGAGTTGCATATCCTATTTTGTGTAAAGCAATTTTAAGAGAGATTAGTTCTATAATTTGAAAACTTCATAAATAGTAATAGCGATCCTGAGGATCTCTCGATCCTCAGGATAGCTTAATTTGTCCATATTTTGTAATATATAAAGGGAAGTGAATCCTAGAAAGGATAATCTAAGAATTGTATCTAAGAATTCAGAATTCAAAATTGCTTTGCACAAACATTTTTTGTAAATGTTGTATCAGTTATGGAATTAATAAAGGCTTTGAACGTTTCCATCATTTTTCGTATACTGAGTTTCTAGTAGTAGTGCTTCTGAGGACCGAGGACCTAGTCTGAAAGAGTTACTGTCTCAGTCTGTAACTGTATCAGTTTGATTTTTGTTTATGATTTAAATCTCCTTTCCAATAATTCAGATAGATGCACAAAGTGTGTTAATGTTTTTATATTGATTGCTTACAAGAGATAGATGTTCCAATTTGAATGTTATCAATTCTTGTTCTAGATTCCATTTGTTGTAGTTTATTGCTCAACAGTTCCTCTCATTTTCACATGCATTATTCCTTTCAATTAAATTATCAATTGTTGTTCCTTTCTGTTAAATTAGCATTTGTTGTTTATTTCGCTTAACTAACGTTTGTTGTTCCTTTTACTTAGTTAGCATTTGTTGTTCAATTACTGTTATGTCTCAATTTATAGTATTCAGTTATTTCTTTCCAACAGATTAGATAGTCGTCAATAGATCAACTTATTTTCATAGATTCAATTCTTGTTTCTTAATTAGATCAATTCATGCCTTTAATATCATATTCAATTCTTGTCTCTTAATTAGATCAATTCAATAATTCAATTCATTCCTTCAATTCATAGCACATTATAGATCAGGTTTCAATCTTGTTCAGTAGGATCTTAGATTTAGAAACTTAATGAATGTGTGAGGAACTTGATTGTTGATAAACTCAGATTTTCTTTAACTACATGATTTTAGCCTCTATGAGCTATCTGCATAGACTTTGCAGATATTCTTGAAATAGAAGATGAATCCTCGGGTTGATAAATTAATGTTAAACTAAGGTTGTTTTTAGGACATATTTAGAGCCCAACAATGTGGTCGAGAAATATTGGTCTTGTCGAGAAGGAGCTGATCAAATTGGAAAGTGGTTGATCAGATCGGAAGAAGGTGATTAGATCATAAGGAAGTTATTAGTTTATAAAGAGGTCGTCATTGGAAGGATCAAATAGGAAATAGGTTGATCAGATAAGAAGGAGGTGATCAGATCAGAAGGAAGTGATCGGTTCAAAAAGAAGTCATTGGAAAGGGGTCATTGTCAGAAGGATTGGATGAGACATAGGTCGATCTTATCAAAAGGATTGGATCAAAAATATCTTGATTAGATCAAAAGAGGTGATCATATTGGAAAGTAGTGATCTGGTCGAAAATTGATCATAAGAAAGGGGTTGTCATCAAAAGGATCGAATTAGAAAGAGGTTGATTGGATCATAAAGAGTTTATAGCATTTTGGAATGGATGAATTTTTACGATGAAGACAGATCCAAGATTAAATGTGGGCCTGAAGGGATAGGTGGTAGGTGCCATGTCAACATCCATTTTAGTTCCATGTCCAATGGTACCAATGACAAGGGGTGACATGGATGCCACGTGTCAATGAGGTGAAAAATGTGGATGAAGGCCTTGGAACTTTAGGAGGTTATAATGTTTTATCCAGATCTCGGATTTGAGCATGGTTATATCTGTTGAAAATATCTTGACGAGTGGAATCCAACTATGATATTTTTTTATACAAAGTAATTGAATAAAATAAGGGGAAGTTTTTACACCCCACTAGCCTAAAAGAGGTTAGAGAGTTAGGTATGTAACAACAACCAAGGGGATGAAGATGACACATCATGTGTGTTGTATTACTAAGAAGGGGGTGAATAAGTAATAAAGCAATTTAATCCTTTTTAACTATAAAATGAAAGTGTTATATCAATGTAACATTATCATCCAATATTTATAGAATAAATAAATAATAAACAAATGATCAATCATACACATAAATAGTACACTTGTGTTTTTACGTGGAATCCCAAAGAGGGAGAAAACCACATAATGATTTTTCTTATATGTCTTTAAGAATTACATTCATTGGAAGAACCAACTTCCTTGTTTTTCCAGTTGCAACTAGAAGGACGCTCCAACCCCCTAGTTTCTCAGGTTACAACCTGAGGGAAGAGCCAACTCCCCAATTATCTAGCTACAACTAGGAGGTTACAACCCCATATGTTCTTCGACTACAATCGGAAGGTGGCTACACCCACATGTCCTTGCCCCATCCAACCGCCCTGATGTAGAAGTAGAATGATGGAACCACTGTCACACAATCATTGTGAGATATACCAATGTAAAAATGTAGCAACCTGTACCAATGACCTACAACCAACCTATAGAACTTCCCTACAATGAATCTGTACTTGAACAAATAAAATAGATACATGAGATGTAGTTTTGCAACATGCATATGTACGTGTCCTATGTATACAACAACATGTGTATGTACACATCCTGTCTGTTATGCAACTTGTGTATACCCTCTAAAAACTAATATACAATAGATACAGGACCTATAGTTCTACAACATGCATATGTATGTGCCCTATACATACAACATCCTATGTATGTATGCATCCTATCTGTTATGCATCCTACATATACCTTCTGAAAACTAGGGTTTTATTTCTTTTGAAAAATTCTAACCCTCTGCAACTTCTTTCACATAGATCTGCAACCTATCACTATATCCAGACTGTAACTGTATCCTGTGCATGCATCCTCATACATAAAATTTACCCAAAAAATATATATCTCTCTCTAGTCATGTGCCATATAAGTGTGTGTAATCATGAACAAGTATAATAACCATCAAACCCTTTCTTATATTCATCCTCTCAATACATCAACCACTTCACAAATACAAGATCTCAACCATGTATCAAAAAACCCCTTAGCCATATGCCAAGAAATATAATGTGTGCCTCAACTCTAACAAGAAGTATCAATGATAAATATTGATTATACTAGCACTGTATTTCTGTAGATCTGACTTATACAGAAGATCCCATACAACCACTAATCTCTATAGGGAGAATCCTCAAATATCCATAACCATTTCTCATGCATACATCAAAATCCAACTACTGATAGAAATAAGACATACAGTTTGAACCAATGGATAGATTTGATGTATCTGATCACTGTAGACCTTCCTGGGAGCTTGATCTCATAATCTAGAACCTCAACATTTTCATCTTCTCAAGTTTATATGGATTTAATCTCATGTATGCACCTTAATACACTACTATCCAACGTATCTACGCACCCCAATACATTGTTAGCCCGCATACACCTCATAAATTAGTGTTTTTTAGTATTCATTGTAATTTTGAAACTTTCTCCATCAACCCTTCGTGCTACCTCAAAATTTCACAACTTTAGATGTATCAATGAGTACTTGCAATAAGACTTACACAACAATAGATATTCAATATGATAAAGTGCGATTAAATGAGAGACATTTGCCTCTTATTTATACTTTCATGTAGCTTCCTCAAGGGGTTACCTTCTAACCATATTAACCCACTTTCCTTATTTTAGGGTAACCCACTTCTAACCACTTGTCCACTTAAGTTAACCACTTTCCACAATTAGTAAGTTCTCCATTAAATTTATTATTTAAATAATTTATTTTGAATCCACTTTGACTTCTAGTACACTCATCACTTCACTCTCTTACTTAAATAATTTCTTCTTTGCAATTACTAAATGACTACTTCGACCTTTTGGGGCTTTTAGATGACTCATGAGGGTTCTCCAACTTCACATGGCCATAACTCTCTAACCATGAGGATTTATGTGACGTTCCACATACCAATGGAAATGGCATGACATGTATTATCCATATAGAATAGTATTACCTACAAATATGTCAAAACACATACCATTATCCATAAAAAAAACTTGGGTCCATTACCTAAACCTTTGTGCTACCAGAATTTGCTATCGGACTTTCTTCAAGGGTTGAAATCAATGAAAACCTACCCAGATAATCAACAATATCCCCCTTTGGCATTCATGGAAACACTATGATGCAATAATGAAGTCATATCATGCAATAATGAATTCATACCACTCATGCTCCCCCTGTGACCATTGCTCCCCCTGGAACCATGCCTCTATGCTCTGCATCTCATAAATCTCCCCCCTTTTGGAATCAATGGGAAATGTATCTTTCCATCTGGGCCTGCTCCCCCTAACTGAACTATCCTTTGGGATACTCCCCCTGATTGCACTCTTCTTGAAACTGTTCTCCCAACCTGAATTGTCCTCTTTATGGTGATTCCTCATGTACATATAAGACATATAAGATAAGCATTCAAAAGAATTCATTTTGGAGTAGAAATTACTCTAAGTCTCTGACGAAGATACTCAAAGGATTTTCTTGGAAGTGGTTTTGTAAAGATGTCTGCCACTTTTTATTTTGTGCCCACATATTCAACTCTGATTTTCTTCGCTACAACTTGTTCCTATAGAAAATGATACTTTATTGGAATGTTCTTCATATTGGAGTGCATCAATAGGTTATTTGAGATACTAATGGTGCTTGTATTATCACAATAGATTAGAATGGGCTCATCATAATCAACCTATATATCTGTCAGAGTTTTCTTCATCCGTAGAACCTGTGTACAACATGCTGCTGCTACAATATAGTCTGCTTTGGCTATATATAAGGATACTGATGATTGTTTATTTCTTAGCCATGATACTTGATCCGAAAAGATCTTTTACACGACTATGGTTGAGTTATCAAGCATGTATTGATTAAATGATTAGGAAGCTTAAAGAAAGTGGAAAAATATATGAGAAGATATCACAGCCATATAAACATGCACAGAACTGAATTGAAGAAATAAACAACAAAAAACCATAAAATCAATGTGATAACGGAGTTTGACAATCTCACATACGTCTCTGAGCCTTTGTCTCAGTGGATGAGGCTTTCTTATTTCTGTTCAAAGATTAATAAGTACATCAAAGCAATGCCAAAAGGTTACAAAAATGATTTCGTCTTGTTCTTCTAGATATCAAGAACCCAACAGAAGAAACAACACTCAATTTGGATGACCAGAGATCCCAGAAATGGCCCGCAAAGGTGCGCTCCTCAACAACTTCCCTGCATAAAAATGGCTTTGGCTTGGAAAATATTCATCATAAACCTACTATGAATATCCTCCCATGGCCCCAAGAAGTCTTGTTTTATATATATTTGGAGTTGGTAACCATCTCCCAACTTTCTCCCAAAATCTGGCCTAAAAAAGGGCCCAATATCCCCCAATATTGGCCAAAAATCTTCAATAATAGACCAAATATCACTGAAAATCACTATTCTATAGTGCAAAAACCAATTTTTTGCATAATATTTTGGCTAATCCCCCCAATATGGGCGTGCGCCCCCTAAATATGGTCATATTGGATTGATGTGGCCAAGCACCAGCCCAAAGGGCTATGCGCTGGCCCCTTAGTCTGAATCATAGGTCACATGGAAATTTTCAATAGGACCGCACGTCCTTTATATGCGCCTAGCATGTGGTTCTAGATCTGGGTCGTGTGCTCCAAAAGTTTCAGAGATTAGGCCTTAAATCAATGGCTTCCATTCCCTTTTCATAATGGTGTAATGTAGCTCCCATTCTTTAAGGTGGTGGTTGTATGTTTTGGTAAGTCTACATGCTAGGGCTAGGCCCCAACACCCTTCCACATCCTTTTGACATTTCTGCACTTTATATAATATAAAATGGGTTTGTTTAAACAATATCCAATGTGTCCTGATGATATCCACCTGTCCATAAGACTTGTCTCCTACCAACAGGTCATGGGGTCGAATCCCATGAGCTCCAAAACATTTTAACCAACCATCAAATGATAGGGTACCACGTGGCCGCCCATGCTTGGGCCACGTGGCCTTGTTTAATTTATCGAGAATGTGCCACTTGTCAACAAAGGATTGGTCCAATTCTTCTGCCCAGTCAACATGATTTCCCACTTAGCAATCATCCACGTAAGAACACCTACCATGTGTCATCGTATGGGTGTGCCACATGTCACCCTTTTAGTGGTGACACATGTCACCTCTCGGTTGGTCCACCTGTTCCTGCCACATAAGCAGTCCATTGTGCCCCTTCCACGTCAATTATATGAACTACTTCCACATTTCACCTCCATATGCTTCCTTGTCATCATGATGATGTCATGCTGATGTCAGCATTGACTTTTTTCCTATTGACCTGTTGACTTTTTACTTGTTTGGGAAAACGAATAGAACACAATATCATGAGCATACGAAATTTGTTTGATCTCGTTCAAGTTGCGTTGGGTTTGTATCAACGAGGTTTATGAACACGTCCATTTGGAATCCATTCTGAGAACATTAATTTTTAGGACTTTATGAGCCCCATCAAGCTCCTAGATCTGATTCTAGATCACACCTCCACACTAAAGGACTTTTTGGTCCCCAAAAGGTTATTGACTAGTCAACAAGATCAGGATAGGCCACCTGACATTTCCTCTATCTTTGAACTTTGTCCTATGCACCTGTCTCATCGAGATCAAATGTAACACAATCATGACAACTGGCAACATATTGTTAGCCATTTTAACCCTATCACATTTTACTGAATCCACTATCATCCATGTAGACAACATTACTAATGATAGCATCAAAAACACGACTACAAATGAGTTGATATACTTGTAATATTTGCACAACATGAGCTTATCTTGAAGCAAACTATGATTGATTTTCCATTCAACAAACATCTCATGTTCTTACCTAAGATAGATTACTTGATTTGAAACAATTATTGGTTTGTTTCTTGCTTGAACTTCCTTATTTAATTTTTCCATAGTTTGAAGAGTTTTATTTTCTTTAACATGATGAGAATGAACCACATAATATTGACCTGCTTTGGTTAATTGATATTGATTCTTTGTCCTGTAGAAGATTGATTTACGATCATATAAGTATGGACTACCTAAGACCATTCCACATTCACTTAATGGTACTACATCACATGTTACCTCGTCTACAAACTTAGCTGAAATTGCAAATTTGAATGTGCACTGCTTAGTTATGTGCATTTGATGGTGATTTCTTTTCCATTTAAGTGTGTATGGATTATGATGTACTTGTGTTTTTAATCCCAATTGCTTAATGGATTCTTCAAAAATTAGATTAGATTGAGATCCATTGTTGATTAATGTATCAACCTTAGTGTGCCTCATGATGACCCTGATGTAAAACAAGTTACTTCTATAATCAATTCCTTCACCAATTTTACCTGTCATACCAACCAATGAAACCTTTGATTCATCAACTAAATCCGATCCCAAGTCTGTTGGTCATGTTGTCATTGCAACTGTTTTCCTCCCTTTATTTTCCTTGAACCCCTTTGGTCTCTTCTCGGGATGCAACTTCCAACAACGTTCCTCATCATGCCCCTCTTTCTTTAAATTCTTGCAAGAGGGCCTCTCTTCCTTTCTCATCGCTGCATTTTCCTTTTTTCCATGCCACTTCCTCTTATCCTCTTTCCTTGAATACGATTCCCCTGATACACCTGTTTTCCCTACTTCAATGTATGTCGCTTGAATGAAAACCTCATCAAGGTTAGTGGGTCCAAACATGAATACAATGTTTCTAATATGTGCAGTTAAACCTCCTATATACTTCATAACGGTTTCTTGTGTATGTAAAGGGATATCTAACATCAATGTCATTTTTCAAAAGCCATCGATGTATTCTTGCATTGTTTGTCCTTTTATTAGTTTTAAAGCTTGCCATTCAATTGATTCTTTTTCTTTATAACCCAAAGGATAGAATTTCTTCCTCAGTGCATACATGAAACTTTGCCATGATGGAAATACATTACCCGCTTGTTGCGTTGTGTTTTGCAACTTTATTTTCCACCAGATGAGTGTTGTGTCTGCAAGTCTCAATGATGCCAACTTGATTTTTGTGGCCTCATCCTTGATCTGCTGCACACTGCAATAGACCTCCATCTTTCTGACCCAATTTTCAAGTCTGTCTGCATTAAATTCACCATCATACATGGGTAATTTGAATTTAACATTAAGTTTTAATAATGGCATTTCATTTTTATGTTTATGAACATGTTTCTTTGCGTTGGATTTAGAACTTGAAATTGAAGAAGAAAGAGAAGAAGGAGGTGATGATGGAGGTGAAGGAGGAATTTGAGGAGGATCCTCTCCTTATTCACTTTTTCCCTTTGAATATTCACCCAGATTTGGTTTCTTACATTCCAAGTAATATTCATACAAATCCTTCATCATCTCCAACATGGAAAAGAAAGGTTTTCGAAACTCTTTCTCATCCTGAGAAAGTCCCACTTCCGATGCCATCTTATCGTTGTGAGAATTCCTCTTTCTCAATCCAATAAATGAGAATTTATTCAACAATCTCTCCTTCACCATGAAGTATCTTTTCCATGGTTAACATGGAAAACTAAAATCCAAACATCAACTAGCTCTGATACCACTTGATCCGAAAAAATCTTTTACACGACTATGGTTGAGTTATTAAGCATGTGTTGATTAACCAATTAGGAAGCTTAAAGAAAGAGGAAGAAGATATGAGAATATATCAAAACCATATAATCATGTACATAACTTAAGTGAATCAATAAAAACAAACAAACCATAACACCAATGTGATAATGGAGTTCAACAATCTCGCCTACGTCTTCGGGCCTTTGTCTCAGTGGGTGAGGCTTTCTTATTTCTGTTCAAAGCTCAATAAGTACATCACAACAATGCCACAAGATTAAAAAAATGATTTGGTCTTTTGATTCCATATCTCAAGAACCCAACAGAATAAACGACGCTCAAATTGGATGACCGGAGCTCCCAGAAATAGCCCGCAAATGTGCGCTCCTCAACAACTTCCTTGCATAAAAATGGCTTTGGCTTGGAAAATATTCAGCATAAACCTGCTCTGAATCTCCTCCCATGGCCTTAGGAAGGTCTTATTTATATATATATGGAGTTGGTAACCATATCCCAACTTACTCCCAAGCTTTGGCCTCAAAAAGGGCCCAATATCCCCCAATATTGTCCAAAAATCTTCAATAACAAGCCAAAAATCACTAAAAATCACTATTCTATAGTGCAAAAACCCACTTTTTGCATAATATTTGGGCTAAGACCTCCAATATGGGTGCACACCCCCTAAATATGGTCATATTTCATTTATGTGGCCAAGAGCCAACCCAAAGGGCTATGCCTTGGCCCCTTAGTCCGAATCATAGGTCACATGGAAATTTTCAATAGGACCACACCTCCTCTATATGCGCCTAGCATGTGGTTCTAGATTTGGGTCACGTGCTCCAAAAGTGTCAAAGGTTAGGACTTAAATCAATGGGACCCATGCCCTTTCCATAATGGTGTAATTTAGATCCCATTCTTTAAGGTGATGGTTGTATGTTTCGATAAGTCCGTTGGTTGGGGCTAGGCCCCATCCCCCTTCTGCCTCCTTTTGAAATTTATGCACTTTATATAATATAAAGTGGGTTTGTTTAAACAAGTTCCAACATGGCTCAATGGTATCCTCCTGTCCATAAGAATTGTCTCCTACCAATAGGTCATGGGGTCGAATCCCATGAGCTCCAAAACATTTTAACCAACCATCAAATGATAGGGTGCCATGTGGCAGCCCATGCCTGGGCCACATGGCCCCATTTAATTTGTCGAGAATGTTCCACTTGTCAACATGATATTTTCCAAGTATTCTTCCCAGTTAGCATGCTTTCACAGTCATCAATTGACCACGTAAGCACACCTACCATGTGTCATCGTATGATCATGCCACGTGTCACCCTTTCAGTGGTGACACATGTCACCTCTCGGTTGGTCCACCTGTTACTGCCACATCAGTAGTCCAATGTGCCCCTACCACATCAGCTGTATGACCTGCTTCCATGTGTCACCGCCATACACTTCCACATCAGCATGATGACATCATCATGACATCATGCTGACATCAGTGTTGACTTTTTTCTTGTTGACCTATTGACTTTTTACCTGTTTGGGAAAACGAACAGAACGCGGTATCAAGAGAATACAACGTATGTTTGATCCCATTTAAGTTTCTTTGGGTTTTTATCGATGAGACCTACATACATGTACATTTTGAATCCATTATTAGAACATTGATTTTTAGGCCTTTCTCAGCCCCATCAAGCTCCTCGATCTAATTATGGATCAATATTAAACACTCACCCAAGTAGAATTCTACTCCACTAGTGCTTCATCAATAATCAATGCAACCTGCTCAATCTTCATCTGTGTAGGAAATAAGTGATAGAACCTTTCCTTTTGGATACCATAATCCAAACTCTTATGTTCCTTTGAGATATCTGGAAATCCTCTTCACTGCTATGACATGTGATTCCTTTGGTGCTGCTTAAAATCATTCCACCTATCCAACTACTTGCATTACATCTGATCAATATGTTGTCACATATAGTAATCTACCAATCACTGACCTGTATTTCCTCTAGTCTATAGACTTTGAATCATCTTTTCTCAACTTGCAACTAGTTTGTAATCTTTCATTCCAAAACTCTTTGGTATTTCTTTGATATACTTAGTTTGAGAGATAAAAATTCCTTGGTTTCTTTGACGTATCTGAAGACCCATAAAGAAGGATAGTTCTATGAGTAATGTCATTTCAATGTCATTCTACATATCCTTTGCAAATTTATGGCTTAACCTGTCATCATTGCTTCCAAAAATAATATCATCAATATAAACTTCAATTAATAAAATACTATCTTGAGTTACCTTTATGTAGAAGTTGTTGTCTGCACTTCCTTTTCTTAACCCTGCCTGTTCTATATATATATATATATCCAGTCTAGAGTACCATGCTCTAGGAACCTGTTTTAGACCATACAAGGCCTTCTTCAATTTACATACATAATCTCCATTCTCTAACAACTAAAATCCTTCTAGTTGTTCTATGTAGACTTCTTCTTCAAGTTCCCCATTTAGAAAAGATGATTTCACATCCATCTGATACACTTTAATATTCTTGGAGTATGCATAAGCTAGGAGTAATCGGATTTATTCCATACTGGGAATTGGGGAAAATGTCTCTTCAAAGTCAATTCCTTCAAACTATGTGTATTCTTTACATACCAATCTACCTTTGTTCCTTGTAACCTTTCCATCTTCATTCAATTTATTTCTGAATACCCACTTTGTGCCAATCACATTCTTATTCTTTGGTATTGGAACCAATTTGCAAGTGTCATTCTTCTCTATTTGATCCAATTCTTCATCCATGACCTTATTCCAGAATTCATCCTTACTGGTCTCCTCAAAATTGTTTGGTTCAATCGTAGATGAGAGTGCTAGGTGCATTTTTTCTGGCAAACAGATTCTTGTTCTAGTCTCAACTCCTACATCTTTGTTTCTAATAATCTGATTTGAAGGATGATTCTTCTGTATTTGTTTGCTAGGTTTCTTTAGAGACACTTGTTGAACTTTCTCTTCTACTTCTATCTGATCTTCTTCATATTCCCCTTCTACTTCTTCTTCATCTTTTTCTTCTTCTTCATAAATTTGTTCCATTCATTCATTTTCTTCTTCCTTTAATTCACGTCCACGTGTTTCATCAATTGTTACATTGATGCTTTCCACAACTTTGTTCAACTTCAGATTGTAAAACTTATATTCTTTCCTTGTACTTGAGTAACCAACAAGTACTCCTTTGTCCACATGAGAGTCAAACTTTCCCATTCTTCCATATTCTCTTTTGATGTAGCATTTGCTTCCAAATACTCTGAAGTGCTTCACATTTGTTGGTCTTCCTTTCCATATCTCGTAGAGAGTTTTTTCATTGTTGTTTCTGAGCATTACTTTGTTTTGAGTGTGAAATTTTGTATGCACTGTATGTGTCCAAAAATTATCTTTCAATTTGGAATCCATTAGAAGTGTTCAAGCCATTTCCTATGTAATTAACATCCATAATGTCCCCTTGTCTCTAAACCAATATCTGAACCAATCTATGATTCCATGCTCTCTTCAAATGTCATATATCTATCCGAACATGCTAAGTGTTCTTACAAATCCATCTCTGTCCATACTATCCAAGGCTCTACTACACAACTGTCCATAATGAGGACCCATTTATTACTATACTATCATGAAGTCTTCACTACTAGAAGTGATTAATCTATCAAATTGTACTTATGCTAACTAACTGCTCTGGATCTATCTACTCAAACTTTTCAAGATGCTCGAAGGATGGTTCTTTGTTCTGTCACAACTATCGCATAAACTCCCCCTGTATAATATTCATGTTACTTGGGACTCTCTAAGTTGGATGGCTAAGAAAAATTCTTTCTCTGATGTGTATTCATCATCATCTTCATTGGTAGATTCATCATCTCTCTGAGCTCTGACTTCTTTCTTTTTGTCTGTAGATTCATCTTTCACTACAATGCTTGAAAGTACAATCTCTTGAACTTGTTCCTTATTTAACTATCCTTATTTTCTTTCAGTTATTTTCCAAACCTTTCTATATCTGACATCTTTCTTTTTCTTTGTAGATTTTTCTTCACCTCGTTTTGTTTCCAATCTTGCGATCTCTGGGACCTGGTCTTTGTTCACATGTTCTTCATGTTTTCTTATACATACTTTATTATATCTAATATCAGTGTTCTCTTTCATGGAACTATCGATCATGCTTCTACAATTGTTGAAGGAAAATCTCCCTGCGGACAGGTAGATCTCCTCTTGAGAGCTAGACTCTTAACTCTTAAGACAGAAGGTGCTTAACATGGACACTGAATTCCTTTTAGATATAGATAAACTAATGCATGAGGAGGAAGGAGAAAATAAGTACCTTTTTATCGGTGTTTGTCCCTGCACAGTCCGAGTTGAGCTCCAATCTTAAAATCCTCGGTAAGCCCTGTAGACAAACAAAGATACAACCAACTTCCTACTCTTTTGAGATTAGCTCAAAATAGATCTATCTATTAGAGAAAAGTTCATGTGAGATCAAAAACAGACTTGAAAGAAACATGCCAAGCATATTATATTAAAGAGAACAACAATGAAGAATACTTACAACCATAGATGTGAGTGTAGCAGCTTCATCAAGCCCTCCTTGTCTGAACCCTTGCTCGAATAGTCCACACACAAAATGTTGATGCTCCAAACGACATCTTCTTCATGTGATCATAAGTTGGATTCCTCACAATACTTTCCATCCCCTTTCACCATGAGAAGGCCTGCTTATATAGGCTTGGAGAGGCCCAACCCCTTGATATATCTTTGGGGTGAGTTGAGGATTTTCTTCCTTCAGTTATGGATCTTCCCTAAGATCATGGCTTTACCAAGGATTCGAAACCAACCACGTTCAGATATTGAGGGGATCTTTCCCTCATTCTTCTCAACAAACCAAATTTTGCCTAGAATAGGTAGCGCTCCTCCAAAAGGGGCATCCGAGCGTTATAGCGGTCCCCAAAGAAGGACATGGAGCGCCAGTTCTTCTGACAGTGGTATGGGGTAGCGCTCCCCTCTAAAACTCATTTTTTAGTGGTTCTTTCAATAGAAAGAAACTTGTACTTCTAGTAGACTGATTCCTCCTCTTCAAAACTAGTCTTTGAGGTATCCTAAGTGTCCCTGTCATGTTGTTGGAGGCATTATATAGGAAAGAAGGCAATATGATCTTAGCAACACTTATAACACTTGCGGTCGAGATGCGACACTTGTAATTACGACACTTGCGACACTATCGAAGTGAGTAATTTTGAGTTGTAACAACAATAACTAGATATGTGCCCATATTTATAACATTTGTAACATTTAATGTTATGTGGAGCCACATAGGAATTTATTGCTTGAACATTTCTATAATCCCTGCAATCTGCAACCTTATGTCCAAAATTAGTACAATAAAAACAATGACCATAAAAGAAATT
The DNA here is from genome assembly GCA_009831015.1 of Picea engelmannii. Taxonomy (NCBI): domain Eukaryota; kingdom Viridiplantae; phylum Streptophyta; class Pinopsida; order Pinales; family Pinaceae; genus Picea; species Picea engelmannii. Next base: position 189,171 of record ML789932.1, on the reverse strand, counting down.
TGCATACCTGGGAGTGAATGATCTTATTTGTGGTGTAGTTCTTCTGAATTTCTACCTTGACTGATCATGATCATGATTGAAGCTTCTTTGTGGCTTGAACATGGATGGTCTTCTTGAAGATGTATCTTCAATAGTTTTCTTAAATTTTGATTGACCATTATTCCTTCCTTTGAGTACTTTTCTTTATTTTCTTCATTCTTCTTTTCTAGCAACCTAGAGTGATTCTCTTCATTCTCTATAACTGATGTGGATGTTTTTGTCTCTTCAACATTCTTGTTGAGATTGACAATTTTACTTCTCAATGTGACAACTTCTTCTTCAAGATTCTCAACCTCTTCTTATTTCTTCATTATCTGAGACTTCATGACTTCTTTTGTTCTTTTCTTTTCTTCACGATGAATTTTTAATGTGATTATTTCTTCTTTAAGTCTTTTCTCTACTTTACCAAACTCTACCTCAAGCTAGTTTAGATAGTTAGTTCTTTCCTTAAGTTGATCTGTCTATATCTTCTCTCTCATTTCTGCTTCTTCCTTCTGTGCTGCTATTTTGGCTTCCAAATACTGCATTTGATATTCAATATTTTCTTCGATATTTTTGGCTTCTTCTAGCTAAGTTCTTAAGTTCTCGATGACCTGTTGGGATTCTTAAAAAATGTTAACACTTTCCTATTGTTTCATCAATTCTTTCTTGAGTGACTTGTTTTCTTCTCTTAGTTCATCTACAGAACTAATCAATTCTGCTTCATAATTGTCTTCCTTTTCAATTAGTTTTTCTGTCTCATTTCCTTCATGACATTGTATTTCAAGATGTCCTTGTTTTTCATAATTAAAGCAAAACAACATACCTCTAGTGATTATGTACTCTTCATCTTATGAATATGTTTTGCATGGTGAACATAATTCTTCTTGATTTGTATCTATATCTTCTTTGTCATTTTCTGAATCTGTGATGGGTGAAGAATATATGTCATGTAACTTATCCCAAATTTATTTGGCTGATGAACATTTACCAACCTTTTCTCTTACTGGATTAGGTAATCCTTCCCATATGAAATCCATTTCTATTTTTTTATTCTTCCTCAATTCCTTCTTGGTTGTAGTCTTTTCCCTTTTGAACTATCATATCATGTAACAAATGATAGCCAAATATAATACCCCTATTCCTATAAAAATACTTTCGTCCTTCCACTCCACATCTCATACTTTAAACCATTATGACCATTGAACAATGGTACTCCATTCTCATAATAATCCATGATCTCCTTCTAGTGGTTAAACTATTTACTGAAGGAACCAAATATGAAACCAATTGTTGGATTACTAAGAGGGGGGGGCGGGTGAATCGGTAATAGAGCAATTTAATCCTTTTTAACCATAAAATGCAAGTGTATCAATGCAAAATTATCATCCAATAGTTGCAAAATAAATAAACAATGAAAAAATGAGAAATCATACTCATGCACAATACACCTGTATTTTTATGTGGAAGCCCAAAATGGGACAAAACCACATAATGTTTGTTCTTATATGTATTTAAGAATTACATTCATTAGAAGCACCAAATTCCTTTGTTTTCCAATTGCAACTTGAAGGAGGCTCCAACCCCCTAGTTTTCCAGGCTACAACCTTAGGGAATCTCCAACTCCCCAATTATCTGGCTACAACCCCCTATGTTCTTCAGATACAACCAGAATGTGGCTACACCCACCTGTCCTTGCCCTGTCCAACCACCCTGACATAGAAGTAGAATGATGAAACCACTATCACACAATCACTGTGAGATATACCACTGTAAAACTATACCAACCTATACCACTGACCTACAACCAACCTGTACAAATGTCCTGCAATCAATCTGTACCTGAAAAAATACAACAGATACATGACCTGTAGTTCTACAACATGCGTATGTACGTGCCCTATATATACAACATGTGTATGTACACGTCTTGTCTATTATGAAGCCTACATATACCCTCTGAAAACTAGTATACAACATATATGTGACCTGTAGTTATACAACATGTGTATCTATGCTCCCTATACATACAACAATCTGCGTATGTACACGTCTTGTCTGTTATGAAACCTGTGTATACCTTCTGAAAACTAGGTTTTTCTTTCTTCTGAAAAATTCTGACCCTATGCAACTTCTTTCACATTGATCTGCAACATGTCACTGTATCCAGACTGTAACTGTATCCCGTGCATGCATCCTCATACATAACCTTTACCCAAAAACTCTATATCTCTCTCTATTCATGTTCCATATAAGTGTGTTTAATCATGGACACATATAATAACCCTCACATGATCTAGACATCAAACCCTTTCTGATATTAAACCTCTCAATACATAAACCACTTCACAAATACAAGCTCTCAACCATGTACCACAAAAACACCGAGCCATATGCCAAGAAATACAAGATGTGGCTCAACTCTAACAAGAAGTATCAATGATAAATATTGATTATATCAACACTGTATTTCTGTAGATCTGACTTATACAGAAGATCCCATATAACCACTAATATCTTTAGGGCGAATCTGCAAATATCTATAACCATTTATCATGCATACATCAAAATCCAACTACTCATAGAAATAAGACATACCTTTTGAACCAATGGATAGATTTGATGTATCTGATCGTTGTAGACCTTGTTGGGAGCTTGATCTTAGAATTTAGAACCTCAACATATTCATATTCTCAAGTTTCTATGGATTTACTCTCATGTATGCACCCTAATACACTGCTAGCATGCGTATGTACACACCCTGATAAACTGTTAGCCCATGTACAAATAATAAATTAGGGTTTTTTAGTATTCATTGTAATTATGAAAATTTCACCGTCAACCCTTCGTGCTACCTCAGAATTTCGCAACTTTAGATGTATCAATGAGTACTTGCAATAAGCCTCACACAACAATAGATATTCAATATGCTCAAGTGTGATTAAATGAGAGACCTTTTCCTCTTATTTATACTTTCATGTAGCTTCCTCAAGGGGTTACTTTCTAACCATCTTAACCCACTTTCCTTATTTTAGGGATAACCCACTTCTAACCATTTTCCCACTTAACTTAACCACTTTTCACAATTAGTAAGTTCTCCATTAAATTTGTTATTTAAATAATTTATTTTTCATCCTCTTTGACTTATAGTACACTCATCACTTCACTTTATTATTTAAATAATTTCTTCTTTGCAACTACTTTGACTGCTTTGACCTTTTGAGGCTTCTAGATGACTCATGAGGGTTCTCTAACTTCACATGGCCATAACTCTCTAACCGTGAGGAGTTATGTGACGTTCAACATACCACAGAAAACAACATGACATGTAATATCCATCTAGAGTAATATTACCTACAAATATGTCAAAACACATACCATTATCCATCAAACAAAATTGGGTCCATTACCCAAACCTTTGTGCTATCAGAACTCCCTACCAGACTTTCTTCAAGGGTTGAAATCAATGAAAACCTACCCAATTAATAAAAAAATTGACAAATCAACGTTACATATAGAGATGAATGTTAAGAGGATATATATTCTAAAATGATGTAGGACAGATGCCAATCTAGTCCAACTAAACATCTCAAAGGGTAGACCTGCTAGGATAAAAAAAGAGAGGGAATATGATCAGGTCAAGGAATAGGTCCCTACGTCAAACCACAATGTGTGATATTGATTGTGATAGATAGTGAAAAAACATTTGGAAATGACACAATTAAGAAATTCATCCATGAATCTCAATAGACCTTGGGCCTGGGTTTTTAGTGAGAGAGAAGGTCAAAAGAGGAACCTAGTAGAGATCAATCTGAAGAGGATCGAGGATAGGCCTCTGGGAGAGGTGGATATGATAGCATTGGGATATTAGGATATCAAGGAAAATGAAATCCAAGTTAACTCACTTCTGAATGAGGGATAGATCAGTAAGGATCAAAGTTATGGACAATGATCAAAGCTCTGGCATCATCACCACAATGGTGATAAAAATAAAAATTGGATGAAGCTTGAGAAAGACAAGTCTTAGTCCATAATGTTGATTGTTGGATTCAAATTACAAACAAGATCTAGATAGAAAGAGGTATAGGAAAGAGGAATAATATCAATGGATTTCTGCCACATACATCTCAAGGCTGGAGCAATCGTGTGAAGAAAGTGATCCTGCTAACCTGCTCTTGCAACCACAAAGAATATGAGATCAATCAAGAAATTAAAAGGAGTCCTGGAAATACACCATAAACATTATATTTTATTCCTTCAAGAAAACATAAAAAATGGGTGTTGGTTCTATTGAAATATAAACACAGATAGTTGCATATAAGCTTCCTGAAAACCACATGTGCTAAGTCTCAAACTCAAGAGGAGGATTAGTGATTGTGTGACTGGAGCTAATATTTTGAAACCAAAAAGTGTGATCATATACAAGAGCATACGTTGAAAACATGAATCGCAGCATGCAAGAAAGAAGATACATAGTTTGAGTTATTCAATCAAGAAAATCATGAACAACAAGATTATTCAAGACATGCAATATAACATCAAACCTTGTAGCCACATAATATCATCAATCACTTTAGAATAAACAAAAGGTCTGAAGATAACTTGTAAATTACACCATACAATTGTCAATGAAACATCACAGGACAATAAGAATCATGAAGACAATTGAAATCATCAAATCGAAAGGAATAATCAAAACCCATCAAATATAATCATCAATCAATATTAAACCCCCAACTCTTCCAAGGTAGGAAAATAAATAGCATTAGGCTCAAGAAGTAGAGGATTATGCATTAGGGATGGAATTTTAGTAAGGGGGCCCTTTCCTTTCGCTTGCAAAATAAAAAGTAAATGGGGGTTATTGTGGCCTCAACAAATGATGACACACTAGAAGAACCAATTAACTATATCAATATAAGTCTAGGGCCTTTACTTCAAATCTGAAGTTTAAAGATAAGATCAACAAATTGCAGAGAATTTTCCAATAATCATGGGCTCCACAATGACGCCAAATTTATAAAAGAAATAACCCAAAATTTTTAGTACTTGTAATCTAACACAACCTTTTCAAAGAGAAAATTAGTGAGGTGAATTCTTTTACCGGATGAACACTTCAGATTGGTTTTGGTTTGACCATGGGTTTTCACTTTTTACAACAAGAAAATATATACATAAGTGTGTTCCTCATCTCTCTTTTCTTAGAATTTCTTCATTACCAGTGAGAATCCATAGCCCCAACGAAGTTGCGTCGGTACTATACAAGCATCTCCCACTTGTAGAAAGTATCCATAGCCCCGACATGTTTACTTGTACATCCCAGACTATTAATAGTTCTTTCAACATCCTTTTTATTTCAGAATATGCTCACCCTTTTAGATTTATATATTGATATGCATATGGGCATAGGGTATGAAGGAAGCGAGTTGATATGAGATTTTCTTTGATTTGTTGAGTATATTTTATGCATTTTAGTTTAACCCACATGTCTCCCCAAAAATCATCATATTATTGGACATTTTATTAATATGAAGTGAATGGAGCTCAAAGAAAAAGGTAGATAGATAGTTTCCTATACTTATGGATTGTCATGGTACGCTCAATAGGCACATGTGTTCCACCACAACTATCAGTCCATACCTACAACTAAGAACTCCATGAATATTCATTCAGATAGAGCAACCCATGCATCTTACGACTTGTAAAAATTTCTTCAGTATGTGACCAAACATGGATCAACCCCTCACTCAAATTTAAATAGTAATCCTCAAGGAATACTAAGAAGTGAAATTAGCTCAAGGAACATATGAGCATTCCAATTAAAATGTGGAAGAAACAAGTAAAAAGAAAGCACTAAAATTGAAGTCAATTCATGAAAATAAAACTAAACCAAAAGAATCCTAAAGCTAGCATGTCAGAATGAAATATGGCTGAAAAATAAGGATATAACCAAGAAACAAGTAATAAATCTAGTGGCTGCAACAGAGTATGAATGCTATACACAAAGGTATTATTATTTCATCTCCAAGAATCGGGACAAGGGAAAAATATTTATTAAATAAAATTATCACATCAAGTTAAAACCCATCCAATAGATTTTTAGGACCAAAACAATCAGAAAGACGATGATGGGTAGTGATTAGGAAAATTGATATCTAACCAAGCTTGCATTCGAACAGGTTTGATATTTTATAGAGACAAAAATTTCATATTTTTAAAATTCCTGAAGGGATTGGATAAATTTAAGAATTCACCTCAGATGGTATAAGAATATTAACCCATTTCCATGGTCGAAAATTAAGAAAAAGAAAGTAAACTTATATAAAAATTAAAACAATGAAAGAGACTACACTAAACTAAGAAAAATAAGTAAAATCACACTTTGTTAGCCATTACTAGAAGAATTAATCATGAAAGGTAGGCCAACAACATAATATAGATCATGAGAATTATTAGTGTAATATTTCTCAGTGCATCCCTGTAAAGTAAATCAAGGCAAATAACTAGGCAATAAAGGTTGACCATTCAATCATCAATCCCAATATAAATATTCACAGGGTAAAGATCTGAAATGAAAAACAAGCAACATGGTGTGAATTGATAATCTAGTGAAAAAAATTACAACACAATCCTCTGATCTAACTGTCACATACAATATCCTTTTCATTTAGGGAAACAAAAAAATCTGTCGAGAATCTAGAAAAATGGGTTAATGGGGATGCTCATTCAAAAAAAAAATTCAAATTCACTTAGATAAAACATTCCACAAACCCGTAATCTCTCAATATTTCTTGACATGATCAAGTCCTTTTCATATTTGAAAATGATGAATTTTTCAATAACATAAATTACATTTCATATTTTTCACCGAAGCGCCACTTTCTCTTTTCCATAAGAAATAATTAGTAATCCCAAAGATTCAAGTGATTCAAGTTGATGAAGAAAAGAGGAGATATTACATTTATGGATTTCATCAAATATAATCATGAAAAACACTCCAAATATCAAGTAGATCAGATATCAACATGTAAATGTATGAATGAGACCACAGTTCTGATCAATTGTTGGGTTGGTTCCATTCTTGGTTAATTAAAAAAAATGTCATAAAGGAACCCTGGAAACTAAGTTTAGATTAACACGTCCCTAAATTGATTTCATTGAAGAGAAAAATCATGAGTTGTTGGTTGCACAAACAATCCCCTAACCTGCATAACAAAAGAGAATGGTATAATCAACTATAAGATAATTTTGAAATAAATTCTAAAGAAATCTAAATAATCCCTTACCTTCTTAAGGTACAAAAGACCACATTTGATCTCAGTGGACATTAATCATTATCATCATCATTCACATTAACCAATTTTGATAATATACCATATATTTTGTTTTGTGTTATTTTGTTATCTCAATTTAATTTTAAAAAAATTAAAAGCTTTTT
>ML789932.1:158792-181682 GCA_009831015.1 Picea engelmannii | reverse complement strand
TATTTTCTTTCACCCTATAAACAATTTCATTAAAATATATTTAATATTTATATATATTTTTAAGTTAAATTCAAAAATAAATTTATATATCGTCTTAAATTTTTTATTCTATGTCACATAGGACAAAGAGTAAGGGATTGATAAATAATAGATTATAAAAGGTAAGGGAATGGTAAAAAACAAATTATAATTTTTTTCCGATTCTTCAAAATAATGATAATTTTGTTTTGGACTCGAAATAAATATGTTGTTAAAATAATAAAATGAAAAATTAATATTTTTACATAAAAATTAATAAACATTATTGTAAATTGATAAAATGGAAAAAACCAAATATCAAAATTGACTATAAAACATTTAACTTTCTTCATTGAAAATTGCAAAAATAAGCTTAAATAATCTCAATGTTTAGATGTATATTATTTGTTAATATAAGGAACTGTTTAGGCACACCGTACATTGGAATATATAACAATATATAATTACCACTTAACATCGAAATGTATATATACAACATGTTGGTTGTTACTCGTCAAACATCTTTAAATTCATGGTGCTTATTACTAGTCAAACAGTCTTGTCTTAAAACATTTAAGATGCTCATATTGAATATTTTTGCTCTATTCAATATGGGTATAGACTCTACAATGTATTTGCCAAGTAGTATTGCATGCCTTGATCATGTGATGCCAATCCTCAACTTCTCTATTTTAATTTATTTTTATGCTGTGTATTTGTCAAGTATGGCATGCTTTCATTATCAAGTTTGATATTTTAATGCTTAATTCAGTGTCTTAGAATCTCATACCTATTTTTGCATGCTTTCTGGCCATATCTTTCCATCAATTTTGGATTTTTTTGGAGTTTCATACACTCTTTGTTGTGTATACATATCCGTGCATACACGCCCTACCTTAAATATAGGCACATACACATGTGCTATGTTGTGTATACAATGGTGTATACATCCTAAGAGGGATTTTTTAACTTTTCTCAGCCTTCTTGAAGGATTTGTTGGGTTTTGGTGGATCTTTCTAGGTACTTTGAGTCTTTGTATCCTAATGTTAGTCTAAGGAAATATTGAAGTTGTTTAATCTTACAAGGAAAAAAAAGGTATATAGTTTTTTTTGCTAATTTCTTCAAGCTTAGTTTTGGTTTAGGTAGTCTAAAAGTTCTTGTTTCAAGTCTTTTATTTATTGGATTTATTTGGTAGTCTTCTTTATAGTATGGAAGACTTTGATTTGGTTCTTTTTACTTTTATGCAATACTTTTTACTTATTTAGCAAAGAAAAGAAAAGAAATTAGTATTTTTTCATTTCAGTTTGTTTGAATAAAAAGAAAAAACAAAAGAGAAGTTTGTTGGTTTTTCTTCTTTTCTCAATATTTATCATATTTTATTACTAAAAATGAAAAAAAAAATTACTTTCTAGAATTCTCTCTCCCCTTTTTCATTGAATTCAAAATCATACTTGTAATTTTGAAATATTTTGAGTTTCTTGTTGGTTTCATTCATAATTTCATGTTGAAAAGAAAACTTAAAGTTTTTCTTTGTTTCAAAAAGTTGCTTTGCATTCAAAGTGAATCTTGCATCATCTCTTGCATTGCATTCAAAGTAAAATATTGTATCACATATTGCATTACATATGAAGTAAATACTTTCATTACACATTGCACTGAAAAGAAAATTGGATACTTTATTTCTCCTTTATAAAGTATATTTATAAAGATATTCACATGAGAAGAAATATTTAGTGTATTTATATGTATAAAGTATAAATATATTTTATAAAGTTTAATATTCTCTTTTAATACTTTATTTTTTTTTAATATCAATATTTTATATTTTACAAAAGAATACTATAAAAGACTAGGTTTTCAAAAAATAAATATTCACATGAGAAGAAATATTGAGAGAGGACCAAGGTTATAGAGGAAATGAATATTCACAATGTGATACAATACAATAAAACATAAATATAAGGAATTTAAAAAGATAACATTTCCATCATAGCATGATCAAAATAACACATTATTGTACAAGATCAAAAACATGGTTCACATTCATAGAGAACTTGACATGATTATTGCATTAGACTCAAAAAATATTTTGATGGAAAATACATTTGAAACCTCATGCTTTAAAATCAAAGTCTGAGAAATCACTAATGTAATGCCCCAAATAGTTATTTGGGGATCCTAAAAAAACTGCAAATATTTGTATTAAAAATAGTGATGTCTAAAATATTCATCAGAAGTAAAAGACATTCGTCCTTCAAATAGGAATGGGATTGGGCTCCTGCAGACCATGAAATTAAAGAAAGACCTGGAAGACAAAAAGTGAAAACAATTAGTGGTTTTCCTTTGGTTTTCACATATTTTGAAACAAGAAAGGTTGGGTGACTACCAAACGAGGAAAATAAATAATGTGATTACTTGACTTACTATGATGGATGGAGAGATATTGCTATTTTCTTGATGGGGTGATTTTTGTAGAGTTTTGCAGCTAGAGGTTCCATGTAAATTGTAACTAACTTTGGTTAATTTGGCTTAGTTATTTTTATGGATTCTTTATTTAACCATACTTCGATATAGTCCTGCATGGGAGAAACCATCACCTCATGTTTAATATTTGCATCGAAAAATTCTTTCTCGATATCTCTAATATCAAAATTGAGCTGGTGCAACATGTCTTAAACCTAATCAATCTTTTTTACATAATGAATCATCCACTTTTCTACTTCCTCTACTTAAACCTCATTGAATTCATTTTCCCATGCAACTTTCAAGGTATCCAAATGTTCTTGTAACCGATCCATGGAGAGTAGAATTGAATCCATTAAATGTGGGTCCCTTAGCTCTTTTTTCAAATAAACAACTTGTAGAAATTAATGTCCCCCTTTTCTATTTATATTATCACATTTGTGAAGTAATTATTTTAAACAATGAATCCTTTTTTACCATCCAACATTAATTTACCTTAATCTAATTTTTGATGATAGATTTTGTTCTCTCCTTTGCATGTCATTCATATTAGATATTTTAGTATAAAATGTTCCAACAAATTCCTAGTATAATTTTTCAACAAATTCCTTTTGGATATATTCTTTGAAATTTGCAATCCTTGAATAGAGTATAGTAGAAATTGTACCTAGTTCCCATATCTCAAAGATCAAAGAAATTGTTTTTATTCTCTCCAACGTATTGTAGACTGATGGTTGTCAATAGTTTTGAAGCACCCCTTATCTTGGAGATATATTATGGAATGTATTCCAAAGTATTGATAAGTTGGATGGTCGCAATTGGTTCAAAATACAAAGGCTTCAACAGTAAGGCATTCTCCATTTCTTTTATTTTTTCTTTCAATATTTGGTTTTCTATTTCAATTTCATCAATTGAGGATTTGAGTACTTATTTGGTTGCTTTGTGAAATTTCATGACCTTTTAGGGTTTTATCCTTTGTAGATCAATCTTAGAGTTCCATTTATCAACAACCTTTTTATTTTTTAGATTAATTTTTTCAATCAACAAATTTTTGTATTCCCTATTGAAAGCATCATGGTGAAATGTGACAGACTCCTCTTAAAAAATCAATGTCTCTTGAAAATCCATTTCTTGTATTATTTATATATTTTATAACAATATCTATGTGACCTAATCAGGACCTTCTTCTTATTCATCGAATTCCATGTATTCAAATTCATGAACAAGAATTTCTCCTTTTTGAGTTACATCTCTTTTTCTTTTAATTGTTGTAGGGACAATATGAGTTTTTCCAATGTTTACTTTTGGGGGGTTTTCATCTCCTCCACCACCAGAATTTCCTGAATGGTAATTCATTGGGATACAACTTATTCTTCGGATTCAATTTTTTGTCTAAGAACTCCTCTATGAGACATTAGGTGAATCAGGAGTAGGGTTTCCACTTCTCGTGGTTCGACCCTTTTTTTTGGTCTATGTTGGTAATTAGTGCTAACCAAGGTGTCAATATTATCATAATTTTTTTCCAGGATGTCTTCCATGGGGTTCTGATTATCCCCACCTCGTTCTTTAAACTGATTAGTCTTCACAAAGGATGAGCCATAACCAATTGCAGACATATGTGCTATAAACAAATGATTGGGGTAAAATCCAAGAATTTTAGGGACTTATATTAGTTTGAAGTTAACAAAGTGATTAGAAAATTCATCCAGATGAGAAATGTCTTTGACAATGATTTCCCCAATTTTCTAAGGCAATGGAATAACCTTCTTTTTCCTCTTCTCATTAAAAACGTGTGCCTAGAACTTGTATTGTTTACAAATTTCAATAACAAATAATTTATCTGACACATATAAATGGAGTAAGGGAGGTTTCTCCTTGAATCCACATTGTCTTATGAAATTAAAATCAACTAAGGTTTCAAAAACCCCATTTCCTTCTGAAAAGGAAACAACTTTGATAAAAAATATTGATGTATTAGGACCATAAAATAGACTTTTGAAAGTAGATAGGAAAGCATTATGAACATAATAAAAATAGTAAGGAGATTTGTGTTTCCATAATGTAGTATATCAAAATTGCATAGGGTCTTCTCCAAAGTCAAGACTCCTTGTGCAAGGTAAATCTTCAAAGATATGGTAGTATGCTATTGTGAAAATCAAGTAGGAACTCATGAAGAATTTCTTATTTTTCTAAATATTTACAATTTGAAAATAAACTTCACTCAAAACAATTCGATCCCAGTCAAATAAAACACTCTCATGGATAAATAGGTGTAGGACATACAATACATATATTGGGATTGTAGCCATAGATTCCTACACAATAATTCTAGTGAATAGTCAATATAACTCTTTATAAGGGTATTTCAAAGAACATACCTCTCTATGGGTGGAATTTTCAGAGTATTCCAACAACTTCAAAAGGAAATTGTCCAATATTTTCATCTATTTTCACAGATCAAACAATGGTAATGGATCCACTACTTTCCTTACACACTGCTGAATTCCATTCCCTTGTTTTGTCACGTCTTTTCTGATTCTCATTCCTCTATGTGCAATTGTTTTTATTCTGGGTTGATCGTCGTGCTCCTCACATGCTATCATCTATATGTGCTAGTTTTGGTTCTGGATCTGGTTCTGGTTCCCTGTTTCCTACCATTTTTCTATCATTTGAGGATAATGTTTCATCGCATGGTCCAATGCTCTGAAGTATGTGCATTTCATGCAAGGATTCAAGCAATATCTCACTAAATGTATTGGTTGGTTGCAATTATAACAAATGATTGGTCATATTCCTTGTTTACCAAATCCTCCTCATCTTTGACCTCTGTCGAATCCTCCTCGTCCACCCTGATTAAATCCTCTTGGAGTGTTATAATATGGAACTCCTCCTTCTGATGAGGCATTTTATTCTTGGATTATGTAATCATATGCAGTGCACTCTCTCATTAAATAGAATTCACTACAATCCTTGTCATCATGTCCTACAAACTTGAAAAAATTACGAAACAAATTCGTAGGCCTACTCTGAAACTTCTACAATAATGGACAAGTAGTCTAATGATGTCCCCATGTATTCATATTTCACAATGCTTGATTTGGGGAAAACCCCCCCAATCAGGGTATAGTGACTAGGTAGAGAAATGACACCTTAAAAGACATAATTACTCCTATTCCACCGAAATTGATGCAGGACCCCTAAACCCTCAGGCTGGAGTCCACACAGGATCTTTCAACTTCGACCCTTTAGAGTATGATTGACTCTCTCTATTCCTTTCAGAAAATTATTTACTCCCCTTCCATGAGTATAATTCACAGTCCCTCCTGAATTATGCTTGCATGATCATTCACCGACATAAATCCCACGATCAAACCCCAACTGATTTCAGGACTTTTCTCTTTTTTCTTTTCGGGATACCGGATTTCGCGATTTTGTGAATCCCGACGTTGAGTGCCTTACCTTTTCAACCTCCGAAACCTGAAATACCAGACTCTCGACTCACCTTGCCACTGATTTCGGCTTTTCTCTCTTCGCGATTTCGGGAGTTGCAATGACACGTAACTCTTCCTCTTGACTCCCGGAGTCCCAAAACCCAAATTTATGAAATCCTGAAAAGTCCACTCTAAGTCCTGCCACACTTCGCGACTTTGGGATTTCCTTGCACAATGTCTCATCACCCTGTCAATAGGATTCCCAATATGCCAAATCTTGAAACACCGAAACACTAGTGTTCCGCTTCCAAGGAAAATCAACGGCTATGGTTCTTCCCCTTGATCCAACGGTCAGTGCGATTTCACGTACATGGAGTTCGTAGGGCTTATCCCTAAAATCTTTGTTTCCTATACATTCCGGAACCCGAAATTCTGAAATGCCGAAATGGTCTCCTTTCTTGGGACTTCGCAAATCCTGTCGCGAGGTTTCCTGAGTTTTCAACTGTCCCCTCGAGCTGTACTATACTCCTGACGTGGACTCCTACCACCTGTCACCTTTTTCGATTTTCGGAACTTGAACCACCCTTCGACAACTTCCTTTATTTTCGGGCTTCTGGGTATCGAGAGTTTGAAACTCTCGACCATAATCTTGTGTCACTACGACCCCTGAATTTCCCAAACCCCGATTTTCCAAAATGCCAAAACACACTTCCTCAATTTCCTTCGTATTTTGCGATTTCGGATATTTTGACGTAGAGTGTTCTGCCCCTTGTCAACGGGAATGCCGAAAACCCGATTCGCGAAATCCTGACAAATACTCTGTCGTGGCCTCAGATTTTGGACTTTCCTCCCTATTGAGTCCTGATCAACCGTCCTCAGGACTTCCGAAACTCCGAACTCTGAAGTTCTGAAATTTCGAACTCATCACCCATTGACTTCGCACATGAAACCTCCTTTCGCATTTTGGGAACTTGATCAGCCAAGGTTTTGGCTTGTAGTTCGGAGTCCTGAACTCCGAATTCCCGAAATGATCTAACGACCTGAATAGATCACGATCGACGGTCCACGTTGACTCTACTTTTCGAAGGTGGATTTGTTTGATGCTTAACTCCCCTGTAACTTCTACAGATCCTACGGTCCTCGCTATTTCAGAAGTTCTCTTCTGAGAATTCAGACCGTTCAATGTCTCCTCAAAGAACCTTCTGTTCAAACCAAACCTGCAATCCTTCTCTAGGATTTAGCCTCTGCATAACTACTGGTGCTTCCTACCTTTATTTCGAATAATTCAAAGGCCCTAACCCTCCTGAGCTTCCTTTCGCAAACTCAAGTCTCCTAGAAGGCTTCTGCATGCACTCCTTGTGGCACTTCTCCAAATATTTCTGAATATTTGAATCCCTTAAGTCTGTGCAACTCTGCAACAACAGTCCTTCAGTCTCTCAACCTTAGTCTATAGGTTCTAAGGTCTTGACCAGCCTACGCACACCTTGCACGGCTTCTATGCGTGTCTTGCACTTCAGTTGCAATGAGAACAACAATATCCTTCCTGATCTTTCAGAGGTAAACTCTGAATTCTGTCAACGCACTCCTTCCAGACGCTTCACTACACTCCTTGCAGGAACTCTTACTCAAGAAGAGAAACAATTGAAACTCATTCCCTTACTCTCTTAGACTTAAAATACTTAACATGAAATCATACATACATATCATAAAGGAAAATGCACAACAGAAAGAGTAAAACAACCATAAGCATAGCATTCAACATGTATACATAGAAAGTATTAGAACACCATGAGTCTGAATTCAAAGCTTCATATATTAATATCAGAACTTATGTACATGGATTCTTCTCTGCTACTCTTTGTTTCTCCTCTATGATAATGTTCTTAATTCTATTATCTCTCACTGATACAATCATACAAAGATGAGGGTGTCTATAGTCGTTTTCCCTCCATCTCCTAAAACTGTCTAATCTAGAATTTTTAAATCTACCTACTTTCATTAACTAGCATAAATGCCTCTACATCCTACAGATGAGAGCGGATCTCTCAAGATCTGTTTACAATATGGAAGTACGCCTTCTTAACTATTCCATCAATGTCTGCACATCTAAACATTCAAAAACATTTCAAAATGTTTTTGACATGTGCCAAAATGTGATGGCATTCATCCCAACTGTCTTCCGCCTCCACGCTTGCTTGCTGCTGACGATGCTCCTGCATCATACTCCCTCACTTGAAAATTTTCATGAAATCCTGTTCATGAGCTCTTGCACAGTCTGTCCATGCTTCTAAATTTCTGCTTCACTCTCCCAGCTGGCATCTTCAACTAGATGTCCCTTCCATTTGATCAAATATTCAAAATACTCTTTTCTCTTGGTCCTCTTGTTGACTCTCTTGTCAAGTATACTTTCCATATGTGGCCTTTCAGCTACAGGCATTTGTTTAGCCCACTGAACCTCTGTTTGTTCACTTTCTTATTAAGCTCTATAAGGGTACAAATCCGAGATGTTGAATATCGATGAAATTTTGATCCCATCGGGTAATTCAATCTCATATGCATTTGCCCCAAATTTCTTCATGACCTTGCATGGTCCAATCTTCTTCATTTTCAGTTTGTTATATGCTCCCCTTGGGAACCTTTCTTTCCTCAGATGTGCAAGAATCATATCGCCAACTTCAAATTGAAGTTTTCGCCTGTTTTGATATTCTCTACACTTGTACTCTTGATTCGAATTCTGCAAACATTCCCTCACTTGGTTATGAAGCTCCTTCATTGCTTCTGCAAAATCTTTTGCACTAGCACTTCTAGTTTCATTATGTTTTGAATCTTTCAGTTCAGAAACTCCTCTTGGCTACATTCCATACACAATTTGGAATGGACTCTGCCCTGTGCTTCTGTTGTGTGAATCATTGTAGGCAAATTTCTCTTGTGGCAGAATGTGATCCCACTGACTGTGGTGTTCAGTCACTAGGCTCCTTAGCAAATATCCCAAGCTTCTTTTCACAACTTCTGTCTGCCCATCCATCTGAGGATGATAAGCTGAGCTAAAAGACAAATTTGCCCCCAGCTTCTTCCATAAAGTCCTCCAAAAATGTCCCATGAACTTGGTGTCTCGTTATGAAACTATACTTCTTGGTAAGCCATGAAGTCTGACAACTTCTTTGAAAAACAGGTTTGCAATGTGAGTTGTGTCGCTCGTTTTTTGGCATGGTATAAAATGTGGCATCTTTGAAAATTTGTCTACCACCACAAAAATCGAATGAAATCCTCTTTGTGTCCTTGGCATCCCCAACACAAAATCCATGCTCACTACATCCCATGGCCTTTCAGGTATGGGCAACGACTGGTATAATCCTGTGTTTTGCCTTTTTCCCTTTATGTGTTGACAAATTCTACATCTGTCCACAAATATTTTTACATCTATCCTCATCCCTGGCCAAAAATATGAGCCATTCAACTTTGAGAACGTCTTATCATGACCGAAATGTCCGGCCAATCCTCCATTGTGTTTTTCTTTCAGCAGATTCTCCCTCATGGAGCATTTTGGAATACATAATTGATTTCCTTTGAATAATAATCCATCCTGGATCATATATTCAGTCCATTGACTTCTATCCCTGAGAATTGGATTCTCATATGCCTCATATGCCTCTTTAAAATTTGGATAGTCTCTGTACATTTCTTTGAGATTATCAAAATCCAAAGTTTTGACTTTGAATTCCTGCATCAACAAACATTTCCTGCTCAAAGCATCAACAACTTTGTTAGCAGTTCCATAAATATCTTTAATTACAAAAGTAAAATTTTGCATATATTCAACCCATTTTGCATGCTTTTGGTTCAGCTTGTCCTGTTGAGTCATGAATTGTAAAGCATGATTATCACTGTACAAAACAAACTCTTTAGGAACCAAATAGTGCCTCCACTTCTTCAGTGCCTATATGACTGCATAAAATTCCTTGTCATATGTTGAATATTTAATCTTTGCTTCATTCAGTTTCTCACTGAAGTATGCAATCGGTCTGTTGACTTGGCTAAAGACTGCTCCAATTGCAAATCCACTTGCATCACACTTGACCTGAAATGTTTTGTTGAAATCTGGCAACACCAAAATTGGTTGTTCAGTAATCTTCCTTTTCAATAGATTGAAACTTTTCTCTGCTTCTTGTGTCCAGTGAAAAGATTTATGTCTTTTCTTCACCGTGTCCATCATCGGTGCGCTAATTCCACTGAAATTTCTGATAAACTTCCTATAGAAACTAGCCAATCCATGAAAGCTTCTAACTTCAAATATACTCTTTGGCGATGGCCAATTCTTAATTGCCTCTACTTTATCTTGATCCATTTTCATCTCATCTGCAGAGATAACAAAACCCAAATAAATGAGTTATGTCCTCATAAATGTTGATTTCTTCATGTTTCAGGATAAATCTATGAGTGCGGACACAAATCGATCTCCCTAGATCCACCTGGATCTAGAACAAAACATGACATAATAATACAATTTCCCTAGATTTAACCTATTGAATGAACTAAGAGGTAAGGATTATGGACATACCTTATGAACACTTTCCTTAGGTCTCTGTTGTTCCAAGCTTCACTTCAATGCTCTTGTTTCGTTCAGATCACAACAGTACAAACCAATCGAAGTGAAGGCAGATCAATATATTCAATAACTAATCTATACATATGATCAAGGAGTTATGTAATAAAATGACATCATCTTTATGGGAAAGGGACATATTACTGTATTGGATTAATTGAAAGTGAAACTTACAACCTGAGCCTTGATGTCATAGGTCTCCTTTGGATGGCTCTTAGCTCCGACACACACACACTTGCTCATGCATGAAGAAAATAAACCACTTTTGATGACCTTGCTGTTGTCTCTAGCTGCTGTAGCATCAGTCCTTCATACAGTCTTGCACTAATTCGCCAATCAATCTCTTGCTATCTTGTTGCTTGCTTAACCCTTTACATGAGTATTCCTCTCAATTTATAAGAGAGAATGGATTAGTTACTTGGATAGGAAATGATCCCAAGATATCAGGAAAACCAGTACTTAGATAACCATTCGCTAGCCAACTCATTCTTCTTGAAGATTTCCTTCTAGAAGGCTCGAGAACTTCATCTTTTTCTTCTTTAAAAAAATGTTCACACCCTAGAAATTAGGTACAGTGCGAACCCCTCGCACTCCATCTTAAAGCATCCTGTGAGAATCAGTCATTCTCGCAGGAAAGTATATAGGTAGCCTGCGAACCTCCTTTAAAAGCATAAGTTCTGGAAACAGACAAGTGTAACTTTTCTCAAGAAAGTGTTCTTAGTGAAGAGCTTGATTTTACATCATCATAACATCATCATACTATCATTATACTATCATCATGATGACCAAAATTGTGGATAACAGAATGCCCCCCAAAGTCTGAGAGTGGAACCAGTGAGAATCAATAGACTTTGTAAGTTGTATGTGTGTGTCAAGAACCAATAGCACATCTAATCAGAGCCCTGCAAACATCCAAGCATCAACATAATATCATGTATACCCATTCTGAGTTAGGCATTCCCATACTCAGATCATAGACTGATGACATCATAAACAAAGTTCATGGCCACCAATCATACACTGTGGATCCATGCCGTCACTATATAGCACAACCACTTGAATACACCGTGGATCTGTGCGAAAAATTTTCAATCAGGATGACATAGCCACGAAGCATACATAATGGATATATGTGTCTAAAATATACATATACTCCATTGCAACCTGGATCACTAGGATAATATACAGGGTCTTCAATCTCATCATCCAAAGTGCGAATATAACCATGTGATTACATGTGTCGAAGTCGAACACGGTAGAAACCACTTGATTACCGGTCATTGATGTAACCGTTAACAAGTGCGAGGGAAATCACCATTGATGTCAATGACTCCTAAGTTACTATAGTACAATCCATCGACTATGAATAAATGAGTTGATTTCGAACAATCGACGGAATCTTTCGATCAAGGGCCAATGATGTAAATCCATTGTCAAAAGCGAGGAAACTTGCCATTGAGGTATGCAAGCTCCAAGGTACTGAATAATTTCTAAGCCTTGATGCCGGATAATGTGCTGAAGTCGACGGAACAAGAATCATCACATGAGGGCCTTGATGTATCCCCCATCAGTGACACGAAATGAGTAACTGAGTTTGAAAGTAAAACAGAGTATGTGGCAATTGGACTTTGGACACAGGGAAGGCCGACACAGAATGAATGAATAACTGCAGATGGCCGACTCAAATAGAGGTTTCAAATGGACTGCTCTTGATCATATGAATGACACGACCAATGATTTGGCAGCATTGACTCAAAGACGACACATGGATAGACCTTGTTATTAAATCAAATGAGAAATAAATGGATTTCCCAAACCAGCTTCAAATGATGAATAGGGGGTGTCATGTTCAAGAGCGACACTTACTGCCAATCAATTCAACGATGAAATATATCCCTTTCCCAAATTTTCCCCCACCATTTCTGGCAAGTACCTCTTTATTTTTACGCAAGCTTGAAGAGGATCACATATACTTGTTAATATAAGCTCATCCTTCGGACGAGTCCCTCGGAGTATTTTTAACGAACCCTAGGAAGGAGTGGTTCGGTCCCATTACAGGTCTGTCAATGTTTGTTTAACAAGTCCAGAGATAGTAAACTCGAAGGTTTTTCAAGATTATAGAGTTTGGAAAAACACTTGAAAGAGAACTCTCTCAGTTCCTTTTTCGTACAATAGTTCAATGAGACCGAAAAAGGGTTAAACTATCGCTCGAAGGATGCATTCTTCAAATACTTTAACGAGCGCGAAAATAGCAAGATCGCTCGACAATCTTTTCATATTTAGAGAGTTTGAAAAAATCTTAAAGATAACTCCAGGGGGGTTCCTTTTTCGTGTAACCACAACGAGCCCGAAAAAGTGATAAAACGACGCTCGGTCACATTCTTATGTTTTTCACAAGCATAAGAACGGACAAAAGGCCCTCGAGGTTTTATGTCAAAACCATAACAAACCATCAAAATCACACCACACCAAGTAAAAATTATGTTCATAATCATCCATGTTTTGCATCTTCCAATCATTTCACTCACTTACACATTAGTGATTAGGGTTAAATAATGAATAAACATAAAAAACCCACATTTGATATAATAAAAAGTAATTAAAATGAGTGAATAACCAAAAATTACCATTTCATTTCATACTTTTACCATTTGAGTCCAAAAAACCCTCATTTTACCCTCCACCTTCGGCGTCGATTTCTGGGAGCCACGGGTGACCATTTGACGTTCTGTCGGAAGCATTTTGGTAAGTTATCCATTCCTTACCTTTTCATGGTTTAAATATTCAATTTCATTGGTAAAAAGTCCAGTTTTACACTAGTTTTTTGAACCCTATGCGCTTGGAGGCATTCTCGCAGGTGGCCCATATGGGACCTGCGAGAATGACTCATTCTCGCAGGTGGGCCTTAAGGCGCCTGCGAGAAGTTCGCACTGTGCATAGTAGGCTACCTACGAACAACGCAGAATCCAAATTTTTTTGTAACGTTTAGCCAATAGAAAAAGTTTATTTCATGAATAAGATTATTAACCATATTTGTATGTGTCTTATGTAGGTTACTAACCACAATCATGGTGTTAGAGTGGCGGGAATGAGAGCATGAGGAGGACAATGCCAATGCCGAAAACCATCCTCCCACCATAGCTTCACTAAGATATTGCGGTCTCTTAAAGTATTTCCGTATCCCGAGCATGAGAGCCCAAGTTCGATTACTGGAGTACTTAGTCTGAATGTGGGATCCGGACCAACAAGTGTTCATCGTGGGAGCTCATACTTTGACTATTGACATCGAGGAAATCTATTTATTGACTAGATTATCCAGGCGTGAGTCCTATGTCAGTTTGACCGGCAGCAGAGCAGGGGGTTTAAAAATGAGTGAGTATTGCAACCAGTATTGCATGCCTGAGGCTGAACGACAGAAAGGGAAAGTGGCAATTTGGGGAGTGACTGATTTGACTCTTTGCACCATTCTCTTTAACATTGCTTGGATGGAGGGAAGTGTTGCTCCACATATGGCTCTGCAAATCTATTTCCAATACGCCATCGAGTGTACTGAGCCTCGGGTATTTGACTAGGATGACGCAGTACTACGCAATATCAAGAAATAGTTGACTAAGTGCAGGCGTGGAAATCTGAAACAGTTTGGTTATGGATCATTGTTAGTGTCCTTCTTCCTAGAGAGAGTCCCTATATTTCATCTACAGGCTGAGTGGGATCTTCCTGGTCCCAGAGATCTCAGGATGTTGCGGTGGTGTCGGCTCATGGCCCGACATGTGGCAGGTCCTATTGTCAAATATGACAATGTTTTCTTCAATTGGTTGTAGAACCAGATGCTGATGGTGGACGACTACGCATATGTTGGGATGGATTTCCGAGGAGATCCATATTTATCCCTACTTGAGGACGCACAATGGGGAGACCTCGGTAAGAAGTACACAATTTTTTTTGAGTTTTTAAATGTTTTTGAATTTTTTAACCATATTTAAATGTTTTTGTTTTATCGATTTACCCGAAGACTAACACCAAATACTTGTTGATAACACAGACGTTGGACCATATAGACCTGTTGGTAGTTCTCCTATCCAGCGACGAGGAGAGGCAGCAGTAGCAGTTCCACAGTACATCGAGGATTATCTGACAGTGGAGAAGAATTTAGAGGGTCTGATGGCAGACGTTCCAGATATGACTCTGGAAGAGATTCCCCGACGTGATCAACGTCACACTGTGGGTATTTCTTCATCTATGGGTCGACTACTTTGCAGAGTTTCCAGGACATTAGTGTGTTATCGTGAACATCATCCTTGATGTCATTATGTAGAAGCTATGGGCTTCAATTTTGATATTTTGGTCTTCGGACAAACATTTTGTAAAAACAAACTTTGATCGTTATATATATATACACGGCTTCTACCGGCTTACTTTACATTGTGTACATTTTAATGTGTTTGATTTATAAATGATTTAAATGCCTGTCCAATACATAATTAGCTAACGCATCTGTCAATGTATTAAGACATCTAGGAATGTGTTGATATTCAATGTGATCAAAATACTGCTCCAAGAGGCGAATCCGCAAATATACCCTTAATAGAGTAGGACTTCGAATAGAATATACATTACTGAGCTGTAGTACTACCAACTGCGATTCAATTCGGACAACCAAATGATGAATTCCAAGAGAGATAGCATCAACCGGTAATTCAACAACGGCGCTATACTCTGCGATGTTGTTGGTTGCTCAGCCAAGACATACACCTCGTAAAGATATAAGCTTGTTTGTTGGGGCATAGATTTCCCATGCAGCGAAATCTAGGTTCTGAGTACTACGGCTAGCACCGTCGGCGAAGCCAATATAAGGTAGCAAATACTCCTACATCTGGCAATCAAACACAACGTCATGTAAGGGAAGAGACCAGATAACGTCAAAAGAAAAACTAAAGTACCACACACACGCAGTATGATACATAAAATACAAGTACTCATGCACAAATAACTCATGCATAGTACTTCTTCAAGTACAACCCATTCCTAGGTTCACTCAAAGGTACACCATCATAATCAACTAGCTCATACACTCCTTTTTCCAAAACTTTGCTAACAATGTAGGGACCACGCCACATAGGTTCAAATTTACCGACTCCTATGACATCTTTATCCTGTTCATATAGAAGAAAAAGATCACCTTCAGAGAAAACACGAGGCTTGACATGCTTGTCATATTGTGCCTTAATGCGTTTCTTTTGGGCTTCTATTACTAATGTTGCATCATGACGAGTCTCGTCTAATTGCATCAGATACAACAGACGTTCCTCTTCAGCAGAGGTGTTGGGTAAGAGATCTACGGCTAGATTCAAAGAAGGTATTTCACATTCTATTGGAAGAATGGCTTCCATGCCATACACTAATCGAAAGGGTGTAAATCCCGTAGCGGATTTAATATATGTCTGATATGCCCACAATGCCGAAAATAGCATCGTGTGCCAGCTAGTTTTATGGATTCCTATCATTCGTCGAATCATAGTTATAAGAGCCTCATTGATGGCTTCGACCTGGCCATTGGCCTGTGGATAATAGGGTGTTGAGATATCATGACGAAGGCCCAACTTCTCTTTAAGTTTAGAAATCATATAATTCCTAAAATGACTACCGTGATCAGTAACGATAGCCTGAGGAACACCAAAACGAGTGATGACATGGTTGAAAAGAAATAACACTGCAGTCTTTCCAGTATTATCGAATGTCAGCATTGCCTCGACCCACTTAGTAAAACAATCAACAAATACAATAATATAACCATGCCCCCCGGCCGAGTGAGGGTGACATGTCATGAAATCAATGCCCCATTTTGCAAAAGGACCTACTGAGACTACAGGACGAAGGGGAGAAGGATGCGACCAGATTTTCTGATTATAGGTCTGGCAGGCATGACACTTCTGAACAGCAGTAATGCAGTCATTGAGTAAGGAAGGCCAAAAATATCATGCACGCAAGATCTTCTGGGCAGTAGAATACCCAGACATATGACCGCCACATGCTCTTGAATGACAGTCATTCAAATATTTTTTAGCTTCGTCAAAGGTCAAACAATGCCGAAAGACAGAGTCAATGCCTCGACAGTACAGAGTATCGCCGAGGATAATATAATGACGTGCTTGATAACGGACACGGCGACGTTAGACACTAGACAAAGCAGGCCGAAAAGTTTGAGTTTGGAGATATATAATGATATCTCCGTACCAAATATCATCAGTACTGATAAGGAAAAGTGATTCGTCCGGTAACGAATTAATTTCTACTTTTTCCGTGGCAGTGTGGGGAAAATCACAAATTAACTCAGCGAAAACTAAGGATTTCTTCGACGTGGCACGATCGAATTCCAAGTCGAAATCCTGGAGAATGACAATCCACTTGGAGTACTTTCCCCCCAGCAATTGACGTGTTAATATATGTTGCATGGGGTTACAGTGTGAAATCACTGTAGTCTTCCTGGAGAGAATATAATGGCGAAAACGTTGAACTGCTTGAACAGTAGCCAAAGCCATCTTTTCAACATGTTGGTACTTGATTTCTGTCGAAGTGAGACTCGGACTCAAGTAATATATAACATGTTCATCGTGTGTATCATCCTCCTGAATGAGGACCATGCCGATAGTATACTCGGAAGCAGCTAGATAAAGAAAGTAATCCTGACTATAGTCAGGAGGGAAAAGAAGAGGGGCTTTTGTGAGGGACAACTTTAAAACTTCAAAATCATTGTTAGCAACCTTATCCCAGACAAACTCTGAACCTTTCTTTAGAAGACGTGTAAAACCCCGAGTAATCTCAGCGTAATTCGGGATGAAGCGACGAAGAAAGTTTTCTTTCCCCTGCAAAATTTGTAACTGGCACAGTGAAGAAGGAGGAGGACGATTAAGAATCGCCTCGACCTTAATAGGATCTACCCGAATCCCTTGATGTGAAACAATGAAACCGAGAAGACGACCAGACTCTACGCAAAAAACACACTTATGAGGGTTTAGACGAATGCGATAGAACTGACAACGAACAAAAATTGCTCGAAGATGATTGGGGTGATTGACGCGGCGTAAAGAATGAGCTGGAAAATCGTCCAAATAAGGTTGAACGATATGCTTTATATCGTGAAACACATAAGACATAGCACGCTGAAACGTAGCACCTGCATTCTTAATACTGAAGGGGAGTTTCCTATAGGCAAAAGTACCCCAAGGACAAATAAAAGCAGTTTTATGTTGGTCCTCAGGAGCGATGTTAATTTGATTATAGCCGGAGAATCCATCCATAAGAGAAAAGATTTCACTGCCGGCACAGTCATCGACGATCTGGTCGACGAAAGGGGTTGGAAAGTTGTCCTTTGGATAGGCTTTATTAATATCCCGGTAATCAACACAAACACGTATACTACCACCTTTCTTTTCAATCGGTACGAGGTTAGAAACCCATTCTGTCAGAGCCACGGGATAAATAAAACCGGCTTTGAGAAGTTTTTCAACTTCGAGTTTGATAGCTGCCGCTTTACGTGGATGGACAGGATGGAGGCGCTGCTGGACTGGTTTAGCTCCAGGGTATGTCTTAATTTCATGAAAAATGATAGCAGGGTCGATACCTGGCATCTCTTCGTAACTCCAGGCAAATATATCATGAAATTATTTGAACAAAGCAGTGTAGGTGACAATTTCCTCTGGAGAACACGAAGCTCCAATGTGAACATTTTCAACTATCCCAGGTTTAACTGAAATATCAATGGGTATCGTGGGAGAAATATTACTGAGGTTCCCTTCCGCAAACACATCATGTGTAGATCCGGGAACAGTCGATATAACTACAACGGTCGATGGAGTCGAAATCCGCTGGTAATTCTCGAGAGTGTGTTGTTCCAGAAACAGTATGGAACGATGATGCCCATCGTCCCAAGGTGTATCGGCCATGATGGACATGATCATCTTGTTAATGGGGAAGATGACACAGAAATGATCGGGAGACAACTCCTCAAGAGAGGGTGAAGAAGGTGTTGTCGATTGAATCGCGTGATAAGCAGACTCAATCGGACTTAACGACATAACGTCACCGAAACGAGGATGATCTCCTGGATCAGGGACCACCCAAGGGTCAAAAGACACCGAAAGCTCACGAGGGACGGTGGAGATCATATTAATCGAAGCAACTGACGGACGTAGAATATCGGGTGGTGGTGGTATGGGAAAAGTACCCATTAACGAAGAGTCTTTTAAGAGACTGACTCCAACATTCTCGTAACCTGGTGGGGTTTTAGCTATAAACGGCACGTTTCCGGTGCAAGTATCGGAATTAAAGAAGGCAAGTTGATCAACCATAATGATCTTTCCTTGATGAGGAAAACAAACTACACGGAACAGTGTTGAAACAACAGCGCGCATAGAATCTACCTAGCTATGGCCAAGAAGAAGATTATAATCTAAGGGAGCATCGAAAACTTCCACTTCAACTTGGACTGTTTTACCTTCGAGAGTAACCGGAAATGATGGAAGAACACCGTAAGGCTTAAAACCCGATCCATTAAAGGCTTTCAACGTATTTTGTGATTCATTTAACGGAGGAGAGCCAATGGCTTTCCAACAAGTAAAAGACATTATGCACGTAGAGGCACCCTCATCAACAACAGTTCGGCAGATGTTCTTGTCGGAGACAATAACTTGTATATGAAAAGCAAGATGTGGGGGTAACCTTGGAACATGATCTTCCAAGTCAAAGACTATCAAATTCATATCTGTAGGATTGATTCCACCTATAGCTTTCAACAGAGCCCTTCGTTGCACAGGAAAAGACTGAAGGACTTCCAGGGCAGACATCACTAAAGGTGCTTGGGCCAGATCTTCTACAATGCTATAGTTCTGGGCTGAACGAGCATGAGGATTGAATGTCGACTTCTTAACGACACCTTTCGAGGGTCGTAGGACTGTATCAAGGCTCAGTCGTTCGAGATGAAGAGGACCGTTCGTAGGTGGATTCGGCGGAGAGGGTTGTACCAAATCAGGAGGTAAATCGTCAACTTTTTCCTTATATGGAGAATAGTATTTGGCTCTAGTTGCGATGGAAACGTCATTGTTCTTAGAATCACCGGAGCACATCAAAACATATGATGTCATAGACGTAGAAGGTTGGTCATGAATGACCAAAGAGGCCTGTTGCTGAGACATGAAGGGTTGGGACAAGACTGTTGGCGTAGAGGGTTTCAGCGTTCCTTGAAGGAACTTATTAACCTCGGCACGTCTAGGACAATCCTTTGTGTAATGATCATCACCAAAGATAAGGAAAGGATATCGTGGCTTACGCTTATCTCGTTCGTCAGCAGGAGGGGTTTTAATTTGCTCGTTTTGATTATTATTTTTACTCTCCTTATTCTTGCCTCTCCCTTTCTTTGATTTATTTTTACCGGTCGGAGTAGATTGAACAACGTTCACTTCAGAAGTTTTACCGTCGGGAGGAGCAGGAGAAGGAGCATTTTGAACATTAGAAGAATTGGATTTAGGGGTTGTACTTGAAACCGAATGTGAGTGGGTATGAGCAGTACCAATCACACCATCAGCTGCATGCGAGGCAGTTGGAGCAGGTGAAGTGCTAGAAGTACCAGGATGAGGCAAATCAGGTAAAATATCATAAAGAGTTCCCGTTTGCGAATAAACGAGATCAAGATATTGAGCACGACTTATAGCTTGCTCTTTCGTAACAACACCACCCATAGAAATGTCTTTACCAATTTTATTCACAAAAGATTTTGTAAACCATTATGCCAGTAACTGATCGAGAAGCTCAAGTTTAATGAGACGTCGCCTCCTTCACCACTCATGAATATGATCAGATATATGAGTGCTTGTACTTTGTTTGAAGGAAGTTAAAATCTCTGTCCCAGTATCGTAACGGATCGGTAACTAGTAGTGTGTGAGAAAAGCCATAGCTAGGGTGTTGAAATCATAAAAGAAACCTCGTGGTAATTCAATATACCACTTCGCAGCGGAACCTATGAGGGTTCGTTGAAAAAGACGTAGACGAATGGAGTCATCCATCAGCGAGTTGGACGAACACCATAAACGAAAATTCATGACATGATTATTTGGGTCCTCTTCCGCCTTGCCATCGAATTTTGGAATATCTGATGGAAGCTTAGTAGGGATAACAGGCCATTGGGGAGAGTGACGAATAGGATCATTGAGGATCCTAGACAAGTCTGGAAAATCCAAGGTGGCAAGAAAAGGCAACTGTCGGTTTACTTACGGATACTGGTGGCTTTGGGGTGGAAACCCTATCGGTAGACCAGTAGGACCGTAAGCGAATTGTCCATAGAGGGAAGGCCCTGGTTGATTCGGTGGTGGCTGAATAGGATAGTAACCCCAAGGATTGTGACCTTGAGTTTGAGTAGGGACCCGGGGTTGAGTAGTCTGTCCTGAACCCCAAATAGGATTGGTTACCCCAGGATAAGGTTGGCCAATGTTAGGGACAGGTTGCTGCCCCCCATCATTTTGAGGAAAGTTTTGTAGAAGTTGATTCCAATACTGGGCCAATTCAGGAGGTATATTTTGTCCAAAAGGCGAGGTTAGTCCCCCTACTGCAGGTATATCTCCCGCCGGAAGTTGTGTGCCAACCATAGGTTGTGTAGTAACTGTGTTTTGTATGGGAAAAGGAAAAGGAATTGTACCACCCTGTCCACCAACGAGAATCTGTGGGTTTGGTGCAACAGTTGGGAAAGTACCACTAGGGTTAGGATTACCAGAAGGAAACTGAGGGAGTGTCGGAATGAAACCGGGAATAGAATTCCCAGGAAAAGGAGGACCACCTGGAGAACCGGCTGGGGTTTGCAGAGGTGTTGGATTGACAGCATTCAACAACGCATTCAGCGCGTGGTAACCGGGCTGTAATGTCGGGATGACATCAGGTATTCGCTGGGTATTAATAGGAGCAAGAGTATTTGCAGGAATTTCGGTTTGGACACTCGTAGTATTCGCGAGATGGGCCATCTCGGGAGGGAGAACAAAACGATAAGTAGTAGTCTCGGGTGCAGTTTCTATCTCATAAGACACGGAAGGATTAATTTCGTAGACAGGGGGTGATTCAGTACCAAAAAGGGTTCATCGGAGATCACCCGACCAAAAAGGATCTTGGCCTACTACACCGTGAGAAGGCCCAACAGTTGATTCATAAGAAGTAACAATGGTTTCTTCAGAAGGATTTACTCGTCCAACAGGTCGTTCACCACGACGAACGCGATAGTCCTCTATAGTATTGGTAATTCGAAAATCTCCTAGAGAATCAGTGCGTTCTACTTGTGGAGGTGGTGTAGAAATTTCTTGGACTTCACTTGTGTCCACGTGTGGTGGAGTAACAACGGGAACTTCACTCTGACGAGGAGAGCCCTTAGGGTTACCCTCAGGTGTTGCGGTATGCAAGGGTTGTGAAGCGTCTGGATGTTCCGGGGATAAACCTTGCATCCTACGTGAACGTCGTGGGGGAGAAATTGTAAACAAGTGACAAGCTCCGCGAAGAAAATCCTATGGTCAACTTCAAGAAACAACACGCACTAGTAAAGAAAAATCTAGAAAGCAATCACCAAGAAAAAAATACCTTCTAATTTCAAAGGCACTAGTTGGTGATGAAATCCAACGTCACAACAACGACATGAGAAGGGGCGGGGCTAAGGTGGAAAAGTTACGTTGGCAACCTGCTTAACAGACTTACGCCCTGGTGCAAGCTCCCACACATAATCGTGGGTATACCCTCCAAGGAGCCTGAGTGAGTTTGATCAACATCGATTCCAGGTACTGTGAAGACTTTCCCCTCCACAGTCACCTTGGGTAAGAACTTAGAGAGATAGTCCACTAAGGTCACCAAAAACAACAGTACATCCTGGGGGAACAGTCGTCAGTTCGATCCACACGCAAGGGCAGGGTATCTAGCCCGAAACCAACTCAAAGGCTTCCACTCATAATTGTGGGTATACCTCGGAGTGATCCCCGTAATATGTCCAATCTCTACACCGATGTTAACAAAGCAGGGTTAGTAACTCTGCCAACACCAATGCGACCTAGTGCTTGACCCTTGTGTTAGAAGGGCGTCCCAGGACAATATGTTGCAAATGGAATTTAACACTCCCTAACTTAAGATTCTATTGTGTGTTTTTGAGATTTTGGAGAGTGTGTCTCTCTTCCTACTCCAATTTGAGCTTCAATCTTCTCCCATGTGTCATTTTTTGAGTCAATGCTGCCAAATCATTGGTCGTGTTGTTCATATGTTCAAGAGCTGTCCATTTGAAACCTTTATTGAGTCGGCCATCTGCAGTTATCTTTTCATTTTTGAGTCGGCCTTCCCCGTGTCCAAAGTCCAATTGTC
>ML789932.1:139150-157884 GCA_009831015.1 Picea engelmannii | reverse complement strand
TTCTCTTTCAGTTAATATAATACATGAATATGTCCCTTTCCCATAATGATGATGTCATCTTATTACATGATTCCTTGATCACATGTATAGACTAGGTATTGAATATATTAATGCCTTTGCTGTGATTGGTTTGTGTTGTTGTGTTGTTGTGATTGGAACGACACAAGAGAATTGGAGCAGAGCAAGGAACAACAGAGATTAGAGGAGAGCGTTCATAAGGTATGTCCACTATCCATTTCTCTTAGTTCATTCGATATCTAGATCTAGGGAAAGAGTAGTATTCTGTTACGGTTTGTTCCAGATCCAGGTGGATCTGGGGAGATTGGTCTGTGTCCGCACTCATGAATTTATCCATAAACAGAGGTGTTCACACTGGACCCTATATGCAGGGTGCGAACTTGACTGGTTCTCGTAGGATGTCAATGAACACAGTGTGAGAACTCTTGGAGATAATAAATTTTTTGAAAAAGAAAGCAAAAATCAGACTGACTTATAGACCCAGAAGGTCTCTCAGGATGTCCTGGGGACCCAGACACTGACAAAACAGGAGAAAAATGAAAATAGAGCAAATGGCCACAGAAAACTCAAAAAACCATAAAGAAAAGGGAATAGATCCCCAGTGGAGTCACCAATTTTGTTTCAGGATAAATCCATGAGTGCGGACACAAACCGATCTCCCTAGATCCACCTGGATCTATAATAAAACAGGACATAATAATACACTTTCCCTAGATTTAACCTATTGAATGAACTAAGAGGTAAGGATTATGGACATACCTTATGAACGCTTTCCTTAGGTCTCTGTTGTTCCAAGCTTCGCTTCAATGCTCTTGTTTCGTTCAGATCACAATAGTACAAACCAATCAAAGTGAAGGTAGATCAATATATTCAATAGCTAATCTATACATATGATCAAGGAGTTATGTAATAAAATGACATCATCTTTATGGGAAAGGGACATATTACTATATTGGATTAATTGAAAGTGAAACTTACAACCTGAGCCTTGATGTCGTAGGTCTCCTTTCGATGGCTCTTATCTCCGACACACACACTTGCTCATGCATGAAGAAAATCAACCACTTTTGATGACCTTGTTGTTGTCTTTATTTGTTGTAGCATCAGTCCTTCATACAGTCTTGCACTAATTCTCCAATCAATCTCTTGCTATATTTCTTCTTGCTTAACCCTTTCCATGAGTATTCCTCTCAATTTATAAGAGAGAATGGATTAGTTACTTGGATAGGAAATGATCCCAAGATATCAGGAAAACCAGTACTTAGATAACCATTTGCTAGCCAACTCATTCTTCTCGAATATTCCCTTCTATAAGGCTCGAGAACTTCATCTTTTTCTTCTTTAAAAAATGTTCGCACCCTGGAAATTAGGTACAGTGCAAACCCCTCGCACTCCAACTTAAATCAGCCTGCGAGAATCAGTCATTCTCGCAGGCAAGTATATAGGTAGCCTCCGAACCTCGTTTAAAAGCATTAGTTCTTGAAACAGACAAGTGTAACTTTTCTCAAGAAAGTGTTCTTAGTGAAGAGCTTGATTTTCCATCATCATAACATCATCATACTATCATCATACTATCATCATGATGACCAAAATTGTGGATAACACTTCATATTAATCAACAACTTCTCTTGTTGTAATCTCTTCATCACTGTAGCCAAATGCTTCAAGTGTTCAACTTCTGTTTTGCTGAAAATCAATATATCATCAAGATATACGATGACAAATTTTCCTATGAAATCCTTCAAGACTTCATTCTTCAATATCATGAAAGTACTAGGCGCATTTGTTAAGACAAATGGCATAACAATCCATTCATACAGACCTTCATTCCTCTTGAATATTGTCTTCCATTCACCACCTTCTCTCATTTGGATTTGATGAAATCCGCTCTTCAAATCAATCTTTGAAAATAATCTTTCTCCACTCAAGCAATCCATCAAGTCATCCATCCTTGGAAATGAAAATCTATACCTGATGGTAATCTTATTGATCACCCTCGAGTCTGTGCACATCCTCCATCCTCCATCTTTCTTTGGGCTGAGCACTGTTGGAACAACGCATGGACTCAAGCTCCTTCTAATCAACCCTTTGTCCATTAAATGTTGGACCTGTCTCTTGACCTCTTCATTCTCCTGCGGCGTCAATATGTATGTTTCTTTGTTTGGTAAACTAGCTCCAGGTATAATATTGATGTGATGAATTATACTTCTGATCGGTGGCAATGAACAAGGTAGTTCGTCCACTACTATATCAAAAAACTCTTCCGATAACTTCTGTATTTCCTCTGGTAAATCATCCACTCTTGTACTGGTTAAAAAAATTCTAGGCTTCCTAACCACAATGAATTATGTATCTTCCTTCTTCTTAACCTCCTTAAGAAGTTCTTTCCCACTCATGAGAAGTACAATGTTGCTTACCTTAGGTTTCACTTCTTTATCTTTAATTGGAAACAACATGTGAGTTCTCCCATTCTTCTCCAGGGTGTATGTGTTCTTTCTCCCATCATGAATCACATTCATGTCATATTGCCACGGTCTACCCAGCAATAGATGACAAACATCGATGGGAATGACATCACATAGTATTTCATCCTTATATCCTCCTATTTTAAATTCAACTAAACATTGTTTAGTGACATTTACTTGATGTCCTTTTTGTAGCCATGAAAATATGTATGGGCTTGGATGTACAATAGTCTCCAACTACAACTTTTCTACCATCTCTGTAGAAATGAGATTTTTTGTGCTACCACTATCCATGATGACTTTTCATACCCTGTCTTTGTTCTTGCAAGCAGTTCAAAAAAGTTTGTTCCTTTGGGTTGGGTTCTCCACCTCCTTCTCTGGCATTAAGAGAACTTTTCTCATCATCAATGACCTTGCACCCTCAACATCTTCTGCCTCAACATTCCTTCCTTGAGCTTCGGCAATGTGAGTTTCACCCCCTTCTTTCTTCTTATCTATACATTCATAAGATTTGTGTCCATTTTTTCCATAGGTAAAGCATTTTATTTCTCCGCCTCTGCCTCTTCCTCTTCCTCTGGTTCGAGGAAAAGTATTTCTATCTGCATACTGTCCTCT
Organism: Picea engelmannii; assembly: GCA_009831015.1. Taxonomy (NCBI): domain Eukaryota; kingdom Viridiplantae; phylum Streptophyta; class Pinopsida; order Pinales; family Pinaceae; genus Picea; species Picea engelmannii. Next base: position 154,786 of record ML789932.1, on the reverse strand, counting down.
CTGTGAGCTTCCACCTCTATCAGTTTGAGTTTGAGGTTTCTTCCACTCTTCTTTAGGTTTCTTATTTTTGTCTTGGGCAATTGTTTTTTCTCTGGCTTGACTTCTGCCTCGTCCTCTCTGACCTTGTTTTTGGCTCAGATTCTCTTCAACTTTCAGAGCCATCTGATAAGCATCTTCCACCATTCGGATGGTCATCATGCTCATCTCATACTGAATGTCGTATCTCAGACCATTCATATACCTGGAAACCTTTTCATCATCACTTTCCCGATGACCTACTCTGCTGTTTATCCTATAGAACTCTTCATTGTATTCTTTCACTATCATCAATTTCTGTCTCAAGTTCTGCATCCTTTGAAACAGAGTAATTTGATAATCCTTGGGTATGAATTTATCCTTCATCTTCGCAACCATTCTATCCCAACTCTTGATTTTTGGTTTACCTTTGCAGCGTCTGTCAACCTGCAGTTCATCCCACCATAATTTTGCATGTCCTTTAAGTCTTGTGACAACATGTTTGACCTTGTTGTCTTCCTCGACATCTTCATAGTCAAAATACTTATCCAGAGATCTAATCCAGTCTAGAAGCTCTTCAACATCCATGTTTCCTTCATATACTGGAATGTCCATTTTTTCTTTAGCACCTTTCCTTGCAACAACCCTAAATAGGCGTTCTTCTGCCGCATCTTCGACTACAACTTCTTCATTTTCACTTTCAGATTCGCGAATGTCTCCAGCATCAACTGTGTGTCTTTGTTCTGTCTCCATGGCATCAAGCCTAGCACGTAGTTCACGCATCTCTTTCTCTTGCCAGATCAGGCAATTGTCTGTCTCTTCTTCTTGGAATTTCCCTTTCCTCTGGTGGGTCAGGTATTTGTCTATCACTTCTTCTCGACGGCATGGCCATAAAATTCCTCTTTTCCCTGCTACAGAAAGAAAATAAATTTTTCTATGCTCTGATACCACAACTGACGCAGGACCCCTAAACCCTCAGGCTAGAGTCTACACACGATCTTTCAACTTCGGCCCTTTAAAGTCTGACTGACTCTCTCTATTCATCTGGGGAAATTATTTACTCTCTCCCTCTGAGTATAAGTCACAGGCCCTCCTGAATTATTCTTGCGTGATCATTCACCGACATAAATCCCACGATCAAACCCCAACTGATTTCGAGACTTTTCTCTTTTTTGTTTTTGGGATACCAGATTTCGCGATTTCATGAATCCCAATGTTGAGTGCCTTACCTTTTCAACCTCCAAAACCCAAAATGCCAGACTCTCAACTCACTTTGCCATTGATTTAAGCTTTTCTCTCTTCACGATTTCGAGAGTTTCAATGATGCCTAACTCTTCCTCTCGACTCCCGGAGTCTTGAAACCCAAATTTTCGAAATGTTGAAAAGTCCACTCTAAGTCCTACCACACTTCGTGACTTTAGGATTTCCTTTCACAATGTCTCATCACCCTGTCAACAGGATTCCCAATATGCCTAATCCTGAAACACCGAAACACTAGTGTTCTGCTTCTAAGGAAAATCAATGACTATGGTTCATCCCGTTGATCCAACGGTTAGCACGATTTCACGTACCGGGAGTTCGTAGGGCTTATCCCCGAACTCTATGTCTCCTATACCTTTCGGAACCCGAAATTACGAAATGCCGAAATGGTCTCCTTTTTCGGGACTTCGCAAATCCTGTCACGAGGTTTCCTAACTTTCCAACTGTCCCATTGAGCTGTACTATACTCCTGATGTGGACTCCTGCCACCTGTCACCTTTTCCAATTTTTGGAACTTGAACCACCCTTTGATAGCTTCCTTTATTTTCAGGATTCCAGGTATCGGTAGTTCGAAACTCTCAACCCTAACCTTGTATCACTATGACCCCCGAATTTCTCAAACCCCGATTTACTGAAATGCTGAAACACACTTTCTCAATTTCCTTCGCGTTTTGTGATTTTGGAGATTCTGACGTAGAGTGTTCTGCCCCTTGTCAACGGGAATGTCGAAAACCTGATTCCTGAAATCCTGACAAATACTCTGTTGTGGCCTCATATTTCTGACTTTCCTCCCTACTGAGTCCCGATCAACCATCCTCAGGACTTCCAAAACTCCAAACTCTGAAGTTCCAAAATTCTGAACTCGTCACCCTTTGACTTCGCACATGAAACCTCCTTTCACGTTTCGGGAACTTGATCAACCAAGGTTTTGGATTGCACTTCGGAGTCCCAAACTCCGAATTCCCGAAATGATCTGATGACCTGAACATATCACGATCGACGGTCCATGTTGACTCTACTTTTCGAAGGTGGATTTGTCCGACGCTTAACACACTTGCAACTTCTGCGGATCCTACAATCCTCACTATTTTGGGAGTTCTCTTATGATAATTCAGACCGTTCAATCTCTCCTCAAAGAACCTTCTGTTCAAACCAAAACTACAATCCTTCTCTGGGATTTAGCCTCTGCACAACTACTAGGGATTCCTGCCTTTCCTTCGAATGATTTAAAGGCCCTAACCCTCCTGAGCTTCCTTTTGCAAACTCAAGTCTCCTAGAAGGATTCTGCATGCACTCCTTGCGGCACTTCTCCAAATACTTATGAATATTTGAATCCCTTAAGTCTGTGCAACTCTGCAACAACAATCCTTCAATCTCTCAACCTTAGTCTATAGGTTCTAAGGTCTCGACTAGCCTGCGCACACCTTGCACAACTTCTATTCTTGTCTTGCACTTCAGTTGAAATGAGAACAACGGTATCCTTCCTGATATTTCAGAGGTAAACTCTGAATTCTTTCAACACACACCTTGCAGACGCTTCACTTCACTCCTTGCAAGACCTCTTACTCAAGAAGAGAAATAATTGAAACTCATTCCCTTACTCTCTCAGACTTGAAATACTTAACATGAAATCATACATACATAGCATAAAAGCAAATGCACAACAGAAAGAGTAAAACAACCATAAGCATAGCATTCAACATGTATACACAGAAAGTATTAGAACACCATGAGTCTGAATTCAAAGCTTCATATATTAATCTCAGAACCTTTGTACATGGATTCTTCTTTGCTACTCTCTATTTCTCCTCTATGCTAATGTGCTTAATTCTACTATATCTCACTAATACAATCATACAAAGATGAGGGTGTCTATAGTCATTTTCCCTCCAGCTCCTAAAACTGTCTAATCTAGAATTTTTAAATCTACCTACTTTCATTAACTAGCATAAATGCCTCTACATCCTACAGATCAGAGCGGATCACTCAAGATATGTTTACAATATGGAAGTATGCCTTCTTAACTATTCCATCAATGTCTATGCATCTAAACTTTCAAAAACATTTCAAAATGTTTTTGACATGTGCCAAAATGTGATGGCGTTCATCCCAGCTGTCTTCTGCCTCCACGCTTGCTTACTGTTGACGATGCTCCTGCATCATACTCCCTCACTTGAAAATTTTCATGGACTCCTGTTCATGAGCACTTTCACGGTCTGTCCATGCTTCTGAATTTCTACTTCGTTCTCCCAGCTGGCATCCTCAACTGGATGTCCCTTCCATTTGATCAAGTATTCAAAATATTCTTTTCTCCTCGTCCTCTTGCTGACTCTCTTGTCAAGTATACTTTCCATCTGTGGCCTTTCATCTATAGGCATTTTTTTAGTCCACTGAACCTCTGTCTGTTCACTGTCTTCTTCATCTCTATAAGGGTACAAATCCAAGATGTTGAATATCGGTGAAATTCTGATCCCATCGGGTAATTCAATCTCATATGCATTTGCCCCAAATTTCTTCACGACCTTGCATGGTCCAATCCTCTTCATTTTCATTTTGTTATATGTTCCCCTTGGGAACCTTTCTTTCCTCAGATGTGCAAGAATCATATCGCCAACTTCAAATTGAAGTTCTCGCCTATGTTGATCTGCTCTACGCTTGTACTCTTGATTCGAATTCTACAAATGTTCCCTCACTTGGTTATGAAGCTTCTTCATTCCTTCTGCAAAATATTCTGCACTAGCATTTCTAGTTTCATTCTATTCTAAATATTTCAGTTCCAAAACTCCTCTTGGTTGCATTCCATACACAATTTGGATGGACTCCACCCTATGCTTCTATTGTGTGAATCATTGTAGGAAAATTTCGCTTGTGGCAGAATGTGATCCCATTGACTGTGGTGTTCATTCACTAGGCTCCTTAGCAAGTCTCCCAAGATTTTGTTCGCAACTTCTGTCTTCCCATCCGTCTGAGGATGATAAGCTGAGCTAAAAGACAAAATTTTCCCCATCTTCTTCCATAAAGTCCTCCAGAAATGTCCCACGAACTTGGTGTCTCGATCTGAAACTATACTTCTTGGTAAGCCATGAAGTTTGACAACTTCTTTGAAAAACAGGTTCGCAATGTGAGTTGCGTTGCTAGTTTTCCGGCATGGTATAAAATGTGCCATCTTTGAAAATTTTTCTACCACCACAAAGATTGAATCAAATCCTCTTTGTGTCCTTGGCAGCCCCAACACAAAATTCATGCTCACTGCATTCCATGGCCTTTCAGGTATGGACAACGGCTGGTATAACCTTGTGTTTTCCCTTTTTCCCTTTGTGTGCTGACAAATTATACATCTGTCCACAAATAATTTTACATCTGTCCTCATCCCTAGCCAAAAATACGAGCCATTCAACTTTGAGAACGTCTTATCATGACCAAAATGTTTGGCCAATCCTCCACTATGTTCCCTCATGGAGCATTTTGGAATACATAATTGATTGCCTCTGAATAATAATCCATCCTGGATCATATATTCAGTCCATTGACTTCTGTCCCTGAGAATTGGATTCTCAGATACCTCATACGCCTCTTTAAAATCTGGATCGTCTCTGTACATTTCTTTGACATTATCAAAACCCAAATTTTTGAATTTGAATTCCTGCATCAGCAAACATTTCCTGCTCAAAGCATCAACAACTTTGTTAGCAGTTCCAGAAATATGTTTAATTACAAAAGTAAAATTTTTCATATATTCAACCCATATTGCATGCTTTTGGTTCAGCTTGTCCTGTTGAGTCACGAATTGTAAAGCGTGATTATCACTGTACAAAAAAAACTCTTTAGGAACCAAATAGTGCCTCCACTTCTTCAGTGCCTGTATGACTGCATAAAATTCCTTGTCATATATTGAATATTTAATCTTTGCTTCATTCAGTTTCTCACTGAAGTATGCAATAGGTCTGTCGTATTGGCTCAAGACCGCTCCAATTGAAAATCCACTTACGTCACACTTGACCTGAAACGTTTTGTTGAAATCTGGCAACACCAAAATTGGTTGTTAAGTAATCTTCCTTTTCAATAGCTTGAAACTTTTCTCTGCTTCTTGTGTCCAGTGAAAATATTTATGTCTTTTCTTCACCATGTCTATCATCAGTGCGCTAATTCCACTGAAATTTCTGATAAACTTCTTGTAGAAACTAGCCAATCCATGAAAGTTTCTAACTTCAAATATACTCTTCGGCGATGGCCAATTCTTAATTGCCTCTGCTTTATCTGGATCCATTTTCAGCTCATTTGCAGAGATAACAAAACCCAAATAAATGAGTTTTGTCCTCATAAATGTTGATTTCTTCATATTAATTAGCAGCTTCTCTTGCTGTAATCTCTTCATCACTGTAGCCAAATGCTTCAAGTGTTCAACTTCTGTCTTGCTAAAAATCAATATATCATGAAGATATACGATGACAAATTTTCCTATGAAATCCTTCAAGACTTCATTCATCAATCTCATGAAAGTACTAGGCACATTTTTTAAGCCAAATGGCATAACAAGCCATTCATACAACCCTTCATTCATCTTGAATGTTGTCTTCCATTCATCACCTTCTCTCATTCGAATTTGATGATATCTGTTCCTCAAATCAATCTTTGAAAAGAATCTTTCTCCACTCAAGCAATCCATCAAGTCATCCATCTTTGGCAATGGAAATCTATACTTGATGGTAATCTTATTGATCACCCTTGAGTCTGTGCACATCCTCCAGCCTCCATCTTTCTTTGGGCTGAGCACTATTGGAACATCACATGGAATCAATCTCTCTCTAATCAACCCTTTGTCCATTAAATCTTGAACCTATCTCTTGACCTCTTCATTCTCCTACAACATCAATGTGTATGCTTATTTGTTTGGTAAACTAGCTCCATGTATAATATCGATGTGATGACTTATAATTATGATCAGTGGCAATGAACAAGGTATTTTTTCCACTACCATATCAACAAACTCTTCCAGTAACTTCTAGATTTCCTCTGGTAAATCATCCACTCTTGTACTGGTTAAAACAATTCTAGGCCTCCTAACCACAATGAATTGTGTATCTTCCTTCTTCTTAACCTCCTTAAGAAGTTCTTTCCCACTCATGAGAAGTACAGTGTTGCTTACCTCAGGTTTCACTTCTTTATCCTTAATTGGAAACAACATGTGAGTTCTCCCATTCTTCTCCAGGGTGTTTGTGTTCTTTCTCCCATCATGAATCACATTCCTGTCATATTTCCATGGTCTACCCAACAATAGATGACAAACATCCATGGGAATGACATCACATAGTATTTCATCCTTATATCCTCCTATTTTAAATTCAACTAAACATTGTTTAGTGACATTTACCTGATGTCCTTTTTGTAGCCATGAAACTCTGTATGGGCTTGGATGTACAATAGTATCCAGCTCCATCTTTTCTACCATCTCTGTAGAAATGAGATTGTTTGTGCTACCACTGTCGATGATGACTTTGGATACCCTATCTTTGGTCTTGCAAGTAGTTCGAAAAATTTTGTTCTTTTGGGCTGGGTTCTCCACCTCCTTCTCTACCATTAAGTGAAATTTTCTCATCATCAATGACGTTCCACCCTCAACATCTTTTGCCTCAACATTTTGTCCTTGAGCTTCGGGAATGTGAGTTTCACCCTCTTCTTTTTTCTTATTTGGACATTCATAATATTTGTGTCCATTTTTTCCATAGGTAAAGCATTTTATTTCTCTGCCTCTACCTCTTCCTCTTCCTCTGGTTCGAGGAAAATTATTTCTATCCGCATACTGTCCTCTATATGAGCTTCCACCTCTTTCAGTTTGAGTTTGAGGTTTCTTCTACTCTTCTTTAGGTTTCTAATTTTATTCTTGGGCAATTGTTTTGCCTCTGGCTTAACTTCTGCCTCGTCCTCTCTGACCTTGTTTTCGGCTCATCTTCTCTTCATCTTTCAGATCCATATGATAATCATCTTCCACCGTTCATATGGTCATCATGCTCATCTCATCTTGAATGTCATATCTCAGACCATTCATATACCTGGAAACCTTTTCATCATCACTTTCTCGATGACCTGCTCTGATGTTTATCCTGTAGAACTCTTCAGTGTATTATTTCACTGTCATCAATTTCTGTCTTAGGTTCTACATCCTGCAAAACAGAGTAATTTGATAATCCTTGGGTATGAATTTTTCCTTCATCTTCGTAACCATTCTATCCCAACTCTTGATTTTCTGTTTACCTTTGCAGTGTCTGTCAGGCTACAGTTCATCCCACCATAATGTTGGATGTTCTTTAAGTCTTGTGACAACATGTTTGACCTTTTTGTATTCCTCGACATATTCATAGTCAAAATACTTATCCAGAGCTCTAATCCAGTCTAGAAGCTCTTCAACATCCAAGTTTCCTTCGTATATTGGAATGTCCATTTTTTCTCTAGCACCTTTCCTTGCAACAACCCTAAATAGGCGTTCTTCTGTTGCATCTTTGACTGCAACTTCTTCATTTCCGACTTCATTTTCACTTCCAGATTCGTTGATGTCTCCAGCATCAACTGTGTGCCTCTGTGCTATCTCCATGGCATCAAGCTTGGCACGTAGTTCACGCATCTCTCTTTCTCTTGCCGGATCAAGCAATTGTCTGTCTCTTCTTCTTGGAATTTCCCTTTCCTCTCGTGGGTCAGGTATTTGTCTATCTCTTCTTCTCAGCGGCATGGCTGTAAAATTCCTCTTTTCCCTTCTACAGAAAGAAAATAAATCTTTCTATGCTCTGATACCACAACTGACGCAGGACCCCTAAACCCTCAGGATGGAGTCTGCACAGGATCTTTCAACTTCGGCCCTTTAAAGTATGACTGACTCTCTCTATTCCTCTCAGGAAATTATTTACTCCCCCTCTTTGAGTATAATTCACAAACCCTCCTGAATTATGCCCGTGTGATCATTCAAAGGAATAAATCCCATGATCAAACCCCAACTGATTTCGGGACTTTTCTCTTTTTTCTTTTCGGGATACCGGATTTCACGAATCCCGACATTGAGTGCCTTACCTTTTCAACCTCCGAAACTTGAAATACCAGATTCTCGACTCACCTTGCCACTAATTTCGGATTTTCTCTCTTCATGATTTCAAGAGATGTAATGATGCGTAACTCTTCCTCTCGACTCCAAGAGTCCCAAAACCCGAATTTATGAAATCCCGAAAATTCCATTCTAAGTGCTGCAACACTTCGCGACTTCATGATTTCCTTGCACAATGTCTCGTCACCCTGTCAACAAGATTCCCGATATGCCAAATCTTGAAACACCGAAACACTAGTGTTCTGCTTCCAAGGAAAATCAACGGCTATGGTTCTTTCCCTTGATCCAATGGTTAGCACGATTTTGCGTACCGGGAGTTTGTAGGGCTTATCCCCGAACTCTCTGTCTCCTATAACTTCTGAAACCTGAAATTACAAAATGCCGAAATGGTCTCCTTTCTCGAGACTTCGCAAATCCTATCGCATGGTTTATTGACTTTCCAACTGTACCCTCGAGTTGTACTATACTCCTGACATGGACTCCTACCACCTGTCACCTTTTCCAATTTTCAGAACTTGAACCACCCTTCGACAACTTCCTTTATTTTTGGGCTTCTGGGTATCGGGAGTTCGAAACTCTTGACCCTAACCTTGTGTCTCTATGACCCCCGAGTTTCCCGAACCCTGATTTGTCGAAATGCCGAAACACACTTCCTCAATTTCCTTCACGTTTTGTGATTTCAAAGATACTAACGTAGAGTGTTCTGCCCCTTGTCAATGGGAATGCCGAAAACCCGATTCCCAAAATCATGACAAATACTCTGTCCTGGCCTCAGATTTCGGACTTTCCTCCCTACTAAGTCCCGATCAACTGTCCTCAGGACTTCCGAAACTCTGAACTGTGAAGTTCCAGAATTCTGAACTCGTCACCCTTTGACTTTGCACATGAAACCTCCTTTCATGTTTTGGGAACTTGATCAGCCAAGGTTTTGGCTTGCACTTCAGAGTCCCGAACTCTGAATTCCTGAAATGATCTGACGACCTGAACAGATCATGATCAACGGTCCATGTTGAATCTACTTTTCAAAGGTGGATTTGTCCAATGCTTAACTCCCCTGCAACTTCTGCGGATCCTACTGTCCTCACTATTTCAGGAGTTCTCTTCTGAGAAATCAAACCGTTCAATCTCTCCTCAAAGAAACTTTTGTTCAAACCAAACCTGCAATCCTTCTCTGGGATTTAGCCTCTGCACAACTACTAGTGCTTCTTTCCTTTCTTTCGAATGATTCAAAGGCCCTAACCCTCCTAAGCTTCCTTTCGCAAACTCAAGTCTCCTAGAAGGATTTTGAACGCACTCCTTGCGGCACTTCTCCAAATATTTATGAATATTTGAATCCCTTAAGTCTGTGAAACCCTGCAACAACAATACTTCAATCTCTCAACCTTATTATATAGGTTCTAAGGTCTCGACCAGCCTGCGCACACCTTGCACACCTTCTGTTCTTGTCTTACACTTCAGCTGAAATGAGAACAATGGTATCCTTCCTGAGCTTTCAGAGGTAAACTTTGAATTTTGTCAACGCACTCCTTGTAGGAACTCTTACTCAAGAAGAGAAATAATTTAAACTCATTCCCTTAATCTCTCAGACTTCAAATACTTAACATGAAATCATACATACATAGCATAAAAGAAAATGCACAACAGAAAGATTAAAACAACCATAAGAATAGCATTCAACATGTATACACATAAAATATTAGAACACCATGAATCTGAATTCAAAGCTTCATATATTAATCTCAGAACTTTTGTACATGGATTCTTCTCTGCTACTCTCTATTTCTCCTCTATGCTAATGTGCTTAATTCTACTATCTCTCACCGATACAATCCTACAAAGATGAGGGTGTCTATAGTCATTTTCCCTCCAGCTCCTAAAACTGTTTAATCTAGAATTTTTAAATCTACCTACTTTCATTAACTAGCATAAATGCCTCTACATCCTACAGATGAGAGTGGATCGCTTAAGATCTATTTACAATATGGAAGTATGCCTTCTTAACTATTCCATCAATGTCTACGCATCTAAACTTTCAAAAACATTTCAAAACATTTTTGACATGTGCCAAAATGTGATGGCGTTCATCCCAGCTGTCTTCTGCCTCCACGCTTGCTTGCTGCTGATGATGCTCTTACATCAAAAATCCAACAAGACCTAATGACAATTTAGGAAAGGGATGGTAAATCAAGGTATGCACCTTAAGTCCTTTAGTTTGTAGTAGATCCTTTCCTCTCGTTGTTCTCTCCTGTATTACAAGCCTCCACCCAATGCTGGCCTGAAAAAACTTCAGAAAACAATATACAATAGCATATGCACAATCACCAAGATCATTTAAAGGAATAAATATTCACGGAAGAAATTTAGAAACATAAACATGAAGAGACATAGATTTGGGACAAGAAAATTCTCTTTTATTGAAAACAAGATGATAATATACAACCTTAGTCTTCCTAACACCACTCCATGAACCTCACCTGGGTTCCTCTAATTAGACTCCAAGTGAACCAATCCCAAAATGAGATCCTTACAACCAACATGCCAATAGAAGGAAATGGATGAATTGCGTAAGAAGGATAAATGATTGGGAATGTTGAGGTTGAATGATCAGAACATGATGCAAAATCTTGGAATGAGAGACAAAGAAATTTTGGTAGAGTTCACTTGCCTCTTCTTCCATATATCCAAATGACCCCCCTAGGTCCCTTTTATACGGAGAAATGATGGTTATTCAATTGTCAAAAGACCTACAGCAGGAAAATGGTTGTGCAACTTGACATAGCCTGTAAAATATTCCCGAAAGCATGGAATTTTTTATTTTTTGAAACATTTTAGAGTATATGCAGGATATCATGTATGTAGCTAGCATATGTACGTGTGTTGCACACGTAGCAGGGCATGTGCACCATACAAAAGTGTGTTTTTTTAAAGATAAACCTCATAAAAAATGGTTGAATGTGTAAATGAGTAGTCCAATGTAAGAAATGAACAGTAGTAGCATTTTGAGCTATAACAGATGCCCCCTAATGTGTGAGGTCATAAGAGAAATTGATGGCCAAAATATATTACAACATATTTAATAAAGTGGGAAGGTGATGAGTCGAGTGAGCCTAGATGAGGATTTTTGGGCATGTCATCTATAAAAGAATAATAATAATCACCAAGGCGGGCATACCCATGCTCCAGAAAAACTAATCATGGCTTGCAATCAAGTAAAATAAAGATACATGTCATATATAGTAATCATGGCTACATGAATAATGTGTATGCCAATACAAGTTGTAGCCGCAAACAATACACATGATGATCCATATTTTATGAGCAGAACGAAATGAATACATATTATTATCAAAATATGCTTAACACATAATAACAGATATACAATAAAACTAGTTTCTATTCAATAAGTAAATAAGTTGAAACTGTAAAATGCAGCGAAAAACAAGATTGCTAGAATGGTGGTGTCTTATCTTTGAGAAGAGATGTGACCACTGCGCTCATTCGCAAGAAGATGATTATAATGAGTCTCTCAAGGAATTTTTACATTAAACAGGAATTTCAAAAACCCTATACATCCAAAAACCTAACCCTAGGAGATGAAGCACCAAAAGTCATGGGGGCCCCATTTGGGTAAGTTAGTACATCAACTTTCTGGGGTCATAACTTTTGCATATGATCTTCATTTTAGGTGCACGATAGACCATTGGAGAGATATATATGAGGAATACACATGCTACCATTATAATTTACTTCACATATAGGCTGACTATGGAGAGCCCTAAAAACCTTGTTTAGGGCCTCAAAATGGCCCCGGAAGTCAGGGACCCGAAAACTAGGAAAAAACTGCTAAAATGAGCTAGTTGGAATAGGTGGGAGGCCACTGAAATCCATATGGATCAATCCTCTCCACTTAGGAATAAATGGTCCCCATTTCATTGAGTTCCCCCATCAGATGAGGAAATTTCGGCTGGATTTGGCCCTTGGTGAACCACTTGCCTTGGTGTAGGAGTTGCCCTGCTTTGACAACTTGATAAAGCTGGATCCTTTATCGGCGAGTGCCCTTGACCTATTTTTCCACAATATGATCACTGGATTCCTATTGTATGGATTCGGGGTTGATCTATGTTGGTGTCAGTTGTTCAGCTATCTCTGAGGTGTCCAATAATGGTGGGAAATAAGGTCAAAGGAGATCCACGTTGAACACTAGGTGCATGCCAAGGAAAGGAGGAATGTTGATCTCAAAATTATTATCACCCCTAGCCTTGGTGGTGTTTTATGACCCATAATGGAGTGGGTGAATATTTTGATGGGGTCCTATAAGGCGTTCTTTCTGCAAGTGCAACCAAACTTTGTCGCCCACCTGAAACTTATGTGGCACCCAGTGTTGATCATGGCACTACTTGTACTTGTCATTGGAATTATGTAGGATATACTGGACCTATTGGTGGATGTGTTGGATCCCCTCAATGAACCGGGTGGATTTGTCAGCTTCATTTGGAAAAGGAGATGAGTTAGTCGAGGTGATCGCAAGGGGTAGTGCAACATCTATGGGACCTAATGGTTGGAATCCCAACCCCACCTGAAAGGGGATATGGTTGGTTGAGCTATGTAGGGATTAGTTGTAGATATGTTGAACATAGGGAAGACTCTCATACCATCTGGGAGGGTTCTTGAAATTATACATTCAAAATATATGCATGATCATTCGATTTACAACCTCGATTTGGCCATCTATTTGGGGGTGGAAGGATATGGATTTGGTGATCTCGGTGTCCAACAATGACCAAAGGCTCAACCATAATGTGATAAGAAATCGATTGTCCCAATATGAGACAATGGTTTTTGGGATTCCAAAATGTACGCAAACTCATTCAAAGAAGATCTTGGCAGTGACCTCTGCTGTAATTCTCTTCTTGCAAGTGGCCATAATCGCCATATTAGAAAAGTGATCAAAAACCACAAAAACACAATCATTTCCTCACTTGGTGGATGGGAGGCCCGACATGTAGTCCATTGATATGGATTCCCATGGCATGCCAGGAGTAGGCAGAGGGGTGTATAGGCCCTCTTTCTTAGTGGTCGGTTTGGAAATAGTGCAGGTAATGCAGGACCTGATATACTTGTTGACCTCTTGTCAAAGTTTCATTCAGTAGAAATGTTTCTGCAACATTTCCACTGTCTTTTTGATGTCGAAGTGTCCTACCACCCAATTGTAGTGGGATTCCTAGATCATCTTCGCTCACTCACTTGATGGAACATAGATATGGCCCAAACAACACAACAACCCATCTTGAAGATGGAAATTAGCGACAACTGTGTTTGCGCCCAACATTTGGAAGGTGGCGGCGAAGTCTGGTTCTGTCTCATAGAGTTGGGGTCATCTAGAGGTCTCATGGCCGCAAGAGTCTAGCACCATGGTGAGTTTCATGACTGGAGGTCTATTGAGGAAATCAATGACACGGTTGGTGCTTCTTGTTTTATACTTGATGTTGAGGAGGAATTGTTGCAAGTATGTGAACCACATCTGATGGCGGTCATTCTACAATTTTCCTTATGTATGCATGAATTGCAGTGGCTTATGATCAGTGTGGATGACTGTCTCCTTCCCAAGAATGTAATGTCTCCATTGGTGGTAGGCTTGCAAAATGGAGTAAATTCATTTTTTGTAAGTAGGGTCTCACTATGATAGGACATGGGGTGGTAGTGCTGAGTGATAATGACACCCACATCATAGTCTAAAGCATCTGTCTCGATCTCAAAGGGTTGTTGTAGATTCGATAGTGAAATTACTGGGGTTGAGCACAAGCACTGCTTCAAATCATCGAATGATTGTTGTTGGGAATATCCCCATGCAAATTTATCCTTACCACCACCCATGGTTACTTGGATAAGGGCCCATGCAATATGGGAGAATCCCAACATGAACCCATGGTAGAAATTGGCAAGGTCCAAGAGGCTCTGAAGCTCAGTGAGTGTGGTTGGGGTTGGCTAGTCATAGATGAATTGGATATTGGATGGATCTACATGTACACCATGTTGATCAATGATGTAGCCTAGGTAATGGACCATGTCCATGCCGAAGGATCATTTTTCCAATTTGGTGTGTATCCTATACTATTGCAGGGTGTCCATAACCTGTTGAATATGTTGCAAGTGTTTTTCCCAAGTCTTTCTGTAAATGAGGATGTCATCCACATAAACCACTACAAAATTATTTGTGAATAGTCGCAGGATATCGTCCATCATTCTCATGAAAGTGGCTGGAGAATTTGTCAAACCAAAGGGCATGACCAACCATTCAAAAAGGACTTCCTTTGACTTGAAGGCCATCTTCCATACATCTTTCTGTTCTATCGGGACCTGGTGGTAGTGATACCTCAGATCAATCTTACTGAAGTATTTGTCCCCTGTGAGATGATCAAGGAGGCCATTGATTCAGGGAATCGGGTACTAGTTTCTGACTTTGATTTTATTCAAGTCCTAATAATCAATTCAAAGTGACCAGGTTCCATATTTCTTATGTACTAGCATGATTGGGCTTCCACAAGGTGATGATTCGGGATGGATGTGATCCTTTTGGATAATTTCTTGGATTTTCCACTTGATATCCTCATTCTTTAATAGAGAGAAGCGATAGACTGGCCCATTGGGTAGCGATGCCTCGGGGGTTATATCAATGGGGTTCTTGACCTGACAGTGCAGAGGTACCTCGGTAAGTGAGGAGAAGATATCTGAGTATTCTTCCACGACCTTATCCACTTTCTTCTGCTGTGTGGAGAGGTCGGTCGTGGAGACCTTGGATGTGGTTGCAATCTTTCACTCATTCAGAGAGTGAATAAAAAAGAATACAAACTTTCCCTTCTAAGATATGACCTTCCTGCATTTCTTGGAAGAGATCAAGGAAATAACACTAGTTGGGACAACCGCGGGTTGTTGGAAGATTGGTTGTTGTCATTGATGTCAACCCTAGTCATGGGTTTTGGACCGCAAGATTGATAAAGGTATTTGGACATAAAGGACAATGCACATGCATATACAACACCCATGAATGGATAGTATACATCATGTTGTTTCCATTGGTATGTGGCACGTCACGTGGATCCTCATGGTTGAGGAGAAATGAATTTTTGCAGATGACAAAGTGAATTGAAGAAGGAAGTACATGTAGGCCCTGAAGATAATTAAAGAAAAGAATTACAAAATAAGAAAGTGTCAGGTCAGCCCTAATGTTAAAAGGAAGTGACATAAATGGTATAAATAAACATCATTATAAA